>JAKSZU010000025.1:8192934-8352934 GCA_026018925.1 Tupaia tana | reverse complement strand
GTAAAATAAAAATTCCTGCATGCTTTCTCTTGGTATCTTACTCCCTTTCCCACTTTCAGGTCCCTCAATAGAGGCAGAGAATTTATCAGATGCCTCAGATGACCCCTGAGCACAAGGGAGAAGTCTATGACTTGATTAGGAGGAAGATGCTATGGAACCCTGCTTTGGGGGCTTTCATAACAAATCAACCACTGGGGGACAGTTCAGATTAAACTAGCTTGAAATCAACAGTAAGACAAGTTTGTTTTGCTTTGTTTTGTTTTGTTTTGCTTCCCATAACGTAAAGGACAATGTAAGCACGAGGTTAAAAATCAAATCAAATCAGCCTGGGACTAGCAGTTAGCGTAATGGCTATGTCTCTGGACTCCCATGTAGTCGACTGTGTTTGGAGTCCCAGACCCGGTGGCTTAAACTCACACCAAGTGCGTGTGCATGCATGCCCAGGATCCCAAGGGAGAATGGAGGAGAAGGGACTGCAGCATGGCCATTCTCCCTCGGGGTGATTTCTCACTTTCTGTCTCTCTGTTTCTGTCTTTCTGGCTAGTGCATGCACCCTATAGCAAAAAACCTATCAAAAAAATCAAATCAAATCAGCCTCAGAAAGGAAGAATATCAATTAATCCTCGACAAGAACAGCACCAATCCTTTTCTTCAAGTCACAGTGTACTTTTTGTATCTTGGTCTGTCTATAATATGCCTGCCATATCAGATCAGGTATTGTATAACTGTTTATGAACAGAAAGGACTTATGAGACTAATAATGATAATAACCAGAAATACATACTTAACTGAAATTTAGGTATACACTTACAATATAAAGAATGGAATCTCATAGAATTTTAATTTACCACTGTGTACTACATAGTTCATAGTAAAAAATAAAAACAGACAAATAGAACAAAGGAATATCCCAAAATTCTAAATAAATTTCTATTTTCCTCTGCAGAAATGTAGACTACTTCTCCAGGAAGTCCATTAAAAAAACAAACAAACAAAATGTCTTTCATTAGCACCTCAGGCTCCATTCTTAAATGTTGTTTGTGTAGCGTTTTATTGCTTTTCTTATTTATTTATTTACTTATTTATCCCATATGGCACATGTGCTAACTGAAAAGAGACAAAGGGGAGATGAGTAATCACCCCTAGGGGATGGCCATGCCACAATCCCTTCTCCATTCTTTTCTCAGTTTGGGGCACACATGCACTATGTTTGATTTTCAAGCCACTGTGTCTGGCATGAAAACCACATAGTTGGCCATGTGGGATCCAGCCCCTTAACCTCCATACCACCTGCTTATCCTGCATACTTTTTAAAATTGCCAAAATAAAATAATATGAAGCTTTTATCACTGACCCAAGGTGTGACAGATATCTGACCCTTTCCTTCTAGTCACATTCTTCAATGGAGAGTAACTAAGAATTGCGAGCAACAACCCAGAGATAGAAGGAGAAACAGGGAAGCAAAGGTTGCCCAGCCTTAGATCATCAGCATAGTCCCCTGCCCAGCCTGTGGTTGGGAAGAAGGGTTGCTCCAGCCTTCAAGACCACCACCTGGTTCCTGCAATCCCAGTGATAGAAAGTAGAAGCTTCTGCTGTTGCTGACTTTTGCTGATGCTACTCTGTCCTTCACCCATCCAGGAGCAATAGGGAAGCAAACGCTGCCTGGACTTAGCTCATCAGCAACGACCCTTGAGCAGCCAGCAGTGGGGATGAATTAGACTATCATCTTATAGCCTACTTTTCCAGCTCAACCTCCAGCCACACTGGGAACAGGTAGGTTTGTGTATACAGTAAACAAATACCTGAAGACAGTAAGGATTTAGAAAAATTCTATCCCCCCAAACCCCTCAATAGCAAAAGGAGAAAAACTCCCTTCTGAAAACCTAAACCCCAAACTTTCACTGTAAATTTCACTTGCCTAACCAGAGTGGAGGAGGGAAACTTGCATGCAATTAACTCACGACATAGGGAAGTGCACAAGAACACAGCCACAGAATATACTCCAAAGAATTAGGAAGAAGTGAGTATATCACCAGATGATTAAAAATCAAAGCAGAGCCCAAAGAAATAGGAGAAAGCCAGGAAATATTGCCCTCACAAAGGAACATAAAAACTCTTCATCAACAATGGCTAAAACACAAGAGATTACAGAAATCTCAGGGGGAAAATCACAATATTCATAGTAATCAAACTCAATGAAATGCAAGAGATTAGAAAATCCTTGGACCAGCAGTTGGTGTAATGGCTATGTCGCTGGACTCCCACGTAGTTGACCGCAGGTCGAGTCTCAGACCTGGTGGCTTAAATTCATGCCAGGTGTGTGTGTGTGCATGCCCAAGATCCCGAGAGGGAAAATGTAGGAGAAAGGATTGCAGTGTGGCCATCCCCCCAGGGGGTGATTTCTTGCTTTCCGTCTCTCTGTTTCTCTCTGTCTTTCTGGTGAGAGTATGTGCCCTATAGCAAAAACCTCTCCAAAAAAAAAGGGAAAATCCTTTCATGACTTGGAGTATGAACTCCATAAAAAGACTGACACCTTGAAAAAGAATAAGACAGAACTTCTGAAGGTAAAGAATATGAGGCAGGAAATCAAAAACTCCTTCAAAAATATCAACAATAGATTATACCATGGAGAATGCAGAATCTCTGACCTTGAAAACAAGACCTCCACAGTAGTATATGCTACTAAATAGAACAGAAGAATAACCATGAAAATTAGGACTACATGGGGGAAATCCCAGACATCATTAAATGGAGTAAAAGTCACATAATAGGTATCCCAGAAGATGAAGAGTCAGGTAAAGACATAGAAAATCTTTCATGATATACTAGCTGAAAACTTTCAAATTTAGAGGCATACAGACTTCCAAATTCAGGAAATACAAAGGACGGCAAATATATATATAACATAAAATAATCTCAAGGAATAATAGCACCAAATTGGTAAAAAAAAAAAAACAAAGACAAAGACAATATTTTTAAAATGGTGAAAGAGAATTGCTAGGTTATATACAAAGGTTACCTAATTAGACTAACATCAGACCTCTCTCTTTTTATTTATTTATTTTTTGAAAGAGATTTTTGCTATAGGGCATGTGAGCTTGCCAGACACAGAGAGACAGAGACAGAAAGTGAGAAATTTCCCCCAGGGGAGACAGCCATGTCACAATTTCTTCTTCTCCATTCTCTCAGGATCTTGGGCATGCAGACACAAGTGTCATGCCATGAGATTTAAGTCACTGGGTACGAGACTTGAATAGTGGTCAAATACATGGGTGTCCAGCAACATAACCATTATGCCATCTACTGGTTCCCAACATTGGACTTCTTAACTGAAACAATGCAGTCAAGGAAAGAATCAGAAGACATTTTTTAATCTCTGAAAGGAAATCTATTTCAATCAAGAGTACTATACCTGGCAAGATTATTCCTCAAATGGGAAGGAGAAATAAAATGATTCCCAGGTAAACAAATACTGAATGAATTCACCAAAGCTAAAACAACTTTCAGGAAAAAGTGCACCAGAAAACTAAAGGGAGATAAATAGAAGAAAACACAAAACAATTAGGGAGAAAAAGAGTGGTGAAAGGACAGGGATAAGTCATCACATATTAAAAATAACAGAGTGTCAGGATTAAATTTGCCAACTAAAAGGCTAAAAAAATCAGATTCAACTATTTACATAAAAGCAAGTTTAGTATAAATTCATCAATTATTCAATAAACAGTCTCCACAGATTTCATATTTCACTTACTTATTTAGAGAAAAAGTCCAAAATGTTAAAAGTAGCTGAGTCTTCCACAAAACAATAATGATAAGTACTGGAGAGGATGTGGTGAAAGGTGGACACTCCTACACTGTTCGTGGGAATGTAAATTGGTCCAGCCGCTGTGGAGAATGACACAGAGGTTCTTTTTTTTTTTTTTTTTTTTTTTTTTTTTTTTTTTTTTTGAGAGGTTTTTCGCTATAGGGCGCGTGCGCTCGCCAGACAGACAGAGAGAGACATAGAGACAGAAAGCGAGAAATCACCCCCCAGGGGGGATGGTCACGCCACAATCCCTTCTCCTCCATTCTCCTCTCGGGATCCTGGGCACGCACGCACACGCGCCCGGCATGAGTGGTAAGCCACCGGGTCCGAGACACGAACCGCGGTCGACTACGTGGGAATCCAGCGACATAGCCATTACGCTAACTGCTGGTTCCCGATACAGAGGTTCTTTAAAGACCTTCAAACAGAACTACCATATGATCCAGCAATTTCACTCCTGGGTATTTACCCAAAGGACAGGAGAGCACTCGGTCGGAAAAGTACTTGCACAACTATTTTCATTGCAGCATTATTCAAGATTGCTAAGACATGGAACCAACTCAAATGTCCACAAACAGATGAGTGGATTGTAAAATTATGGTACATATACTCCATGTAATAATATTCAGCCATTAAAAAACAACAAGGCCCTGGAATTTGATAGTAAGTGGACAAATATGGAAGATTTATTGCTGAGTGAAGCAAATCAGGCTATGAAAGAGAGATATTGTGTTTCTCCACTTAACATATACCGACTGTCCACACTCTGGTAGAGAATGAAAGATTGGATAACATAAAAGCATTAAAGATTTTAATGGACACTAGAGACAAAGTGGAAAGAGAGTGTGAGAGGGGAAGTGTGTAGAAAAGGAAATTTTGGGGAAAAACGTAGTGGTAAGACACTTGTGGGACACAGATGGGGATTTTTTATCTGTTGATGAGGATGTGTATAGTAGTCTCAACTGGGCTGGACTGAGGTGCATATCATGCTGGGTAAAGTTTCTTCATAATCTAAATGATGTATAGTGATTAAATGTATAAGTAATAATTTAAAATTAATTTAAAAAAGTAGCTGAGTCTTTGGAATCAATTTAAAGAATGCTAAAATCAAGAACTTTGTAGAGCTTATAAATCACCAAATCACTGATTTTACCATGTCTTCTCTATTTTTTTAAAAGAGAGATATTGCTATATGGCATGTGGACTTCCCAGAGAGATAGAAAGAGAGTTTTAAGCTTGGGGTCTAGAACTTGAACTGCAGTCAACTACATGGGAGTCTTGCAATGTTATCATTACATCATCTGCTGGTCCCATATGTCTTCTCTTTTTTTTTTTTTTTTTTTTTTTTGAGAGGTTTTCACTATAGGGCGCATGCGCTTGCCAGACAGACAGAGAGAGACAGAGAGACAGAAAGCGAGAAATCACCCCCCAGGGGGGATGGACACGCCGCAGTCCCTTCTCCTCCATTATCCTCTTGGGATCTTGGGCACGCACACACACGCGCCCGGCATGAGTTTTAAGCCACCGGGTCTGGGACGCGAACCGCGGTCGACTACGTGGGAGTCCAGCGACATAGCCATTACGCTAACTGCTGGTTCCCACGTGTCTTCTTTTTTAAAGATCTCTTTCAAATTTAGTCTTATTTCTATTTTTTATAAATTATTATTTTTTTAAGATTATATATTTAATTATAATTCATTATCATTATTTTTAATTTGTTATCAAGCACATGCATTCACCAGATACAAAGAGAGAAAGAGAGAGGGAAAGTGAAAAAGCAAGCCACCATTTCTAGGACTAAAACCATGATTTACCATATGGAAATCTAGTGCCTTAACCACCACACCACCTGCTGGCCCCAAGAAATTATTTCTTTATGTAATACTATTGGTTTTATAAGAATTCACAATGAGTGAGTAAAAGTTATCTTTTTTTCTATCTCTTTCTAATGAGCTGTTACTATGTATAATTTTAGCTATATCTAACTTGACCAATGATTGATATTACAGATCTTTTCAGATTATAAACTCTTACCTCATACAATTTTCTCCATGAAAATTAAAATATCTTCTTTCATTGTCGATGTTAAGATTATCTTTCTCTCAAAAAAAAACTATCCTCGTTTATTTATGAGACTTGTCTGATTTTTAATCACTTTGTTTTTCTTTATAACTGTATTTCATAGTAAAGATCATATATATTCAATATATATTTCCAAAATAATTAGTTGCAAATTTCAAATGTTAATGACACAATGTAATGTTAAGTGCTGAAGGTGGTGAATATGTTCATATTCTCAATTTGGTTACTACACACGATATGCATACTTTAAAAAAATAATGTACCCTACAGAGATGTACAATGATTCTATATAAATCATCAATTACAATAAATATTTGAAAATAAATTAATAAATAATAAGAAGTGGGAGTGACAGCGTCCACAGTCAGTGGCAGGACAACATTCACAGGGAATCAGCACAAAGAGCCATCTGACTGGGGTAAAAAGTATTACAGTCATCCCAGGAACAACATACAGGGTGTGTGAATTTTGCAGCGAAATCTAAGTTGCCAACTTCTCAGTGTGCGCCTACCTCCCTGTGGAGGGATGTCCATGCTAGACCCTCCCTGTGCTGGGTTCTACAGTTTATGTTCCCCTGGCATCCTGATGTTGCAGTATTGACAACTTTGCTGATAAAGAACCAAAATCACATGAAGAGAATGGGAGAGAAGGAAATTCATAATGGCCATCCCCCCTGAGGGGTGATTTCTCGCATTCCCTCTCTCTATTTTTCTGTCTCTCTCTGGTAAGTGCATGTCCGTAGATCAAAAACATTTTTAAAAAGGGAGAAAAATAATTATAACACCAAGTTGTTAACAAGTCCTCAGCAGCTGTGTCTTAAATCATCAAGAATACCATTAAAAATATCTATCACAGGCCACCTACAGAGGCACAGCAGTGACCCAGTTCTTTACGATGGTAAAGCCACATAGCAAGGTCCTAAGTTCATACCCTAAGATCTCCCTCTATATACTAGACACGCACATATACCCATATCCTTTCTGATTTAGTCTCAGGGTAGGTAGCTGCAAGACTGTGTTAGGGATCATGTCTCTTTCTTCTCTGTCTGTCTGTCTCTCTGAAGAAATAAAACTAAACTTAAAAATAAATATCCCAGTTTCATACCTCTCTTTCAGGTAGATGGTCTCCCTGGAGTTCTTCACCATTACCTGCTCCAAAACATGAACCCTGAGTTAGAGAAGAGGAACATGTTCATGTGGAGTCAGTGCCAACTGGGCACAGAAGAAAGAAAAGAAAAAATTTTACCCAGTTTTCCTGAACATTTTCTTATAAATGGCCTTCTGAAAACAAAAGAAAACAAAACAAAAAACATCAAACAAAATACGTTTGGAATTTCTTTTTTTTAAAGAATTATTTTATTTTTTTTAGCTTCTCATAGTTTTCCTTGTGGAGGTCTTTAACTTCTTTGGTTAGATTTATTCCTAAATATCTTATACTTTTAGTGGTTATGGTAAATGGAATAACTTTTTTCAGTTCTATCTCAGTCTGCCTGTTATTCGTTGAAAATGACACAAAAAAATGGAAGGACATCCCATGTTCATGGATTGGAAGAGTTAATATAATCAAAATGGCAATTCTACCCAAATTAATCTACCTATTTAATGCAATGCCAATCAAAGTACCAGACATATTCTTCACAGATCTAGAAAAGACAATCTTAAAATTTGTCTGGAATCATAAAAGATCCCGTATTGGCAAAGCAATTCTACACAAGAAGAGTGGAGGGGGCGGCATCTCAATCCCCGATCCAAAAATATATTACAAAGCTGTGGTTATAAAGACAGCATGGTACTGGCACAGAAACAGACACATGGACCAATGGAACAGAATAGAGTCCCCAGAAATAAGTGCCCAAACATACAGTCAACTGATCTTTGACAAGGGGTACCAGTCAATCCAGTGGGAAAATGAAAGCCTCTTCAGCAAGTGGTGGTGGAATAATTGGACTTCCACTTGCAGAAAGACGAATCTGAACCCCTACCTCTCTCCTTTGACAAAAATCAAGTCAAGGTAGATCAAGGATCTAAATCTAAGACCTCAAACTATAAAGCTGCTCCTGGAAAACACTGGGGAAACTCTGGGAGACACTGGTGTAGGGAAAGACTTCCTAAAAAAGACCCTCAAAGCAGAGTCGATCGTCCCCAAAATAGACAAATGAGATTACATCAGACTAAAAAGTTTCTGCATGGCCAAAGACACAGTAGTTAGTGTGAATCAACAGCCCTCAGAATGGGAAAATATTTTTGTAAATTTTGCATCAGATAAGGGACTGATAACCAGAATACACAAGGAACTAAAAAAGGTGTTTGGAAAAAAGATGATCAACCCTATTAAAAGATGGGAGAAGGAGATGAAAAAACACTCTAAAGATGACATACGAATGGCCAAAAGGCATATGAAAAATGTTCAACCTCCCTCATCATAAGGGAAATGCAGATAAAAACAACAATGAGGTACCACCTAACCCGTCAGAATGTCTAATATTAAAAAAACAAAAAATGATAAGTGTTGGTGGGGGTGTGGTGAAAGGGGAACTCTTTTACACTGCTGGTGGGAATGTAGATTGGTCCAACCACTGTGGAGAATAATTTTGAGATTCCTCAAAAATCTACAGATAGATCTGCCATATGATCTAGGGATCCCACTCCTTGGTATCTACCCAAAGGACAGAAGAATTCTTCATTGGAAAAGTGCTTGCACATCGATGTTTATTGTGGCACTATTCACAATTGCTAAGTCATGGAACCAACCCAGATGCCCCCGTATGGAGGAATGGATTGAAAAACTGTGGCACATATACTCTATGGAATACTACTCAGCCATAAAAACCAACCGAGCCCTGGCTTTAGACAGAAAGTGGAAGAATATGGAAGATGTACTGCTGAGTGAGGCAAGCCAGGCTATAAAGAAGAGTCATTGTATGTCCCCACTTAACATATACCGTTTGTCTGCATTCTATGTCTGAAACTGATTGACTAACAGTTGAACAAACACAAGAGATGGATGTGAATGTCAGAAGAGGTGTATGTGGAGGAGTGGGGCCTAACGAAAGACATTTGGAAAAGGGATACAGAGGTAGAGTATTGACGGGATGGGGAGGTGTGGTGTTATCTGTTGAAGATATTTCGATCAACGGGTCTGGGGAGAAATGTTCACATATCGAAATGGTCTCATTGTAAGCCAAATATGATTGAAAGTATATACAAAAAATAATAATAATAATAATAATAATAATAAAAATAATGTGAAAAAATAAAAATTAAAAAAAAGAGATAGGGAATCAAGGATGGGATATATATATATATATATATATATATATATATATACACACACACATATATACAGGAAACAAGAAATGGAAAATTATTTGCTGAAGGTAACATGTATGTTGATGTGCTTGATTGAGACAATATACAGTGTACTCTAGATGGAAAATCTCACTTTGTATGCTGTAATGATGTACAGTGAATGAATGTAAATAAATAAATTTAAAAAAAAGAGAAATTGAAATTTTCGCACACTGTTGGTGGAAATACAAATGATAAATTGCTACAGTCAACAGTGTGAAGTTTTTTTCAAAAAACAGAACCTGCATATGATTCAGCAGTCCCAATTCTTAGTATTTTTCCTGGAAGAACTGAAATCAGGATTTGGAAGAGATACTAGCACTTCCATTCTGATTGTTGTGCTATTTACAAAGGACCAAGATGTAGAAGCAACCTAAATGACCATCAACAGATAAATAAATAAGACATGGAGCATATACAAACCATGGGATGTCTTTTAAAACAAGAAAGAAATTAGATAATATGTGAGAATGTGGATGAACCTCAAGGTCATTATGCCAAGTGAAATTAGCCAGTCACAAAAAAGATGAATACTGCCTGGTTCTACTAATAAAAGTTATCTAAAATAGTCAAATTATAGAACCAAAGTGTGGTTGCTAGTTGCCAGGGGCTTGGTACAGGCGGAAGATGGAAATTATTAACCAATAGGCAGTTTCAGTTAAGCAAGATAAGTAAACTCTAAACATCATCTGCATAACATTATACTTACAGTCAAATAATGTATAGTGCATTTAAAATATAAGAGGGAAGATGACATAGTAAGTATTTTTACAAGAGTAAAATAAATTTGAAAACAAGTAGATTTTAATGGTAAATAAATTAGCTCACTGGTGCTAAAAAATTTAATAATAAACATATCTCTCAAAAAAAAGAATTATTTTATTTAACTTTATTTATTTATTTACTTATTTATTTTAATTTGACCAGAGAGAGACAGAGCGCGCGAGAGAAACAGAGAGAGAGTAAGAAACCAAGCTGCCAGGTTCAGGACTCAAACCACAGTTGTCTGCATGGGGGTCCAGTACCCTTAACCACCACACTGCCTGCTGGACCCAATATGTTTAGAACTGCTGGACCCAATATGTTTAGAACTTCTAAGGGCCATTATACTCATCTCTGTGATGGAATCAAAGATTTGGCAACTGTTGAGCAGAACACAGGTTACCTGGTTTAGAAAGGTGGTCTCTTTTCTCTGCTCTTCTTCTATTTCTCCAATTCCTTTCCTATGATTTAGAATTATTTTCATCAGACATAGCACAATATTGAATATCATTTTAAATAATGTTCTATATTCCTGTAATCCTCACAACTGTATCCTTACACATTTTATCCACAGACTGAAAGCATAGTTTCCATGAATAAGAGCACAGTATAACCCAAGCTAAGAGCAGTTTCCTTATCCATTATGGAATCCTGCAGAATTCTCAGCTGATATAATTTCCTTACCCATTTCTATTTGTCTCTACTTTTTCCTCTGTTGGGTATCTTTGATCATAAATACCATTCTCCTTGCACTTAAGGTTTTACTATATGTCACAAGATAGTTAAAATTGTTCTTATAAAGTGACAAAACCATTTTTGTGTATGTGGTTTAGCTGACATCAAATTGCATTATTTATAATAATTATTACTGTTTTCAATATCCCCAGACGTGTTTATGTAAACCTAATGTATGCATAATCAGACTAGCTCTGGGACTCAGGAAATTGTTACTAACTCAGCATTATTTGTATTTTGCTTTTTCTTCTGGCAGCGTTCTCTCTCCCCCTCTCTCTCTCTCCATGTATGTAAGTGTGTATACATATATGTAATTCTGTATCTGCTAAAGTTCCCTCATTAACAGCTTACTAAAATGGGAAAGAAACACACATTATCCAGTAGCCCACATGAAATTTTGCCCTTCTTACCTCCTAGTAGTCTCAGGGCCATGATTCAAAGGTTCCCTCCCACCTCCCCTGTAAATGCACAGAATGAAAAACACAGCGAGAGGGAAGAATCAAAGGCACCCAGGACAGATGAAGAATAATCAAACTCTGAAAAAAATGAATTGACTGAAAAAATGAAAAACAATTAGCTGATGACAATGTATATAGTAAGGTCTTTGTCTTGACTGATATGCATGGTATTTGTGCTGGAAAAAAATATTTTACACTGTAAAAATATATGTGATTAAATGTAAATTAAAATTAAAAAATAGAAAATCATACTCTGGCCTACAAGTAAGACATTGGCACTTCCAAGTTTCTTGGTGCTCTGTTCATTACTATATAAGTCAGCTAAGATAAAAGCATCTATGAGAGGTATTTGTGGGAGACTGCACACCAGCAAGTCTGCTGAGGTTTCTCAGAGAGCAAACAATTAAAAAGCCAATAAATGGGCCAAGGAGGGGGAGCAGGAAAGGGAGGAGACTGTTCTAGGCAGACCATTCTACATTGTTGGAGAGATTGTTGGAGTTGATGTATGTTGCCATGAACGATGCCAGACTTGTTGGCGTAAAAGCAGTGTTCCTGTAAAGCAAGACAGAGACCTCCTTGTTCTGCCAGGAGGAGATTTAAACCTCGTCTATTTTGAAGAACCACTTCAGCGGGGGAATCTAGTTGGTCTGAGATAAGATCCTCAGTGACTTGGTGTAATAACCCAAGCCAGTGGAGCTGGCAGCTGTAGCTGCAGTTAGGGGAACATAAAGGCTGAGTGTTTTGAGATTTAAGAAGGATGGCTTGGGCTAATGTTTGCCAATCAGATGGTGTAAGCCAGCCCTCGGTGATAGCTTCAACTATAGCTAAGGTATATGGAGCAGTAGTTCCATATTGGGCAACTGCTGCCTTAATCTCTTTTACCATAAACCTACTGTGACGGTGCCAAACCTGTCCTTGGGGATCTATAGTTTTCATAACAGGGAATGTCTCAAAGTCTGTCGTATGTGATCCCTGAACTAGTTTTGTTTCTTTGTCTGTATTGGTTTTTAGTTTCTCTAATTGTGATACAAAAGGTATCTGCATGGATAATATTAAACCCACAATGCAGAAAATGTTATATGCTATGTAGATTCTTTTGCTATATCTCTGCATCAGTAACAACACAAACACATGCAGTGGAATAAGGTTGATGATAAACACATAACCACCCCAAGCAGAGACCATATAGAAATATGATAAACAGCAGCACATTGTCCAAAAAACTGACTCAGTTTTTGACTTGTTTTTCTTTGGCTCTTGTAGAGACTTAAGGTTGTTTTTATTTTTTAGTTTTTTGGATTTTTTGGGTTTTGTCTCGCCTTCAGGGCTTTTAACTTGTTCCTCACTATCTAGGGAAATAAGATCCTCTCTCTGTTCTTTTTCAATTTTAGAATCCATGGTTAGATCTGAGGCAGCTATAGCCTCCTCCTGGGGTTGATCATTTTGCATGATCTGCTCTCCCTTAGTGACCATAGTGACACTTTCTGGGTCACTGGTGTGGAGCCTGAGAATTTCGTCTATTAAGTTCCAGTACAAAAAAGTAGTCACGGGAACTTTTTCTGGGCCAAATGTGGTATAATAATCTTTTAAAGCGTCCCGTACTCTTTTCCACATTTTCTCATCTATGGTTCCTTCTTGAGGGAACCATGGACAAACTTCTTTTAAGAAATCAAAAAAGGAGAGCAACTGCTTAATCTTAATCTTAACTCCCCATGTCTTGAGGGCTTCTTTCAAGCCCTGAACAAATAATTTCTGCTGACTAAGCTTTTGTTCGTGCTGACTAAGCTCTTGTTCATGCTGACTAAGCTCTTGTTCGTGCTGACTAAGCTCTTGTTCATGCTGACTAAGCTCTTGTTCGTGCTGGCTAAGTTCTTGTCCCACTATTACCCTTATTACTTGTCCCATTATTACCCTTATTACTTATAAGTAAGCAATCTTTGTTACTCACCGGGACGATTCTCTGCCGTTCCCTCTCGGACGATTCTCTGCCGTCCTATCTTGGGGTGATTCTCTGCCATCCCCTCCTCGGACGATTCTCTGCCATCCTATCTCGGGACGATTCTCTGCCGTCCCCTCCTCGGACAATTCTCTGCCGTCCTATCTCGGGATGATTCTTTGCCGTCCCCTCCTTGGATGATTCTCTGCCGTCCTATCTCGGGACAATTCTCTGCCGTCCTATCTCAGGACGATTCTCTGCCGTCCCCTCCTCGGACGATTCTCTGCCATTCTATCTTGGGACGATTCTCTGCCGTCCCCTCCTCAGGCGCTCTTCACTGGATCCTTCGTACTCAGGTCCTTGTTCGGGCGCCACTTGTCCCGACCTGGTTCGGGCGCCACGTGTCCCGACCCGGGGGGACAGTCGAACAGGTTTCCTGAGGGAAGGAGTGAGAGCTGGGACAAGTGGTGCAGTGTCACAGCACGGAGACGACACAGTGTCGTCTGTTTATTGTGGGCAGCACGGTAAGCACGGAGACGACGCAGTATTACAACTCTTTAGGGTCGCGTCGTCTGTTGTGAGCAGCACGGAGACGACGCGGTGTCACAGCTCTTCAGGGTCGTCTGGAGACGATGTAGTGTTACAACTCTTCAGGGTCGTCTGGAGACTGTGTGGTGTTTCAACTTCTCAGGCTCTCCAGGGTCGTCATCTTCCTGGTCTTCTGTGTCGTCTTCGTTGTCTTCCTGGTCATCTGTGTTGTCTTTGTTGTCTTCCTGGTCGTCTGTGTCATCTTTGTTGTCTTCCTGGTCGTCTGGCTATTGTGGGCCAGGCATGGTGGTTATATACACGTTGGTGGATCGTAAAAGGTGGGTTATGATTGGTTGTAAACGGTGGGCTGTGATTGGTTGTAAACGGTGGGGCGTGATTGGTTGTAAACGGTGGGTTATGATTGGTTGCTTTTGGACCAATCATGAGGTGCTGGATATGCAAATCTGAGGGATTCTAGTGGCCAATCATGGCAATTGTTTGCTCTCTGAGAAACCTCGGCAGACTCGCTGGTGCGCAGCCTCCCACAGGTATTAGGTGTCCTTCTTGGTCAGTCTCTTGGTTGAGACAGTAAAAGGTCATTTTAACTCAATGTGGGAAAGCAGGCCACCCAGCTCCTCACTACACAACAGGGTGAGGATAAGGAAGGATAAGGAAGCAGGATGCCTCCTGCCATGGGGATAGCTGCTCTCAGTAAAGGCTGCTGCCTCACACAGAGTAAGCCTTATAGAGGTCCTGGGAAGACATTATTCACACTGTACTTCACTCACTGAAATTTCTAAAATTCAGTATGAAACTTCTGCCATCTCCTTCAAAGATCCTGGTAAGACATTATTCACACTGTACTTCACTCGCCGACATTTCTAAAATTCAGGATGAAATTTCCGCCATCTCCTTCAAAGATCCTGGTTGAGGAAAGAGATGAATCTCAGTGTTGGCAACATGTACAGAAATAAAAAGTCATCCAAGCTGCTCCATAAAAAGGATGTTAGACCCTGAAGTAGATTTCAGCTGGAAAACCATAAGCTGAGTGTGGATCTATGTAACAAGATTGACTTCATTGATAGTGAACACAATAAATGCCGATGGCCTGGAAAGTTATATTTGCTGCTATTATCAAAGAACTCTGTATATGGTTTTGATTAAAAAGATTCTCCACTTTTCTATAGATCACATGTCAAACTCAAAGATCTCTACAAAGCAAGGATGAAAACACTCTAGAGGAATATCTGTGCATTTGTTTCTGGCAATCCAAGCAATCCTCTAGCCAAAGTTTTCTGCAGTGACTCTTGGACATTGGGTGTGTAGTGAGGTGCTGAGAATACAGAGGAGAGCAGGTGGTACTATTTCCATCCTAAAAGAGCTATAGTTCAATGCACATCCAAAGTCAGTGGAGACATAGCAAACCCTGGCTTGGGCTCAGGCCGAAATAATGTGAACCTGTCCTTTGAGGGACAATAGAGAAGAATTTTACTTTTGAACAGCGATGAGCAGGTCTGAAGTCCCAGATATCTCCTTAGAACGAGAATAAATAATGGACAGTGGATGGAACCCATAATCAAAAACATGAATTGCTATAAAGCCAGTGAAAAAACATGGGACTATAAGAAGGAAACCCAGGATTCAGGCTAGCCTTGTGAGGGATTCTGAGAGAGGGACATCGCTGCTCCCTCCCCTCACCTGTAGACCCCCAGCCCAAGTGCCCACCCCTAGCCTGTCCTGTCCACAGCAGCAGGCCACAGACCAAGTGGCAGGCCTTTGGCCAGCCAGGGATTCTGAGGGAGGGACATCGCTGCTCCCTCACCTCACCTGCAGATCCCAAGCCCAAGTGCCTACCCCCTAGCCTGTCCTGTCTGCAGCAGCAGGCCACAGATCAAGCGGCAGGCCTTTGGCCAGCCAGGGATTCTGAGGCAGGGACATCACTGCTCCCTCACCTCACCTGCAGACCCTCAGCCCAAGTGCCCACCCCATAGGTAGGTGGCTAGTACTTTCTGCTTTTTATTTTTCAGCTTCTTTATTCTCTTGTTAATTTCCTGGTCTTGCTCCTCCCACAGCCTGTTCTGTCCCCAGCAGCAGGCCACAGACCAAGCGGCAGGCCTTCTGCTGCTTTATTTCTCTGTGTGTTTTGTTTTATTTCTTTTGTTGTTTCACCTAATACCCTCTCCTCTTCATCTTCCACCCTGCCAGAAGGACTAGACAGGTCTATAATAAAATATCAGAAATCCCCTAGTAACATAACTTTCTCTGGGATCTTTCCTTGTACTGATCCACCTGAGAAAAAGGAGATATTGCTTTTCAGACACCTCAGTAGAGTACCCCTCTTGATACCACATTGGGAAAAACAATAGAAGAGAGACTTCAGCAAACATTAATTTGCAGCAAAAGGGAAAGTCACTTACTTCTATTCAGAGAAACGTTCCCAAAAGAGGTATTCAAAGTGAATACATCTGAGCAGTTCCGGGCTCCAGGCGGACTCAGGCTGCAGGCCCAACCCTTCTGAATCTCCACGCATCCCCACCGTTTCTCCTCCTTGGACCCCAGGTTGGTTGTCTGGGACTTTAAGGCGAACTCCCACCCCACCCCACCCGCAACCCGGATCGAGCCGGCCAGCAGTTCCGGGCTCCAGGCAGACTCAGGCTGCAGGCCTGACCCTTCTGAATCTCCACGCATCCCCACCGTTTCTCCTCCTTGGACCCCAGGTTGGTTGTCTGGGACTTTAAGGCGAACTCCCACCCCACCCCACCCGCAACCCGGATTGAGCCAGCCAGCAGTTCCGGGCTCCAGGCGGACTCAGGCTGCAGGCCCGACCAACCTGTTCTTGTTACTCATCTTCTGACCCTTTCCCACTAGCCCTTGGACTCTTTGAATTGTAGTGATTTGAATAGTGCGCGGCGCGCGTGCGTGCCGCGCGATTTCCTTTTTTCATTCTGTTTTTCTTTGCTTTTGGGGTGTTGCTTATTTAGTCACTTGAAGGCTCACCTCTCCTTAGAGAAAGTGAGGACTTTGGGCCATCCAGGGTAGTGGCAACAGTTAATGGTAATTGTGAGCAACAGGTAGGCCAACCATAAGGGAAATCATCAATTTTCTAAGCCTGTATAACTTTTAACAATCAGTTAGGAAGAAACATATAGATTACCTGATGACTAGGAACAATCGCAGAGGCTCAAGAAATATGAGCAACCAAGAAAAGGCCTCTCCCCCAAGGAAAATCATCAAGCCTACACCACCCACAGTCAATACAATGGACATCGGGGACATGTCCGATAAGGAATTCAGATTATTTGTAGTGACCAAACTAACTGAGATGGAAGAGAAAAGAGATAAGGAGCTCCAGGAGATGAGGAAGTCCTTTCATGACTTGAAAGAAGAAATGGATACCTTAAACAAGAACCAGATGGAACTTTTAGGATTGAAGAATGTGATACAGGAAATCAAAACCTCCCTTGAAAGTATTAAAAGTCGGTTAGACCAGGCAGAAGATCGAATCTCCAATGTAGAAGACAAAACATCTGACCTAGAGAAAAGTATCAAGAAGATTGAGAAAACAACCATGAAAAATGAGGATAATATACGAGGAATACTGGATACTATTAAGCGCCCCAACATCCGGATAATTGGTATTCCAGAAGAGGAAGAAAATAATAAGGGCCTAGATAATTTATTCCATGAGATCCTGGAAGAAAACTTTCCAAATCTAGAAAGGCATTCAAGTATCCAGACCCAGGAAATACATAGGACCCCGGGTAGAATCAACCCAAGAAGATCTTCTCCAAGGCACATTATAGCCAGACTGGCAAAAACAACAGACAAAGACAAGATACTAAAGTTGGCAAGAGGGAAACGCCAGGTTACTTACAAAGGTCACCCCATCAGGCTAACATCGGATCTCTCGGCGGAAACAATGCAGGAAAGGAAAGAATGGGGAAGCATAGTAAAAGTGTTGAGTGAAAAACAATTTCAACCAAGAATACTATACCTGGCAAAATTATCTTTCATATGGGAAAAAAAGATAAAAACATTCTCGAATAAACAAAATTTGAAGGAATTTACCAACTCCAGGCCAGCTCTTCAAGAGGTTCTGAAGGGAGTATTATACCAGGAAAGCTAAAAAATCAGAGACAGTTATACGAGAACAAAAAGCAACCAAGAAAATGGCTCACTTAATGATAGGATCAGGTACGGAAATATCAATAATTACATTGAATGTCAATGGATTAAATTCTCCAGTAAAGAGACATAGACTGGCTGAATGGATAAGAAAACAGAAACCCTCTATCTGTTGCCTACAAGAAACTCACCTTATGGATAAAGACATACATAGACTAACAGTCAAGGGCTGGAAAAAGATACTCCATGCAAATAGAAATCAAAAAAAGGCTGGAGTAGCGATATTGATCTCAGACAAAATAGATTTCAAGACAAAGACTGTAAGAAGAGACAAAGAAGGGCATTATATAATAGTAAATGGGATAATCCAGCAAGAAGACATAACCCTTATAAATATCTACGCACCCAACTCAGGTGCACCTAAATATGTTAGGGAAAGACTGCTGGAGCTAAAAGGAGAGATAGAGAGAAATACTATAATTGTTGGAGATCTCAACACCCCATTATCTCCTATAGACAGATCTTCTAGACAGAAAATAAATAGAGAGATACAGGACTTAAATGATACTATAAATGGAATGGGCTTGACAGATATCTATAGAATTTTCCACCCTACATCCACAACATATACATTTTTCTCACCCCGACATGGAACCTTTTCAAAGATAGATCATATATTAGGACACAAATCAAGCCTTTATAGATTCAAAGGCATAGAAACTGTACCCAGCATCTTCTCTGACCATGATGGAATTAAACTCAAGATTAACTTCAAGACACAACCCCGAAGATACACGAACACATGGAGACTGAACAACCTACTTCTGAATGACTTCTTCACTACTGAAGAAATTAAGGCTGAAATAAAAAAATTTAGGGAAACTAATGATAATGAGGGCACAAGTGTCCAGAATCTATGGGACACAGCAAAAGCAGTCTTAAGAGGGAAATTCATAGCAATTAGTGCACATAAGAAAAGGATAGAAAGATGGCAAGTAGATAACTTATCATCATGCCTCAGAGAATTGGAAAAACAACCACAAACAAACCCCCAAAATGCCAGGCAAAAAGAAATAATAAAGGTTCGAGCAGAAATAAATGAAATAGAAAATAAACGAACCATACAGAAAATAAATGAAAACAAAAGCTGGTTCTTTGAAAAGATTAACAAGATCGACACACCATTGGCTAGACTGATTAAGAAGAAGAAAGAAAGAAACCAGATTAATCAAATATGTGATGAAACAGGCAATATTACCACAGACATAGCAGAAATACAAAATATCATTAGAGGATACTATGAGCAACTTTACGCCAACCAACAAGATAACCTGGAGGAGATGGATAAATTCCTGGATGCACATAATCTACCAAGGTTGGATCAGGAAGACATAGAGAACCTGAATAGACCCATAACAAGCCAGGAGATTGAATCAGTAATAAATAACCTCCCAACAAAGAAAAGCCCAGGCCCAGATGGCTTCTCTTGTGAATTCTACAAAACTTTTAAGGAAGAGTTAACCCCTATCCTACTAAAATTATTTCTAAAGATTCAAAAGGAAGGAAACCTTCCAAATTCATTTTATGAAGCCTCCATCATCCTCATCCCTAAAACAGATAAAGATATAACAAAAAAGGAAAACTACAGACCAATATCATTGATGAATATAGATGCGAAAATTCTCAACAAGATACTCGCAAATCGTATCCAACAACATATAACAAAGATCATTCATCACGATCAGGTAGGCTTTATACCAGGGATGCAAGGGTGGTTTAATATACGCAAGACCATAAATGTAATACACCACATTAACAGAAAGAAAGATAAAAACCATATGATCATCTCAATTGATGCGGAGAAAGCATTTGATAAAATACAACATCCTTTTATGATTAAGACTCTCAGTAAGATCGGTATAGAAGGGTCATTTCTGAACACAATAAAAGCAATCTATGAAAAACCTACAGCTAACATTATACTGAATGGGGAAAAGCTGAAAGCTTTTCCTCTGAAAACAGGTACTAGGCAAGGCTGCCCACTTTCTCCACTGCTCTTTAATATAGTATTGGAAGTCTTAGCTATTGCAATCAGAGAAGAGAATAATATTAAAGGCATTCGAATAGGCAAAGAAGAATTGAAAATATCTTTATTTGCAGATGACATGATGGTGTACTTAGAAGACCCAAAGGTATCCATGAAAAAACTGCTTGAAGTAATAAGTGAATACAGTAAGGTGGCAGGATACAAAATCAATATCCAAAAATCTATAGCATTTCTATTTATGAACAACAAGTTGAATGAAGCAGAGCTGAAGAAAGGAATCCCTTTCACCGTAGCCACAAGGTGTATAAGATACCTAGGGATAAACCTAACTAAGAAAGTCAAAGACCTTTATAAAGAAAACTACGAAAATCTTAAAAGAGACATTGAAAGTGACATAAAAATGTGGAAGGACATCCCATGCTCCTGGATTGGAAGAATTAACATAATCAAAATGGCAATTCTACCCAAATTAATCTACATGTTTAATGCAATTCCAATCGAAATACCAGAGGGAACCAGCAGTTAGCGTAATGGCTATGTCGCTGGACTCCCACGTAGTCGACCGCGGTTCGCGTCTCGGACCCGGTGGCTTACAACTCACGCCGGGCACGTGTGCGTGCGTGCCCAAGATCCCAAGAGGAGAATGGAGGAGAAGGGATTGCGGCGTGACCATCCCCCCTGGGGGGTGATTTCTCGCTTTCTGTCTCTATGTTTCTCTCTGTCTGTCTGGCGAGCGCACGCGCCCTATAGTGAAAAACCTCTCCAAAAAAAAAAAAAAAAAAAAAAAAAAAAAAAAAAAAAAAAAAGAAATACCAGAGATATTCTTCAGAGATCTAGAAAAGGCAATCATAGAATTTGTCTGGAACCATAAAAGACCTCGTATTGCAAAAGCAATCCTGCGCAAGAAGAATGGAGTAGGAGGCATATCACTCCCTGATCCCAAGATATACTATAAAGCTGTGGTCATCAAAACAGCATGGTATTGGCATAAAAACAGACAAGTGGACCAATGGAAGAGAATAGAGACCCCAGAAATAACCCCTAAAGCTTATAGCCAACTGATCTTTGACAAAGGATATCAGTCAATCCATTGGGAAAAGGAAAACATCTTTAGTAAATGGTGCTGGAAAAACTGGGTATCCACCTGTAGAAAGATGAAACTGAACCCCCATCTTTCACCATTAACAACAGTCAACTCAAAATGGATCAGAGATCTGAACCTAAGACCTCAAACAATAAAACTACTGGTGGAAAATGCTGGGGAAACTCTGGGGGACATTGGAGTAGGCAAAGACTTCTTAAATAAGACTCCCAAAGCACAGGCAATAATCCCTAAAATAGACAAGTGGGACTGTATTAGACTAAGAAGTTTCTGCACAGCAAAGGACACAGTAACAAGTGTGAACCGACAACCCTCAGAATGGGAAAATATTTTTGTTAAATATGCCTCAGACAAGGGACTGATAACCAGAATACATAGGGAACTCAAGTGCCTTATGCGAAAAAAAATGATGAACCCAATTAAAAGATGGGAAAATGAGCTGAATAAAAGTCTCTCTAAGGAAGACATACGAACAGCCAAAAAGCATATGAGAAAATGCTCAACATCCCTCATCATAAGGGAGATGCAGATAAAAACTACAATGAGATACCACCTAACCCCTGTCAGAATGGCAAAGATTAAGAATATAAAAAGTGATAAGTGTTGGCGGGGATGTGGTGAAAAGGGAACCCTCCTACACTGTTGGTGGGAATGTAAACTAGTTCAACCACTGTGGAGAACAATATGGAGGTTCCTCAAAGATCTACGAATAGAACTACCATTTGATCCAGCAATCCCACTTCTGGGTATTTACCCAGAAGACAGGAGAACGCTCAGTCAGAAAAGTGCTTGCACATCAATGTTTATTGCGGCATTATTCACAATTGCCAAGACATGGAACCAACCTAAATGTCCACAAACTGATGAATGGATTGGAAAAGTGTGGTATATATACTCTATGGAATACTACTCAGCCATAAAAAATAACAAGACCTTGGAATTTGATAGAAAGTGGTCAGATACGGAGGATATATTGCTGAGTGAAGTAAGCCAGGCTATGAAAGAAAGATATTGTATGTATCCACTCAATATATACCGACTATCAGCACTCTATAATAGAGAGCAAAAAATTGGAGGACATAAAAGCAGTGAAGGTACTTAACGAGAATAGGACAGTATGGAATGGGGGAAGTGAAGAGAAGAGAATAGAGAAAGATAACAAGTGAACAACAGAGAGGCAGGACGTTAGTGAGAAAGAGATATGGCTTATTAACTGTTGATGCTGACATGTATAGTATTCTCAACTGGATTTGTCTGAGAAGCATTTCATGATTGGCAAAGTATTTGTACAAGCAAAATGAAAAATAGCAATTGACTGTTTTAAAAATAATTAGAATAATAATAATAATGATTGGGGAAAACATAGAAAAGATATTGAATGTTAAAGTGGGGAGATTAATGTCTCTGTACTGACTGACATGCATGGCATTCCCTTTTGAAAAAGCAATGTAATACACTGTAAAGTTATATGTAATTCAATGTAATATAATAGAAGAACATGATGATAATAAAAAATAAAAATAAATAAAAAAAAGTGAATACATCTTCCAATGGCTAGAAGTAGAAGAAGATCCTCAGGTATGAATAAACAAAGAAATACATCTCCATCAAAGGTACAGAATAACTCTCCTCCATCTTTTGTGCTAATGGACTATGTCACCAAAATGTCAGACAAAAAATTTTGAACATTTATGGTGAACAAATTTTTTGAGTTGGAACAGAAAAGAGACAATGAACTACAGGAGATGAGGAAGTCATTCCAAGATATGAAAGAAGGAGTGGACACTCTGAGAAAGAACCAGATGGAGCTATTAGAGATAAAGTCTGGAATAGAGGAAATCAAAAATTCCCTTGAAAGTATTAAAAGTCAATTAGATCATGCTGAAGATCGAATCTCTGATGTAGAAGATAAAACCTCTGACCTAGAAAGAACCACCAAAAAGATAGACAAAAATAACAAAAAAATATGAGGATAATATACAAGAAATACTAGATTCCATAAGATGCCCAAATATCAGAATAATTGGCATCCCAGAAGGTGAAGAAACTAATAATGGCATGAAAAATCTATTTCATGAAATCCTGGAAGAAAATTTCCCAAGTCTAGAGAGGCACTCAAGCATCAAGACTCAAGAAATACAAAGGACCCCAGTTAGAATCAACCCCAGAAGATCTTCCCCAAGGCACATCTTAGCCAGACTATCCAAGACCACAGATAAAGACATGATACAAAAACTGGCAAGAGAGAAACGAAAAGTGACATACAAAGGTCATCCCATCAGGCTAACTCTGGACCTCTCAACAGAAACAATGCAAGCAAGGAAAGAATGGGAAGAGGTATTGAAAGTGCTAAGAGAGAAACAATTTCAACCAAGATTATTGTATCCTGCAAGATTATCCTTCATACAGGCTAGCCTTGCATTTGGGCTAATTTTCTCTTGTTTCATCAATGAATTCTGGATGGACACTCTGGAGTTACAAAGAGGCTGAACAGTTTTTGCACGCATGTACACAAGTGTCAACTAGAAAGAAAACAAGTGGAGTTCAAGATCTGCCCAATGAGGTGAACCCTAATAAAACCCATAGGCCTTAGTTGGGAACCAGTAAAGTTCCACACTAGGAATAAGGCGGACAGGAAACACTGCCCTTCACAGGGGCTGAACTGGAGTGAAAGATCTCAACTGGTGACTGGGTTAAGGGGATCTAGTACTGCCAGGATCCTGACCACCTGTCAAATATAAACCCCCATCTTTTCAATACTAAGATAACATCATGTCAGGACTCCATTTTTCTCTAAATAGTGTCCATTCAAAGTAAGCTAAATAATGTGATTGAATATATAAAAGAAAATTAAATTTAAAAAATATAAAAAAAGAATAGACCTGAATAGATAAAGACCTTATACATGGCAAGGATAGTACAGTGGAATACAAGCAAAATATAAATAAAAATATGACTGGAAACAGGGGATTCACATACAGAAGTCGGCAATGTTGTTGCCAATGTTTCCTCTGCTCCTGAATGAATTACGAATAAGAGTATCTGGGCCTACTCTGTGATGTGGCAGCAACACATTGCTCAGAAGAACCTGGAACCCACCTGGCAACCACATTTTGAGTCCCCAGCCTGGTTGGCCTGAAACGTGCTAGACTTTCCCATGAGTGCCCAAGAAATGATGGGCCGGAGGACTAAAGAAAGGGAATCATGGCATGACTGGACACTGTGGCAGGTGCTATTTTTCCTTCTCTCTCTCTTTCCCTCTTCCTCTCTGTCTCTGTCAGTATGTCTCTCTCTGTCATGTGTGCATATGATCCAACATGAACAACAAGAAAAAGTGGATAACAGACAGTGAGAAAGTAAAAATATGCAGATTTGGGAAATCAACGCAAGAATGAGTATAATACTGTACTAAATGAATTTGTCACAAACAGATCCAAAATTCTTTTTTTCTTCTTTTACGAGAGATTTTTGCTATGGGGTACATGTGCTCAACAGAAAGAGAGACAGAAAGCAAGAAATCACCCTCCAGGAGGGATGGCCACATCACAATCCCTCTACCTCCATTCTCTTCTCGGGACTTTGGACATGCACGCACACATGCCCAGCATGAGTTTTAAGCTGTTGTGTCCAGGACTCGAATCACAGTTGATTAAATAGGAGTCCAGTGACTTAATCATTACACCACCTCCTGGTCCCATATCCAGAAGTATTTTAAAAGAAGTTACAGTAGTCTACATTACTAAATACATGTATTCATACAGCAATATTTATAATCAATACACACAAGGACATCTTATTCCTTTACGGCATACCTAATTCTTTTATAGATTTCATAAAGATCGTTATGTCAATTTCAGAGTTTTGAATTCCCTTCCTTGGCTGCTTTCAGACATAAGTGAAGACCAGGGGTCTTCCATGGCCTTCCTCCATTTTGCAAAGGATGAAACAGTTTTCATGTGGGTGCACACAGACCTAAGGCCTGGATGGGATGAAGTGAAGAGGGTGAGAATCCTGACAGCAGGAAGCCACTCTTCACTTTTTCAGCAAAAACTCACTTCCAAGTATGAGATTTCTTCCTAACGAACAAACTACCTTCCAGGTTACACATAATGGACATCACAGCTTTAGGCTTTGAGTCCTTGAGTCAGTCATTTTAGTCTCCTGAGTGAAGACAGATTCGACAAAAGACATTTAAGGGGAAATGTTTGTACAACAAAGTGAATGTACTGAACACTACTTAAAAATCACTAAGGAGTTACTTTTGTATTACCACAGAAGTTATAGTTAATATCTTTGTAGCGTAACAAAAAGTAATAAAGCATGTAAAAATTTATCTTCAAGTATGGGTCCCTACACACATAAAGCAATACATTAGATATGTGATGCTTGCTATGAAAGTGTACAGTTTATCAAACATAAGAAAATGACACCAGGAAAATGAACAGAAAACAAAATCACTGAACTGCACAAAGTGAAAGGAACTGATAGTGAAACTATTACAAAATGGCAATTCCTAGGAAAATAACTTCTTTTTCCAAACAGATTTTTTTCATCAAGTTCTGTTTCCTTTCTTGAAATTGTAAGTCTTTTCAGATATTTGTCATAATTTAATTTAAGAAAAGGAAAAAATTCTAAGAGTATTAGAAAAACAGAATAATATAGAATTGACTTAAGCAATTTGCAGCAAGCATGCATCATCTGTCTTCATGAACACAATGTACTTCTTTTTACCTTCCTGAAGGAAAACAAAT
Organism: Tupaia tana; assembly: GCA_026018925.1. Taxonomy (NCBI): domain Eukaryota; kingdom Metazoa; phylum Chordata; class Mammalia; order Scandentia; family Tupaiidae; genus Tupaia; species Tupaia tana. The sequence goes on along the minus strand of JAKSZU010000025.1, from coordinate 8,327,256 downwards.
TTTAATTAGTGCCATTTTTATCTAAAAAGTACGAAAATAGGAATCCTACTTCAATGGAATTCCTATTTAAAATGACTTCTAAGATGAGCAAACACATTGTCTTTACCTCATTAGTCTCCCATCAATAGATGAAGACACAAATTTTTGTACAAAATTTGAGCACTTTCAATAATTAAATTACTATCAGAGATGAAACAGAAATCAATCACCCTATCAACTGACCTTTTTGTTTTTCAATTATCAAAGGGAATAAATAGGTCTCGACAAATTAAAAAAAAAGCCTCATTTTGCATAGGTTTGCCCCACTTCTTGCCACTCTGTGCAAGTTCATAAAATGAAAATTCAAAGTATGAACTGATCAGCAATTCTAAGGCCTCAGATGTCTTCCTGGTGCCCAACCAGTTGTCTTTCAAGAGAAGCAGGGATTGGGGCATGACTATGCTCCTTTCGAATTTTCTTTCTCCCTCTCTTTTTCCTTCTATCTCTCTCTCTGACAAGTTCACAGACCCTGTGTAATGAATTAAAAAAGGTATCTAGATAACTCACAGTTGCTTTAAGGCAAGCTTTCCTATCCCTGCAAGGAAACTGAAGGTGCATCGTCTCACAGGTGGGTAACTCCTATAAGATCTACAAACACAGTCCATGATTCCAGACCTCCTGAAAAGCATGACATCTCTCATCTGACCCAGAGTTTGACCAGATCTTCTATTTGTCCATCATAATAGTTCTGCTGCCTAATGTCACTCTTCTTAGCACCACTGCTGCAATCCCTGTAACAAATCCTTGCATCTGTAGAACTATGATGTGCCAAGTAACCACCCTGGTTATCACCAGACAGCACCACTGAATCAACACTGTCTATGAAGAACATTTAGAATGAACTAGCCACATTTTACATCAAGTAAATTTCTACTCAGTCTTCATTGGTGTTAATGGCGCTCTACACATCAGATTTCTAACACATGGTTTAAACCTGAATTGTGTGCCATGTTTGCTTTGCAATAACTGGGTTCTTTTCTAAGCCTTAAGTTACTTGATAGGCTCTGGTAGTGACTTAATCATTTTTACACTTTCTCTCAAGAGTAACGTCAGGCCAAAGTACTCCTGAACTTCAGACTCCTATAGCCATTGGCCTCCTAACCATTTCTCTGCTAAACTAAACTCATCCTGCTCTCCCCATCCCCCTGAGCTCTTGCTCATCTTGGCCTCTTAGCTCAATACATGACAAGTCCCTCTATGCTGTCATTTAGACCTTAACCAGAAAGAGTACAATATTCAAGATGTACAGTGTATTCATATTGGGAAAATTCATTTGGCATGCTGTAAAGATACACAGTGAATAATGTGAAAAATAATTATATATAGAGATATAGATATAGATATATAGATATAGATGATATAGATATAGATAAAGAACCAACCAGAAATAACCAGTCACTGTATTTACTTCTATTTAAATTGGAACCCAAGTCAAACACCTGTACTGAGAACATATGATAAGGAAAGTATATGAGCACCAGAGTGTGGCATGTGAATTAATGTGGTTACATCCGACATGGCCTAATGCTTGGTCTGAGTCTTATACCTGGAATCTTGAGAAATGAGCCAGACCCCAGAGTAGTATTTTTCGATGTTCAAGATCCTGAAAGGAGGGAGAAATGGAGGAGAAGGTATTGTGGCGGGACCAATCGCCATGGGGGTGGTGAGGATGCTTTCCTCCTCTCTCTTCAGTGAGTGCACACACACTGTGTCAAAATTTTAAAAAAGAAAAAGCAGAAACAAAGCAGAAACCTAAAATCTTACCTTGATATACATGACGCTTTACCTAAAAGGAGAAACAAAAAAATGATGTCAAAACATATTATTAGGAAATATCTATAGCTCCTGATAAAATCATCAAAATAGTGGGACCAGCAGTTAGTGTAATGGCTATGTTGCTGGACTGCCATGTAGTCGACTGCGGTTCGTGTTCCAGACCCGGTGGCTTAAAACTCATGCTGGGCGCGTGTGTGTGCGTGCCCGAGATCCTGAGAGGAGAATGGAGGAGAAGGGATTGTGGCATGGCCATCCCCCCTGGGGGGTGATTTCCTGCTTTCTGTCTCTTTGTCTCTCTCTGTCTGGTGAGCACACGCACCCTATAGCAAAAACCTCTCAAAAAATTTTAAAAAAATCAAAATAGTAAGAATGAAAATATAATAATGAATTGGTTCGACAGTATGAACTCGTGGGATTAAAAATAAAAGATTAGAAAGAACCCTCTCTTTAGGTAAAGATACATTATAAGGTACTTTTGACAAAGACCATAAAGAATTTTAAAAATATTATTTTTGTTATAATCCATTAGATGAAAAACAACCTAGAAATGCAGACTATTTATATTTTTTCTGTTAATAATCTACATCCTTTTTTTGAAAACCTAAGATTCATAATGAAGGCTAGAACCAAGCATTATTTTACAAGGCTTCCACGAAAAACAAAAGACAAAAACCTTTGTAGTAATATGCCTCTTTCAAACATCAGAAACCATCTTTTGAAATGTGAATAGAGCCAGGTGTCTCCATAGATGAACACATCAACAAAGACAATCGTATCCATCCCCTAGACTGCTAAAATTGTGGATAACCAAATCAAAATAGAGGGGAAGATGGTCAGAGAGAATTAACTGAAAGAGAAATGACAGAGAACTTTTGCAGAATGAATTAAAAAGTGTTTCCCAAACATGAGTCATCCCCAAGAGACTTCATAGAAAGAAAATTAAATGAAATCCAGACAGGTTCTCATTTTTCCACCACGTGAGAAACATTTTCCCCACACTGTAGAACAAATTCTCTCTTTTGGAAGTGTTAAGTGCAGATCAAGTACAATTTCCATAAAATAATCTTGTCAAGATTTTGGAATATAATGAGAGCATCAGAAAACCACTTAGAAGAATTTTTATGATGGAAAATGCAAACAGAAAATCAAGGGTGTTCTTTGAACTCTGCATCTTGCTCAGGAAACAGTGAACTTCCTGTCCCCATGTCATCTCACCTGCAGGCAGGGATAAATGGGAAGACGAATGTGTCATAAAATTTTTGATGTATCTGTTCCCCCCACACTGTCCCTCTTGTTTTGCTCAATATGATTTGTCATCTTCGCTGAATCCAAGTTCAAAAATATGTAAGTATTATAAAATAAAATAGTTTGAGAGGGAAGGACAACATTCATTCAACAAACATTCATATGATTTATCATTGTGTACTATAATTTTTAAACTTTATCATTATTATTGATCTCTTCTTGTGCCTAATTTACAAATTAAACTTGATCATTGAATATGCATGTCTATATAGTCCCCAACTTATAATGCTTCTACTTAATACATTTTTGACTTTATAATAGTGAAAAAGCAATGTGTTCTCAAAAGAAACAATGTTTTAAGAATTCCATTTCTCCCATTTAGTACAATATTCAATAAAATATATGAGATAGTCTACATAATTATGAAATACATTTTGTGTTGAATGGTTTTCCACAACTATATGCTAAAGGAAGTATTCCGAGCATGTTTTAGGTAGGCTAGGTTATGATGTTTGGTAGGTTAGATTTAATAATATATTAAATTATTTCCAATTATGTTATTTTCAATATGGTGGGCTTTAGGGGGCATAAGCCCATTACAAGTTGGGGAACACCTCTATATAAAAAGATTTAGCATGTACAGAATTGGGTGCTATCCCCAGTTTTCCCTGGAGGCTCTTAAAAATTATATTCCATTGATATTGGGAAAGTATTGTATTTAGTTTTTTTCTTTTTGAGGGAAAAGATTTGTAAACTGTAGTATCCTATTGAAACTATGTTGTTTTCTTTTTCTTTTCTTTTCTTTTTTTTTTTTTTTTTGAGAGGTTTTTGCTATAGGGCGTGTGTGCTCACCAGAGAGAGAGAGAGAGAGAGAGAGAGAGAGAGAGAGACGGAAAGCAAGAAATCACCCCCCTGCCCAGGGGAAATGACCATGCCTCAATCCCTTCTCCTCCATTCTCCTCTCAGGATCCTGGGCACGCACGCATACGCGTGAGTTTTATGCCACTGGTCCAAGACTCGAACCGTGGTCGACTATATGGGAGTCCAGTGACATAACCATTATGTTAACTGCTGGTCCCAAGAGACTATGTTGTTTTCTTCACTGAATTCTTTATTAAGAATGTCCTCTTGAAATGGCAACTGTGGTTAGAATCTCAGTTTGTTTAGCCTCAAACACACAGCCCAGTTGCATGTGCTGGAGAAGAGCTCAAGGGTCAGAGATGCCCAGGGCTGCAGGACTAGAGGAAGCGTATCTGAGTGTGAGCAGACCCCGTGGAGTGTGCTCATTTTTCTCTCTCTCGTGCACATGCATGTGCTCTACGGTGATTAAAGAAATGATTAGAAAAATGAATATATACACTGAAATATGTTGAATGAGGGTGGGAATAGAGCACTGTTCGTGCAATTTTCAAAGTGATGGACGGGTGAACTTTTCTACAGTTCTTGCAAATTTCTGAGATTATTTTAAAATAAAATGATGAGACTGTTGACTTCCTTGCACATTTTACAACATTAGCCTTTAAAATATTTCCCCAATCTAACGGAAAAAGAATAAGAGTCTTATTTTACTAAAACTTTTTCCATAGTAATACCCCCCTTCTAACATACCATGCACCTTAATTTACCATACCTACTGTATACCTTCTATCTCTGTTTATTCAGTGATTCTTAATCTTACCTCCCCAAGGGTCATCTGACTCCCAGCATTAGGCAGACACCAAAAATCCGATGAATGGCTGAAGGGATGACATCTACTGAGCACTCAAGAAATGACAGGGATGACCAGCCTTACTGCCCGCCTAGTGGAATGTAGGGGCACGGGGCAGAGAACTGACCTCTCTGCACTGGGACATCTTAGAACCTGGGACAGTTCCCGGCAGGCACATGGCCTCCCTGAGGTGGTGTGTAGACACTAGCCTGGCTCTGAAGGGCCACAGTGGCTCAGGGGTCGGTGGTGTTCCACCCTCATGGCCACCTCACAGTCACTAGAGCAGGTTCCAGAGCTGGTCAGATGGGCGGCCCGACTCAGGTCCACCGGCCCAGGAGGCTGGGGCGAAGGCCTGGGGCCCCGGGGCCGCTGCTCGGGTTCCCCGTGGCTCACCCTGTCCTGGGGCTGCAGGTCCTCGAGATCCCTACGGACTCTCACCGTCCCGGCCGCCCGGAGCAGTTAGTTCGGGGCTCGCCTCTCCTCCTGCCCTTCTAGGGGCGCCTCCCGGTGCTCTCCCTGCGGGGCTCGCGAGGCTGTGGACCGCGGTCCGCTGGGGCAGAGGAAGCGCCAAGGCCAGACTCCCGGCGGGCGGTGTCCTGGGGAGGAGCGGCGAGCGCGGCGGCCTACACCGCCCCTGGGTCCGCCCTGGGACGGCGTCACACCCGGATTGTGACGTCAGCGGCCCGCCCAGCGACGCGGAGGGAGGGGAGTACCAGCGGCGTCTCCGCCTTGGCCTCCACCTGAGGACCAGGGAGCGCTGGAGGGGAGCGGGTCAGAGCCCGGACTGCCGCCGCCGCCGCCGCCGCCCCGCTGGGACCGGAAGTGGTGGTTGCGCCTGGAAGAGCGGGAGTGGCGGGAACTGCGACCGAGCGGCGGTGCGGACGTCCGGGGGTTCCCGCGTGGTCGGCCCTGGCCCTGTGCCGCGCCCGCGGAAGGGCTGGGCAGGCGGTGTCCGCGGAGACAGCCCGCGAGCTCACAGCCCTGCCGTCCCACCTCCACCTGCGCCCTCCTGGCTGGAAGGCCTCCGCCTGCACCGGGGTTCGAGCCTCAGGCCGCCCTCTGCGCGAGGGGAAGAGACCCAGATGCGGGAAGCCGGGATTCTCGCCAGGGCGACCTCGAACCAGTGTCTGAGCATCGCAGGCCTAGCGGAATTCCTGGGCCCAGAGATGGCTGGCGGATAGGTCTGAGGTCTCAGGCAGCCCTCGTGCGCTGTCCGGCTGTTCATCTGGCCAACTCTTAGTGATCTGTTTCATTCATGGTGAATCGTTATGGACTGCACCCCACTTCCAGGCCGTCCTGTGCACATTTTTGAATTCTTGATGCAGGTATGGTCATAGTCTGGGCATGCAAGTAGAACAGCCCCGGGTTGACATACCAATGCGTGTTGGCTAAAGTACAGTTGTTGAGAGATTGAGTGAGGTCACCCCAGTAAGTGATCAATAAACGCTAGCTTGTCTTGTTCTCAAATCCTCACACCTCTTATAAACAAAAACTACAGCAACAAGGGTCTGCCTAGTTAACTACCTACTCATCAAAGTCGTTTCTGCCCAAGGTGCTTAAGACCTCAGCAAGTGCCTCCATTTCTCTGGAGCCCAGCTTTGGGGATCGCTTGTCATAGATTTACTTGCTGTCCTTTCTAGATTTTTAAAAAAGGTTTCTGTCTTAGGGCACCTGTGCTCTCCAGAGAGAAAGACAGAGACACTGAGAGGGAAAGTGAGAAATCACCCCCTGGGGGAATAGCTGTAATGTCTTCTCCATTCTCCTCCAGGAATCTTGTGCACGCACGCGCATACACACATACACACACACTCACACACGAGCCAGGCGTGAGTTTCAAGTCACCCAGTCCTGGATTTGAAACGCAGTAGTTTTTTTTTTTTTTTTTTTTTTTTTTTTTTTTTTTTTTTTGGAGAGGTTTTCACTATAGGGCGCGTGCGCTCGCCAGACAGACAGAGAGAGACAGAGAGATAGAAAGCGAGAAATCACCCCCCAGGGGGGATGGTCATGCCGCAATCCCTTCTCCTCCATTCTCCTCTCGGGATCTTGGGCACGCACGCACACACACGCACCTGGCGTGAGTTCTAAGCCACCGGGTCCAGGACGCGAATCGCAGTCGACTACGTGGGAGTCCAGCGACATAGCCATTACGCTAACTGCTGGTTCCCAAACGCAGTAGTTTTTGAAGGGGCCTAACAACACAACCACTGAACTGTCTGCTGGCTTCCCTTATCTAATTTTTTTTTTTTTTTCCATTTGTTTTTTTTTTATTTATTTATTTATTTATTTTTTTATTATCATCATATTCTTCTTTATATTACATTGAATTACATATAACTTTACATTGTATTACATTACTTTTTCAAAAGGGAATGCCATGCATGTCAGTCAGTACAGAGACATTAATCTCCCCGCTTCAACATTCAATATCTTTTCTATGTTTTCCCCAATCATTATTATTATTCTAATTATTTTTTAAGACAGTCCATCGCTCTTTCTCATGTTGCTTGTACAAATACTTTGCCCATCATGAAATACTTCTCAGACAAATCCAGTTGAGAATACTATACATGTCAACATCAACAGTTAATAAGCCATATCTGTTTCTCACTAATGTCCTACCTCTCTATTGTTCATTTGTTATCTTTCTCTATCCTCTTCTCTTCACTTCCCCCATTCCACACTGTCCTATTCTCATTAAGTATCTTCACTGCTTTTATGTCCTCCAATTTTTTTTCACTATCATAGAATGCTGATAGTCGGTATATATTGAGTGGATACATACAATATCTTTCTTTCATATCCTGGCTTACTTCACTCAGCAATATATCCTCCGTATCTGACCACTTTCTATCAAATTCCAGGGCCTTGTTATTTTTTATGGCTGAGTAGTATTCCATAGAGTATATATACCACACTTTTCCAATCCATTCATCAGTTTGTGGACATTTAGGTTGGTTCCATGTCTTGGCAATTGTGAATAATGCTGCAATAAACATTGATGTGCAAGCACTTTTCTGACTGAGCGTTCTCCTGTCTTTTGGGTAAATACCCAGAAGTGGGATTACTGGATCGAATGGTAGTTCTATTTGTAGATCTTTGAGGAACCTCCATATTGTTCTCCACAGTGGTTGAACTAGTTTACATTCCCACCAACAGTGTAGGAGGGTTCCCTTTTCACCACATCCCCGCCAACACTTATCACTTTTTATATTCTTAATCTTTGCCATTCTGACAGGGGTTAGGTGGTATCTCATTGTAGTTTTTATCTGCATCTCCCTTATGATGAGGGATGTTGAGCATTTCCTCATATGCTTTTTGGCTATTCGTATGTCTTCCTTAGAGAGACTTTTGTTCAGCTCATTTTCCCACCTTTTAATTGGGTTAATCATTTTTTTTTCGCATAAGGCACTTGAGTTCCCTATGTATTCTGGTTATCAGTCCCTTGTCTGAGGCATATTTAACAAAAATATTTTCCCATTCTGAGGGTTGTCGGTTCACACTTGTTACTGTGTCCTTTGCTGTGCAGAAACTTCTTAGTCTAATATAGTCCCACTTGTCTATTTTAGGGATTATTGCCTGTGCCTTGGGAGTCTTATTTAAGAAGTCTTTGCCTACTCCAATGTCCCCCAGAGTTTCCCCAGCATTTTCCACCAGTAGTTTTATTGTTTGAGGTTTTAGGTTAAGATCTTTGATCCCTTATCTAATTTTTTTTTAAGTTTCAGGAAGACTGGACCATGTCCTGCATTCGTTTTTTTTTTTTTAATTTAGCTTTATTTATTAGTATCATAATCTTTTTTATATTACATAGATTCATATATATCTTTACAGTGTATCACACTTCTTTTTCCAGCAGGAATACCATGCTGGATACCAGTGAAGACAAAGACATTACTAGCCACATCATCATCATCGAAGAGCTTTTCATCATTTTTCTCAGATGATGATTATTATTATCCTTTAAAAAATAACATTCAATCACTATGTACCATTTGCATGCCCTGTATTCTTATCTCCTAGCACTGTGCTGTGTACATATAGTCAGGACTTGGAAAAATGCAAAGGAAAAAAATGGCTTAATCTTTGCAGTGCTTCTTTACCTTCATAATCATCCAAGTTATTCAGTACCACTGTAAAACAAGGGGAAGAGACAAAATTAGATGAATTTGCAAGACTGGATCTTATGGCCCATGCACATAAAATGACCAAAGAAGACCATAATTGAAAAAGTGGTGAAACTTAGTAAAAGAACCCTGGTCTTGTGCCCCCTAAATCTAGTTTAATTTCCCCTCAATCACAATACAGTAATAGAGGATCTTCGAGGGAGGACTGCCCCCCAGTAGTTCCAGCCCCGGGACCCCAAGACAGACCCCCCTCTTTCAGCCAGGAACGCCCTCAGTTCATCCACACCACACTCCCATCTTTTGACCCCTGGGCCAGGATCTTCGAGGGAGGACTTCCCCCCAGTAGTTCCAGCCCCGGGACCCCAAGACAGACCCCCCTATTTCAGCCAGGAATGCCCTCAGTTCATCCACACCACACTCCCATCTTTCGACCCCTGGGCCAGGATCTTTGAGGGAGGACTGCCCCCCAGTAGTTCCAGCCCCGGGACCCCAAGACAGACCCCCCTCTTTAAGCCAGGAACGCCCTCAGTTCATCCACACCACACTCCCATCTTTTGACCCCTGGGCCAGGATCTTCGAGGGAGGACTGCCCCCCAGTAGTTCCAGCCCTGGGACCCCAAGACAGACCCCCCTCTTTCAGCCAGAATCCTCCATTTCCCTGAAACACCTGTGAAGAAGGAGATACATTTCTTTGGACACCTGAAGTGAATACTTTTTCTTGGTTTACATTACTAAACACAATTGAAGATAGACTTTGGCTGTCTCCATTCCACATCAGAAAGGAAACACACTTGCTTCTACCAGAAGAAACCTTCTCGTAAAAGGTTTTTCAAAGGGAACACATCTCCCAATGGTTAGAAGTACAAGAACCTCAGGCCTGAATAAAGCAGGAAATATGTCTCCATCAAAGGAACACAGTAACTCCCTTCCTGTTCCTGAAAAAATAGAGGACGTTACCAAAATGTCGAGATAGAGTTTAGAACATTCATGTTGAACAAGTACTATGAGCTGGAACAGAAAAGAGACAATGAATTACAGGAGATGAGAAAGTCCTTCAACGATATGAAGGAAGAAATTCTGAGGAAGAATAATACGGAACTATTAGAGGTGAAGTCTGAAATACAGGAAATCAAAAACTCTCTTGAAAGTATTAAAAGTCGATTAGACCATGCTGAAGGTCGAATCTCTGATGTAGAAGATAAAACTTCTGACCTAGAGAAAACCACCAAAAAGATAGAGAAAATAACAAAAAAACATGAAGATAATATACGAGAATTACTAGATTCCATTAGACGTCCTAACGTCCGAATAATTGGTATCCCAGAAGGTGAAGAAACTAATAAGAGCATGGAAAACCTATTCCATGAAATCTTGGAAGAAAATTTCCCAAGCATAGAGAGGCACTCCAACATCCAGACCCAAGAAATACAAAGGACACCAAATAGAATCAACCCAAGAAGATCTTCCCCAAGGCATATCATAGCCAGACTGGCTAAGACCACAGATAGAGATAAGATACTAAAACTAGCAAGAGAGAAACGACAAGTGACTTACAAAGGTCATCCCATCAGGCTAACACCGGACTTCTCAACAGAAACAATGCCAGCAAGGAAAGAATGGGAAGATGTATCGAAAGTGTTAAGAGAGAAACAATTTCAACCAAGACTATTGTATCCTGCAAGATTATCCTTCATATGGGAAAAAAAGATTAAAATCTTCTCAGACCAACAAAACCTGAAAGAATTTGCCAGCACCAGGCCAGCTCTCCATGAAACCCTGAAGAAAGTACTGTTCCAGGAAAACTAAAGAAGTAACAGCCAGAAACAAAAGAGTAAAAGGCAACTAAGACAATGGCCAACTTAAATGCCGGGACAGATCCATTAACATCAATAATAACATTGAATGTTAATGGATTAAACTCTCCAATCAAGAGACACAGACTGGCTGAATGGGTTAAAAAACAAAAACCCTCTATCTGTTGCCTACAGGAAACCCACTTCATGGATAAAGATATACATAGACTGAAAGTGAAGGGTTGGAAAAAAATTTTCCATGCAAATGGGAACCAAAAAAGAGCTGGAGTCACAATACTGATCTCTGACAAAATAGGCTTTAAAACAAAAACTGTTCGAAGAGACAAAGAAGGGCACTATATTGTAGTAAAAGGATCAATCGATCAAGAAGATATAACGCTTATTAATATCTATGCGCCCAACACAGGAGCACCCAAATATGTGAAGGAAAGACTGCTAGATCTAAAAAGGGAGATAGACTGCAACACACTAATTGTTGGAGACCTCAACACTGCACTATCCCCCCTGGATAGATCATCTAGACAAAAAATAGGTAAAGAGATAAAAGATCTAAATGATATCGTAAATCAAATGGACTTAACAGACATCTATAGAACTTTCCATCCTAAAACCTCAAGATACACTTTTTTCTCGCTGCCACATGGAACATTCTCGAAGATTGACCACATCATTGGGCACAAAGCAAGCCTCTACAGATTCAAAAGCATAGAAAGTATACCCAGCATCTTCACCGACCATGATGGAATTAAACTTGAGTTTAATTTCAAGAGAAATCCTCAAAAATACTCAAATATATGGAAACTTAATAACCTACTCCTGAATGACTCCACAACTACTGAAGAAATAAAGACTGAAATCAAAAGGTTCATGGAAGCCAATGACAATGAGGACACGAGTTTCCATAATCTTTGGGACACTGCTAAAGCAGTCATAAGAGGGAAGTTCATAGCAATTAGTGCACATAAGAGGAGCATGGAAAGAAGGCAAATGGATCACCTAACATCATGCCTCACAGAATTGGAAAAGCAACAGCAAAAAGATCCAAAAAACTCCAGGAGAAAGGAAATAATAAAGATACGAGCAGAAATAAATGAAATAGAAAATAAATGAACTATACAGAAAATAAATGAAAGTAAAAGCTGGTTCTTTGAAAAGATAAACAAAATTGATACACCACTAGCGAGACTTATTAAGAAGAAGAGAGAAAAGAACCAGGTGAATCAGATCTGCAATGAAGCAGGCAAAATAACAACAGACATAGTAGAAATAAAAAACATTATTAGGGGATACTATGAACAACTGTATGCCAAGAAACAAGATAATTTGGATGAGATGGACAAATTTCTGGACAGGTATAATCTACCTAGATTGAGCCAGGAGGATATAGAAAGTCTGAATAGGTCCATAACAAGCCAGGAGATCAAATCAGTTATAAATAACCTCCCAACAAAGAAAAGCCCTGGCCCTGATGGATTCACCTCTGAATTCTACAAAACTTTCAAAGAAGAGTTAACCCCCATTCTGCTCAAGTTATTTCTAAATATCCAAAAGGGTGAATTTCTCCCTAATTCATTCTATGAAGCCTCTATCACCCTTATCCTTAAAACTGATAAGGACAGGACAAGGAAGGAAAACTATAGACCAATATCCCTGATGAATATAGACGCGAAGATTCTCAACAAGGTACTAGCAAATCGTATACAACAACTTATCAAAAAGATTATACATCATGATCAAGTAGGCTTTATCCCAGGAATGCAAGGTTGGTTCAACATATGCAAAACCATAAATGTAATACACCATATTAATAGGAAGAAAGATAAAAACCATATGGTCATATCAATTGATGCAGAAAAAGCATTTGATAAGATACAACATCCCTTCATGATCAAAACTCTCAACAAAATGGGCATAGAAGGGCCATTTCTCAACACAATAAAAGCTATCTATGAAAAACCCATAGCGAACATCATCCTCAATGGAGAAAAGCTGAAAGCTTTTCCACTAAAAACGGGTACAAGACAAGGATGTCCACTTTCTCCACTCCTCTTCAATATAGTACTAGAAGTCTTGGCCATTGCAATCAGAAAAGAGGAAAAAATAAAAGGCATTCAAATAGGAAAAGAAGAGGTGAAACTCTCTCTATTTGCAGATGACATGATTGTATACATAGAAGACCCAATGGTTTCCATAAAAAAATTTCTGGAAGTAATACATGAATACAGTAACGTTGCAGGATACAAAATTAATATCCAGAAATCTATAGCATTCCTGTATACGAACAACAGGCAGACTGAGATGGAACTGAAAAAAGTTGTTCCTTTTACCATAGCCACAAAAAGTATAAGATACTTAGGGATAAATCTAACTAAAGAAGTTAAAGACCTCCATAAGGAAAACTATGAGAAGATAAAAAAAGAAATTGAAAATGACACAAAAAAAGTGGAAGGACATCCCATGTTCCTGGATTGGAAGAATTAATATAATCAAAATGGCAATTTTACCCAAATTAATCTACCTATTTAATACAATGCCAATCAAAGTACCAGACACATTCTTCACAGATCTAGGAAAGACAATCATAACGTTTGTCTGGAATCATAAAAGACCCCGTATTGCCAAAGCAGTTTTGCACAAGAAGAATGGAGTGGGCGGCATCTCACTCCCTGACCCAAAAATATACTACAAAGCTGTAGTAATCAAAACAGCATGGTACTGGCACAGGAACAGACAGGTGGACCAATGGAACAGAATAGAGTCCCCAGAAATGAATGCTCAAACATACAACCAACTGATTTTTGACTAGGGGCACCAGTCAATCCTGTGGGAAAAGGATAACCTCTTCAGCAAATGGTGCTGGCAAAACTGGATCTCCACTTGCAGAAAGATGAATCTGAACCCCTACCTCTCACCTCTGACAAAAATAAAGTCAAGGTGGATCAAAGATATAAACCTAAGACCTCAAACTATAAAACTGCTCCTGTAAAACACCAGGGAAACTCTGGGAGACATTGGGGTAGGGAAAAACTTCTTAAATAAGACTCCCAATGCACAATCTATGATCCCTAAAATAGACAAGTGGGATTACATCAGACTAAGAAGTTTCTGCATGGCAAAAGACACAGTGATTAGTGTGAACAGACAGCCCTCAGAATGGGAAAATATTTTTGTAAACTATGCATCAGACAAGGGACTGATAACCAGAATCCACAAGGAACTCAAGTGGCTGTTCCGGAAAAAGACAATCAATCCTATTAAAAGATGGGAGAATGAGTTGAAAAAACCACTTTCTAAAGATGACATACGAATAGCTAAAAGGCATATGAAAAAATGCTCAACATCCCTCATTGTAAGAGAAATGCAGATCAAAACAACAATGAGATATCACCTAACCCCAGTCAGAATGTCTAAGATTAAAAAAACAAAAAATGATAAGTGCTGGAGGGGGTGTGGTGAAAAGGGAACTCTCTTACACTGCTGGTGGGACTGTAAATTGGTACAACCACTGTGGAGAACAATTTGGAGATTCCTCCAAAATCTACAAATAGAACTACCATATGATCCAGCAATCCCACTCCTTGGTATCTACCCGAAGGACAGAAGAATACTTAATCGAAAAAGTGCTTGCACATCGATGTTTATTGCGGCACTTTTCACGATTGCTAAGTCATGGAAACAACCTAAATGCCCACGAACTGATGAATGGTTAGAAAAACTGTGGCACATATACTCAATGGAATACTATTCATCCATAAAAAACAACAAATCCCTGACTTTTGAAAGGAAGTGGATGAATATGGAAGACTTACTGTTGAGTGAAGCAAGTCATGCTATGAAGGAGAGACATTGTATGTCCCCACTTAATATATACCGAGTGTCTGCACTCTAAATGTATATATATATACATATATATATATATTTGTATATATATATTTGTTATAGTTTTAAAATTATACAAAATTATAAGACATATTTTGAACATTATCTTTAAAATTCAGTATTTTGAGATCTTGAAAGTTGTTTGTAAACTGTCAAGAATTATGGAGTATGAGCTAAAATTTTTTGCTATGTAAAGTAAATGTTTGTGGAAAAATGTAAAAATAAATAAATAAAAAAATTTAAAAAAAGGTAAAAAAAAAAGAATAAAATAAAGGGTACACAAATAGGAAACAAACAAACAAACAAAAAACCAATACAGTAATAAAGAGAGTTTTCCTTAATACCATTAGTTTGGTAACCTATTCAACTTTGACTGCCTTGATTACATTGGGTTGTTTTACATTTCTAGGCAGCTTAGATTGGTTAGGAGAAAGTCAATTGCTCCAGCAAATGAAAATCTAGGAAGAAGCAAATCCAGTGAGTGATGTGAATCTCTAAACTCTTTAAGCCCTTGCATTTTCAGTATTGGTAAAGTATAAGAACACACTGATCTTTTGCAGAGCAGTTGATTGATTGATTAATAGACATTGCTTTTGAGTCCACATACTAGAATGATGGGAAGCACCACTTTATCCAGGAAATAAGTCTGCACTGCCAATGGCCAAAGCTAGCACTACATGAGTCACTTTCAAATTGTAGAGAGAAGCCAGTCAACAGTTTTTAAAAACATAATGGTCTGTGAATTTTATGTAAAATTTGTTGACTAGAAAAATAACAAAATTCCAAATATCTAAATGTGTTTATATTTAAAAATTACTTTAGGATTATGTACAAAACCACAATGGTATAGAAACAAAACTATATACCTTTTTTTTTTTTTTGGAGAGGCTTTTGCTATAGGGTGTGTGCACTCGCCAGACAGACAGAGAGAGACAGAGAGACAGAAAGCAAGAAATCACCCCCCAGGGGGGATGGCCACGCCTCAATCCCTTCTCCTCCATTCTCCTCTCAGGATCTTGGTCACGCACGCACACGCGCCCGGCGTGAGTTTTAAGCCACGGGGTCCGGGACTTGAACCGCGGTTGACTACGTGGGAGTCCAGCGACATAGCCATTACGCTAACAGCTGGTCCCCAAAACTATATACCTTTGCAAAAAGGATGTACATTTCAGCTTCTATATAGTCTTTATATTTAATTATGGGAATATATTATGTTTTCTTTTAAGTACCTGTACTCACAACTTGAGTCATTTGGTTTATGCTTTGGCATAAGTTTATTACAACCTTTATGTCACTGGTTAGTCATTTTATTATTATATGCTTTTGTTTTGTTTTTTCTTTTCTGTACGGTTTTTGCCTTAGTTTGCATGTGCTCTCAGAGAGAGAGAGACAGAGACAGTGAGAAGGAACATAAGAAATCATCCCCTGGGGAGGATGTCCAACACCACAATCACTTGTTCTCCATTGTCCAATTGGGATCTTGGGCATGCACACACACACACACACACACACATACACACACACACCTAGCATGAGTCTGAAACCACCAGGTCTGGGACTCAAACCAGGTTTGACCATGTGAGAGTGATGTAACCTCTATCCTAAGTGCTGGTCCCATTATAATATGCTTTTGCTGAAATTCTTTAATAATGCTATGAAGATAGTAAGTTTAGTTTAGGATAAATGCAGCTTTAATTAAGAAGGAAATATTCAAGTGGCAGGTGAGTTTTTCATTTAGTTGAATTTTATTGCACATCAACTGGAGAGATTAAATCTGAGTTCATTCTTAAGCATCCAAGTCATTGTGAATTTTCATAGAATTGACAAGAATAAAGCAGGTATGCTGGAAATTCTTCAATTCAGAAATTAGTTTCAAGAAAGTTAATAAGGGTCAAGTACTATTTAGAATTAGATGTATTATGTATTAGGAGAGATGATTCCTCCACAGTTCATTTGAATCTTTAAAAAATTATAAAGAATTGTGGTTAAAAATTAATATAAAATTTATATTATGGAAATAAAGTGACTCAAATTTGTCTTCTGTCATTCTATAATATAATATAATTATTATATTCCTCTGTGAGTTTTAGATTTATCAACATCATTTTCCTACCTTGGTGAGTTCTGATCATATTTATTTTTTCTCTCTCACATGTTTTAGCATCTTTTCACTAAATAGACATTTTATGAGTGAGAACTTCTTTTTTATTACATTGTCCCATAGTGCCTAACCCAAGTGCTTAACGCTTGCTTGATAATTATGGAATTTGATTTTTTTTTTTTTGAGAGGTTTTTTTTCGCTATAGGGCACGTGTGCTCGCCAGACAGACAGAGAGAGACATAGAGACAGAAAGCGAGAAATCACCCCCCAGGGGGATGGTCACGCTGCAACCCATTATCCTCCATTCTCCTCTCGGATCTTGGGCACGCACGCACATTCGCCCGGCGTGAGTTTTAAGCCACAGGGTCCGGGACGCGAACCGCAGTCGACTACGTGGGAGTCCAGCGACATAGCCATTATGCTAACTGCTGGTTCCCTGGAATTTGATTTTTGAGTTCAGGCTCTGTGACTCCCTCTTCAGGATCAAGTTGATGAACCCCCGCCCCAAGGATTTGCTTATCTCAGTTCTATAAAAGGATTCAAAAGATTCAGCAAGAAAAGAAAATTACCTTTGGTACTGGGATTTCAGAGCCTTCTACTTCTGAAGTAAAATTATGTGCATGTGCTTCCTGGTCAGGTAAGAAATAAATTATATCTATCCATCACCAATGGGTAGCATCACCATTATGGAACTAAGCAAAGTAAATTCATTTGTATTTTTAAATGATCATTTTAGGCTACCTTACTATTTTATGACTTATCTTTAAGAATCTTTCCATGTGCTCCTCTTTATTCTCAGTCCAGGCAAAGATGAGTCAGTGAAATAAAGTTAGTCAAATAAAGAGTCTCATTGGGCTACAACCTTTGCTTTTATGCTTTGACATTTAACTAATGTATATAACAAGAAAAAAATATGGGTCATTTAAAGTAGATCTTCTGTATAACCCTGATACAGCATTACTATTCATAGTAGTTGATAATGTAGTACTGACAGTCATCTTTTGTTTTAAATTCCCAGAAAATATTTGGTTTCTCCGGAACATTAATATTTTCCTAGACTATATGAAATATTGGTCTTGGAAATTTTTTTAAGAATTAATTAATTGATTATTTATTTATTTTCAATTTGCTCAGAGAGGAACAGAACACATGCAGAAGCATGCACACTAGAGAGAGGGAGGGAGGGAGGAAGGGGAGAGAGGGAGAGAGAGAGAGAGAGAGAGAGAGAGAGACAGAGAGAAAGCATGTTGCCAGGTTTGGGACTTGAACCATAGTTGACCATGTGGGAGTCCAGTGTCCTTAACTACCATGCCACCTGCCAGCCCATCAGAAAAAAAAAAAAAAAAAAAAGAACATTAACAGCAGAGAGTGCGTGTGTGCACCAGAAAGAGACAGCTAAAGCAGCCCTTCCCTATGGGGCCTGTTCATGATACAATCCTTTTTGTTCCTTTCCTCCATCCTGTCAGGCTCCTGGGCATGCACACACAAAACCGTGAAGTGTTTTGAAGTCCCTGGGCCAGGATTCCAACTGCAGTCGGCTATGTGGGATTCTCTAATTATGTACAGCAACTAAACTGCCACAGAAGCAGCCGAGGCCTTGTAATTGAATATCTTATTCTATTTTCTGAAATCATTAGAATCTTATTGGATGTTTCAAAATCACTTTCAACTTCATCATCAACTTGATTTTTTTTCTTTTTAACAGGTGTTTTTGCTATAGGGCACAGGTGCTCACCAGAGAGACAAAGAGAGACAGAGAGACAGAAAGTGAGATATTTCCCCTATGGAGATGGCCACGCCACAATCCCTTCTCCTCCTGTCTTCTCTTGGGGTTTTGGACACACATGCTCATGCACTTGGTGTGAGGTTTAAACCACTGGGTCCGGGACTCAAGTTGCTGTCAACTATGTGAAAGTCCAGCAACGTAAACATTTCTCCATCTGCTGGTCCTGCAACTTGATTTCTTTATCAGATATATAGTGAATAATACTGGGTCGTGGTGAAGTCATGACATATTTTTCAATACAAAAATGCACCATGATTTTGCATAAAAGCCACTATAAAGTGAATAATTGTTATTAGCAAAGTGATTGAATCTTATTCTTCTATTTTGGCCACTATAAAGTGAATAATTGTTATTAGCAAAGTGATTGAACCTTATTCTTTTATTTTGTATCATCTTGTGTTATTTTACTTGTAAATGGAGATAGCATAAGTAAAAAATATTTGCATCATTGACTTTCTGCTTTTAATGTAGTTTCTGCAAATTTGGACTTGGGGGTTTCCTGGAGTATGAGTACAAAGGAAAAGAGCTGTTAAAACCTGTGTTCTTAAGTTCTTGGATCGATCTCAGATCAACTTATAAGGTAAAGGTCAAAGATGGTGGCATGTTCACTTTCTTTCCATTGAAAGATGATTAAATTTTATACTATACATAGGTATGGGCTCCTACTACAAATAAGAGTTTTTTTGAGTGTTTATATGATACATTATTTATTTATTTTTTGAGAGGTTTTTGCTATAGGGCATGTGTGCTCACCAGAAAGACAGAGAGAAATCGAGAGACAGAAAGCAAGAAATCACCCCCTGGGGAGGATGGCTGTGCCGCAATCCCTTCTCCTCCATACTCCTCTCGGAATCTTGGGCATGCACACACACACACCTGGCGTGAGTTTAAGCCACTGGACCCGGGACTCAAACCACAGTCAACTACATGGGAGTCCAGCAACATAGCCATTATGCTAACTGCTGGTCCCTATAACACATTTTTGTTTTTGTCATAGGCTGTATGTACTTACCAGATAAGAACAAAGAGACAAACATGAGGGAAAGTGAGAAATCATCCACCAAGAAAGGATGTCCACACAATGCCTTCTCCTCTTGGGATTTGGGCATGCACACACACACACACACAGTGTGATTTTTTAAAGCTACCAGGTCTGGGATTAGAAACATGGCCAGTAATGTGGGAATTCAGTGACTTAACCACAATGCCACCAGCTGGCTCTAAAAAAATTTATTTATTTATTTTTATTTTTTATTTATTATTTTTTTAAAGAAATAACTCAGTTTAATTCCAAGACTTTGCATAGGGTCGAGGACACCAACCACGTTTTATATTTTGTAAAGACAAACTATACAAAAGAAAAATATAAAAAATAGTCATATGTTAGCTCTTAATAAAAATGAAAACGTTGCATTAAATTTAAAAGGCAGCTTCTTATATTTACATGTAATCATTGGATTACATTGTATTATCTCTTTCATTTACTGAACAAATTTCCAGAACTGAATTATCATTCACTCTCATACCACTACATGATAAGTGGTAGGTAAATATCTGTAGGAATACAATGTATTGTCCGCTTCTGCAACTCAGAAGTAACCCTGCATCTGTCCAGTCTACACTTAGAACTTTGTCTTCATAAGCAGCCAGATCATAGAGAAGAGCTTTACAACTTCTTGTATCCCGTAGCTTGACCATATTATCTAAAGGACCTGATATCAGCTGCTGTTCATGAGTAGGAAACCATTTTGCCGATGTCACCCAGTGAGTATGTGAGGTCAGGGACAGACACCAAACAACCATCTTCAGTTTGCAGATTTCACAGTCCAATATACCTACCTGTGCTTCCAGATGCTAAACATATACAAAGTGATGATTAAGAAATGTAATTAAACACTTTATTTCTAGTCAAAGTCAACCTAACACTGCAAGTCTCAACATCCCACACTCTCGTTGTATGGTCCCAAGATTCACTGCTGATTTCTTCAGTATCTGACCAACGGAACCTAGGAAATTGCTTCCTTGTGGCCAGAGAGGGTGATGATAGGAGTCCTAGTCAAACCAAGCTACTCTGTTTTCTCTTTCTTTCTTGGTCAATTTGTGGATTTTTCCATTTCATCTTCATCTGCTGGGACTACTGACCAGATCTTCAGCATGTTATCCTAGGAGCCACGGTAAAATTTAGTTCCTGAGCTATCCACACTTCAGCAGGACCTCTGCAGCAATGTGGATCTTTCACTTTGTTCCTCTCTGTGTTCCACTCCCACAAGAGAATTGTCTGATCCATAGAAGCACTCAGTAGGAAGCAAGATAAACTGTCTTTTTTCATCCAGGCACATCTTTTACAACTGTATGTCTTGAAGTTGTCATTATTGACTTTCTTTCCAAGAACCAGATTGAGAAGTCTTTTATCATAAAAACAAGTTAAAATCCATTCCTCTGCCCCTTTAATGGAACTGATCCAGTCGTCATGGAACATGCATTGTTCTCTCTGGGGTGTGGTGTATTTCTCCACTTATTCTAGTTCCACAACCTCGTGGAATGAGATGTTCTCCAGTTCCACATGTTTGACCAAGGGCATTTGCAGAAACTGTCCTTTGATAAGAAAATCAAGCCCCAATGTTTGTGGAGCTCGTTTTTGGCCCCCTGCAATTTGTTGATGATATTACAAAGGTTGACAATTTCAGAGGTGCAAGAAATTGAGAAGGGAACATCTTCAATAGCATATTTCTTGTTTTCACCATAGAGGTGTGTCTGAAGCTGAGCCATGGTTGGGGGGGACGGTGTTGGTATACACAAGACTTGTCCACAGAAACGTATGGACTAGTAGTCAGGAAACGGGAACAGAAAAAGGACTACCTAAAGAGACAGCTCAAAATTAGGTTGCACAGGTAAGCAAGGAGCTGGAATTGAAGCCCAGACCAAAATTTTTATCTGTAAACATTGTTTTAAAGATTGTTTCTTCCATTGGAGAGACACATACACACACAGAGAGACAGTACCACAATGATGTCTTTATACTGAAAGCTAGCCCTACTCTCAGCTAGCCAGTATCAGGGCAGTGCTGGGACATGAACCCACAATATTCCTATGTGGGTCCAGTTTATTAGTTTTCTGCTGCTTCCTGGCTTCATACAAATACATTAAATTATTTAAAATCAACACAACAAAAACAATATTTCTACTAAAAATTATAAAAAGTGATTAATAATAGTCTTTGAATAGTGATGATGTTTAAAGATAGGTCTTCTGTTATTTGGTTTCCTTTTCCATAGGAGAAAAACAAGAGGATTCAGTGGTGCTTGCAGGAAGTGGAAATAGAATTCTTAGGACAAGAACATTCTGATTAGTATTAACTAAAAATCATTTGATTATGTACATCATTTGATATTTATAAAATAACTCATAAGAATCTTACTTTTTAGTCATGTCATTAATATGGATTATCCTTCAGCCTAAAGCAGCACTTAAATATGAATAGTTTCTCAGATTTTCAAATGACTACTTTCATGATTTGTTAGATGATAAATACTTTTGTCTAATGGCTTTCTGTTGCTAAAAAGGATGAATACTGTGGACTCATGAAAAAAATTGCATGAAACTATAGATTACTCATAAATCTTGGGCCATACAGAATGCCAGTCATATTTTGGGAACTGCCTAACAATTTCACATTCTTCTTTGTAAGTTTGGGAGATCTTGCCTTTCACTGGTAATGTTACCACGGCTATCCATAAGATCAATATGTCATGATTGATCATAATTCTAACAATATGCCCCCAGTTTTATTTAAGAAGAGGTTTTTTGTCATTTTTGTTTGTTTTGATATTCATTATATTCCCACTGAATTTCAATTTAGTGTTTGATATCTGTTTCTTCAGATGGATTATTCTCGAATACTTCCCTGCTTGCTTGGAATATGATCAGGGATGATTGCCTAATGAAACTTACCAGGTCCTTGAATAAGGTTAGT
Source organism: Tupaia tana (assembly GCA_026018925.1). Lineage (NCBI taxonomy): Eukaryota > Metazoa > Chordata > Mammalia > Scandentia > Tupaiidae > Tupaia > Tupaia tana. The sequence continues at coordinate 8,304,814 of JAKSZU010000025.1, read as the reverse complement.
GGTGTCTGACTCTTTTATTCAGTCATCACTAACTCTGAAGTAGAACCTGTAACTGCATTTTATGAAGATATGGCCTATTGATTTTAGCTTTTCAAAGAACCAGCTTATACTTTCATTTATTTTCTGTATAGTTCATTTATTTTCTATTTCACTTATTTCTGCTCAGATCTTTATTGTTTCTTTTCTCCTGGAGTTTTTTGGATTATTTTGCTGTTGCTTTTCTAATTATCTGAGGCACACTGTTGTTGGGTGGTCAACTTGCCTTCTTTCCATCTTCTTATGTGCATTAATTACTATGAAATTCACTCTTATGACTGCATTTTGCAGTGTCCCATAGTTTATGGAAACTCATGTCCTCATTGTCATTGGCTTCCATGAATCTTTTGATTTCAGTCTTTATTTCTTCAGTAGTTGTGAAGTCATTCAGGAGTAGGTTATTTAGTTTCCATGTATTTGTGTATTTTTGAGGATTTTTCTTGACATTTATATCAAGTTTAATTCCGTCATGATTGTAGAAGATGCTGGATATAGTATCTATGCTATTGAATCTGTAAAGGCTTGCTTTGTGCCCTCTCATGTGGCCAATCTTAAAAAAGGTTCCATGTGGGGGGTGAGAAAAAGTGTATTTCATGGTTTTTGGGTGGAAGGTTCTATAGATGTTTGTTAAGTCCATTTGATTTATGGTATTATTTACATCTTTTATCTCTTTGCTTATTTTTTTATCTGAGGATCTGTTTAAAGCAGATAGTGTGGGACTGAGGTCCTCAACACTTAGTGTGTTGCAATCTATCTCTCCTCTTAGATTTAACAGTCTTTTCTTCATGTATTTGGGTACTCCTGAGTTAGGTGCATAGCTATTTATAAGCGTTATATCTTCTTGATGACTTTCTCTTTTAATACTATATAGTGCCCTTCTTTGTCTCTGCATAGTTTTTGTTTTAAAGCCTATTTTGTTGGAAATTAGTGTCACTACTCCAGCTCTTTTTTGGTTCCTATTTGCATGGAATACCTTTTTATAGCCCTTCACTTTTAGTCTATGTATGTATGTATCCATGAGATATACTTCTTGTAGGCAACAGATAGAAGGTTGCCTTTTTTTAAAAAAAAATCTACTCAGCCAGTCTATGTCTCTTGACTGGAGAATTTAATCCATTAATACTCAATGTTATTATCAATATTTCCAGACTTGTCCCTACATTTAAGTTGCCATTGTCTAGGCTGTCTTTTATTCCTTTATTTCTGTCTGTTCATTCTTCAGTTTTCCTGGAACAAGACTCTTCAGAGTTTCTTGAAGAGCTGATCTGGTGTTGGCAAATTCTTTCAGGTTTTGTTTGTCTGATATTTTAATCTTTTTCCCATATGAAGAATAATATTGCTGGATCTAATAATGCTGCTTGAAATTGTTACTCTCTTAATACTTTCTATGTATCTTCCCATTCTTTCCTTGCTTGCATAGTTTCCATTGAAAGGTCCGGTGTTAGCCTGATGGGATGACCTCTGTGAGTCACTTGATGTTTCTCTCTTGCCAATTTTAGTATCTTGTCTTTATCTGTGCTTTTGGCCAGTTTGGCTAAGATGTGCCTTGGGAAAGATCTTCTTGGGTTGATTCTATTTGGAATCCTTTGTATTTCTTGGGTCTGGATGTTTGAGTGCCTCTCTAGATGTGGAAAGTTTCCTTCCAGGATTTCATGGAATAATTTTCCATGCCCTTATTAGTTTCTTCACCTTCTGGGATACCAATTATTTGGAATTTTGGACGTTTAATGGAATAGAATATTTCTCATATATTATCTTCATTTTTTGGTTGGTATTTTCTCTATCTTTTTGGTGCTTTTTCCCTAGATCTGAGGTTTTACTTTCTATATCTAAGATTTTGATCTTCAGCATGGTCTAATTGGCTTTTGATACTTTCAAGAGAGTTTTTGATTTTCTGTATTACAGACTTCACCTACAATAGTTCCATCTGATTCATTCTTTCTAGTGTCCATTTCTTCTTTCATGTAGTGGAAGGACTTCCTCATCTCCTGTAGTTTGTTGTCTCTTTTCTGTTTCAACTCATAAAGTTTTGTCACTATGAATATTCTGAATTCTTTCTCTGACATTTCGGTAATTTCTTCTGAATTTTTTCGAGATGGAGGGGAGTTATTGTGTTCTTTTGATGGAGATGTATGTCCTGGTTTTTACAACTTGAGGCTCTTCTGTGACTTCTAGCCATCGGGTGATGTGTTCACTTTTGGAAACCTTTTAGGAAAATGCTTCTGCCACTGGGAACAAGTTTGCTTCTATTTTGATGTGGATTATGTGAGCCAAAGTCTCTCTTCTGCTGTCTTTAGCAATCCAGTCCCCACAGGGGAATTCTTCAATTCAGGTATCTGAAGGGCAGTTTCTCCTTTTTCACAGGTGAATCAGTATAGAGTGAGGATACCAGGAACCTCACAATACTAAGGTGTTTGAAAACTATGATTCTAGAACTGTCTAGTCCCTCTGGGTAGGTGGAGGATGAGGAGAAGATGACAATATAAGAGGAAAGGAAAAAGAGTATGAAAGAGCAAAAAGAAAAAGTCACACGCTGCACACTAGGGCAGTGCACAATTTCTCCACGAGTTGCAGATAGAACTGGGCTTTGCTGGAGAGCTGGAGGCTGTTCCATGGAGTAAGGTAAAGTAGGAAATTAGCAAAAGAAAAAAGAAGAAAAAAAGCAGCCTTCCTTTCTGTCAGGGAGCAGGGTGCTCTGAGGTTGGGTTAGCTGGGCTCCAGCTGGAGCTGGAGCTGGGGCCAGGGCCAGTGAAAGGCCCTGCCTCTGTTTCCTGTCTGGGCTGGGGCTACAGATGAAACTGGACTCTGCTCTATTATTTCATAATTCTGTTTTGATGAACTACTGTTTAAAAGTATGTATCAGATTGCTGGGCCAGCAGATAGTGCAGAGGTTAAGGCATTGAAATTTTCCAGAGGTTGCATGTGTTCTCAAAAGAGAGACCGATGGAAAAAGCACCCCTAAATGGGACATTGTCATATTGCAATCCCTTCTCCTGCATTTCTCCATCTTGTCTGGATTTTAGACACACATGCTGACTTTGCCAACTTGAACGCAATTATTGTTCACCCCTGAAGTGACAGATTGAATTAATGTGTCTTTTTACAGATGTTATATAGAAAGATAATAGGTATGGCTAAGACATTTGCTATTAAAATCAATATATATTTTTAACCATTTCTTTCTGTGGCGAGCACTGCATACGGAAGCCATCTTGAGCTATCCACCATCTTAAGCTATCCACCATCTTGGAAACCATTAGGCTTCACTTCCTCACTGAGCAAACCATTTCTCAGAAATCATGTGACCAACCATTTTCTCCGGAAGTGGTTGGGTTTCTAGGCAACAGGAAAGATACGCCCACATCAATGACTGGTTCATGCTGTTCTATCTCATTTGCATTTCGGGCAAACAATTGGTGCCCACCAGCTGTATATAACTCACCATTTTTCCTCAATAAACGGAAGTAGATGGAAGAAGACGACTTGATCAGCATCTCGTAGTGTGCATGCGTGTGTTTGTCCCATCTCTCACTCCCTCCCCCAGGGAACCTGTTTGACTTGTCCCGTGGGTCGGGACACTTTCTTCTTACTTCCATGAGGTAGGTTGGGGCAGAAAAATAGAAAAAGATAGATTCCAGACAGGGTCTTCACACAGCAATGCTCCCAGCCTGTCTGCCTAGCCAGCTAGTATCATTGTCTCCAGCCCCTCACGCACAGGCAGGTCACAGGACTGGAATCCAGGACCTTTCTTATGTGGTTCCAGCTGAGTTACTGCTGGCCACTGCCTGGCCCCCAAATCTTGCATCTTGTCCATGTTTTGTTTACTAGTTAGATCCATGTTTTAGAAGCAGCACAAAACCTCACACTCTGCTGATGTACTAGTTGCTTATGGCAGTTCTGCCATCATTTGCTTTCTCTGAATGGCAATCAAGACCAACCCTGGGAAATCTCTGGAGTCCAGGGAAGGGGTAACCCAGATGTGGGGACAAATGAGCAGGTGAGAACAGATCAGGTCAGATGTTGTGAGAAGGTTCCCTACAGGATTTGTCCATGGGATGGCACATGGGGGGAAGGAGTCACACAAGGATACCCATCATGATACAGCAGGCCTAGAGCCGAGTATAAAGCCTCTGTGTTTCTGAGGCTTGGAAGAAAGTGGAATTCTTCTCTCCATTGACTGCTTGCTCCTTGTGTCCTGCTCATTTGCTGACATGCCCACTCACAGTCCTGCCAACTGAACCCTCCTCCCACCCTCAGAGAATTGAGTTGACACTGATATTTTCCTGCAGTCCCCTTGTCTTTCTCTGTCATGCCCAATATACCCTTTGTGCCATGGCCCGCCCCTTCTTCATTTCCTATAGGGACCCAGCCCCCTTTCCCAAGCCCTCCTCCTCCTTCGGCCAGGCTTCCTCTACGCCAGCATCCCACCCCTCCTTCATACTTCGCCAACTTAGGATGCCCTAAGAGGACTATGTCATGGATGTACATTATCTACTATTCTGTGTCCTCCTGTTTATTTGTCCTGATCACTCAAACATGGATGTGAGTAACACAGGGCACCACCAGGCACAGTTCCTTTCTTTTGACTGGGCTGTTTTACAGTGTGATTCTCATTACAGCACTGTCAGGGGCCTTGGGTGGAATCTTGTTACTCCTTGCTAACCCCAGTCTTCAAGTGTAGACTTCCTGACCAGTCTAAAGAGATCTGGTCACAAGCGTCCACATCATGTTCAGCTTGATCTGAACACAGCAAGGTCAACAAGATGGAATTTTGAAAATAGAGATGCTTCTACGTGAGTGGCTAATGTACAGCATCAAAAAGGAAAGATTCGTGAATATACTAAAAGTCATTGAATCATACGCTTTATTAATGGGATTTATGTATGTGATTATGACAGTAAAGTTGCTTTTGAAAATGTGAGAGGGTACTTTGATTTAATAGGAGTTGTATAAGGGCTGCCTTTCAGATTAAGTTGCAAACATCAATATGCTTCCTCCAAAATAGGTAAGCATATCATTAACTAGATTTAGTAATTTTTAATGATTTTTTTAAAAGTTACATAGCACAAAATATTTGAATGTGCTGTGAGTAGGCTCCCTATACTGAGCCCTCTTCCCCCCTTGCTCATTGTCCTGACTCTCTTGAGACATAGCTGTTGCCCTCATGTGGGACTTGTAAACATCTTGTGATCGTAGCAGTCATCTCTTAGAAATGTTCCACAGCTGAGATATTCCAGAGGTATGCGCAAGGATAGGTCACTAAACCCTAAACTATTATGCTCATTCTTTTCATTATAAGCTAACCTTTTATTATAACCCTCAAATACATATCAGAAAACAGACTCCTGTCTTGGAGACAAGGAATCTTCATTGATTTTTAATTGATTCATGAATGCTTTGTTCTCAAATTATATAATATCCACTTGTACTCCCTGATAGTATGGATCCCTCTCTGCTTAGCCATCAGTAGACAATCCTGGCTTGTCTGTGTCAGTGAATAAACTCACATCTTCCCCTCTTGGACCTACAGGTGAGTTCTCTGAAATTTATAAATGTTACAAGCAAGCTCTCTCAAATTTAGAGTGTCTCATACAAGTGGTGTAGTCTTCAGAAGAATTACAGGCATGCTCTCGTTCAGTGACCACATGGGAAACTTGTGAAAGGGGGACGTCACTGGGGAAAACACCAATATAGGCTTCTACCTCGATGTGGTATGAGGGAGCCAGTTTTTTAGACATTTGTGGGGCACCACATGAACATAGAGACTCCCCCAAGACAACATGACAACTGCAAAAGGAAAAACAAATTGTCATTGGCACAAACTCATGACATGAGTTTGTGTGGAAGGCTAGAATCCCAAAGTGTGAAACTTCACTGAGGATTCCGATTCCTTGTAGAGAGAGACTTTTTGATGTGATAGAAGATAATGAGGAAAGTTTCATCCTGCCTCAGGCTAGACCTGTGAAGATGCAAAAGGTGGAAACCACACAGCCAGAGCCATCCCAAGCAAGGGCCCTCCCTGCCACCCCTGCGATTACCACATAGCACAGTACCCTCATACAGTTCAGCCAAGTGAGTGGACCTAGCGGCTAAGTTTAGGCAGAATGGCCATGAAAGTTTTGTGGGTTAGCTGCTCAGCCTATGGAATGTAGAGGCAGATGGATGCTTCTCTCAGAAGAAGAAATGCAAAAATGCCTCCCTGTTAACTTGGCTCTTGAAGAAATGTTATTAGTGTGACTAATGAGTGAATTTCTCTCCACTTAGTATTATGGAGAAATTACAGGAGTTTATCCAGGAAATAGAATTGAAAGGCATCATACACATACACTTATTTAAAGGGCCAGATGAAATGCACTGCACAGCAGGAAGAAAGATGGGGTGCTGCAGTCAGACCCTTCCTCCTGCTATGGTACATTGATAACTGTTTTAGCCCCCTTGTGGGTGAGCTCACTTATTGTACCACTCAGGGGACTGCTGACCTAGCAGGGACTGAAATCATCAGACAGAAGAAGGGATTTTGAAAGGTGAGAGATGCCCCGGTGACAGAATTTTCTGTTCCTAAAGATTAAAAAAAAATGATAAATGCTGGCAGGGGTGTGGTGAAAGGGGAACTTTCTTACACTGCTGGTGGGAATGTAAATTGGTCCAGCCATTGTGGAGAACAATTTGAAGATTCCTCAAAAATCTACAAATAGAATTACCATATGATCCAGCACTCCCACTCCTTGGTATCTACCCAAAGGACAGAAGAATTCTTAATCAGAAAAGTGCTTGCACATCAATGTTTATTGCAGCACTATTCACAGTTGACAAGACATGGAACCAACCCAAATGTCCATGAACAGATGAATGGATCAAAAAACTATGGCACGGGACCAGCAGTTAGTGTACTTGCTATGTTGCTGGACTCCCATGTAGTTGACTGTGGTTCGAGTCCTGGACCCAGTGGCTTAAAACTCACACCGGGCACATGTGCATGTGTGCCCAAGATCCCGAGAGGAGAATGGGGGAGAAGGGATTGGGGCATGGCCATCTTCCCCCCTGGGGGATGATTTCTTGCTTTCTGTCTCTCTGTCTCTCTCTGTCTGTCTGGTGAACGCACGTGCCCTATAACAAAAACCTCTCCCCCCCCCCAAAAAAAAAAAAAAAAGAAAAGAAAGAAAAACTATGGCGCATATACTCTATGGAATATTATCCAGCCATAGAAAAACAGCAAAGCCCTGACTTTTGACAAAAAGTGGATGAATATGAAAGATTTACTGCTGAGTGAAGCAAGCTAGGCTATGAAGGAGGGACATTGTATGTACCCACTTAATATATACTGAGTGTCCGCACTCTGTGGCTGAAAGGGATTGACTGAAGGATATAGAAACACAGTAAATGGATGTAAATAAAGATATAATGTGAAAGAGTAGAGTTTGAGAAAAAAATTAGAAGAAAAATGGGGAGGAAAAGCATTAATGGGACAAAGAAACATGCCAATTTATGTTAAAGATATGTTGTAGCTTAGTCAACTGGACTAGGGAGAAATGTTCACATGTTGAAATATTCACTTTGTAAGCTAAACAATGTGATTGACTGTATAAAAGAAAATGAAATTAAAAATAAATAAGTAAAAAAAGACTTTCCTGTTCCCAGTGCTGAGGAGACAAGTCCACCTTGTTGGAACTGGTTAACAGCATAGAGGGGAAGCCTCTATGGTTCCAGGGTGCACATGAGCCTCTTCCCTGGCCTCCAATCCAGGGACCTTGCAATACATTGATCATCTACAAAGGTGCAGAAAGTCCTTGCCATAGTTGATATAGGGCCAAGCATATACTCATTTATAGTAACCCTAATAAATTTGAGAGATCTTAACTGCAATTGATGGTTACGGATGGAACACAAAGTAAGAAGAACTTTTTATTGACTTTTGGGTGAACTTTCTTTACAGGCATACTAGGTCTACGTGGTGCCAATAAGGAGTATATACTGGATATTGACACATTACAAGGGTTATGTTTGCAAACTAGTATTGGGGAGTTCTGCCTTGGGGTACAAGTTGTGAGGGCTATTAGGGGAAAGCGAAATAGATTCCATTTCTCTCCTATAACCCCTAGAGGATGATGGCAGTTAAACACTATCAACTGCCTGGTGGACATAAAATGGGATAAAGAATACAAGAGTTGTTTACATTTAATATTATCTGCCCTTCTTTTTTTTTTTTTTTGAAATCATTCATTTATATTTAGGCTCATGTTAACCCCCACAAAAAATATGCATGGTAGCAGAAATATTAAGTACAAATTTCTGGTTAAAAGCAAATTTTTTTTTTCATATGTACAGGGGAAAGTAGTGAAGAGTTTAATTTAATTAATTAATTAATTAATTTTCACATTATTTATTATTATTATTATTATTTGTATATACTTTCAATCATATTGTTTGGCTTACAATGAGACCATTTCAATATGTGAACATTTCTCCCCAGACCCGTTGATCGAAATATCTTCAACAGATAATATTATCTGCCCTTCTCAGAGTCCTTATAGCTCTCCTGTGTGGCCAGTGAAGAAATCAGGTGGACTTGGAGAATGACAGTAGATTACAGAGAAGTAAATACAGTGGTGCCCAACTAGACATTGCTGACTAGTAGGGTCATCAACTCTTTTGTTGTTGGTTTAGCTAATCTTTAGTGTTGTTATTCATGCACATCTAGGAGTGCACTTCACAATGGGCTGAACAAAGGCTCATAGACTGACATTTTCACCTCCCTTATAATCCCATGATAGCTTGTTTCATAGAATGCCAGATGCTAAAGGGAGCTCTGAAGACACATCAGCATTCCCTGGGAAGTTCAATCTGAACTGCATTGTAGTACTCTCTTATCCCCATGCTGAGTGACTAACACACAACCTTGACATAGGCCCCCAAATTGTGGGTAAGTGGACTAATACTATAAAATGCCACAAGACTGGCCCAGATACAGTTCCAAAGGGGACAGTGATAATCACCGTATGGCAGTTTTGGACCCCTCCCCTCACTTTTCAGAGTGCCCCACTTTTCATGGTCTGACCAGGCATGGTATAGAAAGCCAGGGAGGCGTCCCCAGAATGTTACTTTATTGTTCCAAGAGAGGACTATTGCATGCATATTCCCTGGCAATGGAGATTTCCCTTTGTATGTACCACTAAAACACTTGCCCTGTCATTAAGCCTTGGTATAGGAAAGGCATTCCTGCACTGGGCTGGCATCCTGGCACAAGTACACAAGTCTGCACACTGGCTGTGCTCCGCCTTCCCACTGTCTGCTATGACTGAAAAACCACGGAGAATGTGCCTGGCCAACCAGACTGAATGGGTTTTCCTTCTGCTTGGTTTGGTTTCCCCCTTAGGAGCTTTGAAGGAAATTATTTTCTAATCATGTGGTAATGTTTTTACTGTTATTTGGAACATGTATTCTTGATTTCACTTGTAGAATATGGATGCAATGTTTGACTCACACATCTGCTCCAAGGAACTGGTGGAAGATCAATGACTCACAAAGATTGTAAGGATGGTATGAGAGTCAATGTTGGGATGGACTTAAGAATAGGCATTGAGTTCTCTTCCCCATGCCTTAGGTTCTTCATGGGCTTGTGAAGAACCCGTGACTACAACCTTCACCTCATGAAACCAGTGCATGGCCAGCACTATCCCAGAGGTATGCAATCCCCTCCCACATTAACATCACAAGATTAGGGGCACTAAACCCTGAACAAACTCTCTTATTCTGTTAATTAAGGAGCTTACCTTTTACTGTAACTTTCAATCCATATATATATATAGTTCCTGTCTTATTGACTTGAACCTGCATTGGTCGTTAATTCATGTATGAATGCATTATTCTTAACATATGCAACCTAAGCCTGTCCTCCCTGATGGTGAGGAACATTCTTCACCTGGCTATCAGTGAGTGAAGCTCAGTAAGGGGATGGAGAACTGTCCATTGTGATGCATCAGCAGCAAGTGCATCTGATTCTTGAGAAAGAGTTTAAAGCCTCTGAGTTGCTATTGCAGAAAGCAAACAGGAGAACACTTGGGGGAAAGCTGAGCTACCTCCAACTACATGATCTTGAGTCTCACTCAACTATTCCTTGTGTCCTGTGAGTCTGCTGACCTACTCACACACAGAACTGCCCCTGAACTCTCCTGCCACATTATGAAACTAAATAGACTCATGTCTTACCATATTGGACCTATGGGTGTGTTCTTTGGAATCTATAAACATTAGAAGAAAGCCCTCTCAGATTTGGGGCTTCCTTCATGCGTATGGGTTCACTACTTGAAAAATTCTAATACCACTACCCTTTCAAATGTACAGTATTCAGTGACCCCAGAAAATGACCTCATTTCTTCCCAGTCAATCCTTGCTGTCATCTTAGGGTAATTTTGTCTATTCTAGATTTTGCAGAAATGGATACATGCACCCCGTGCAGCGCGCCGGGGCCGGCGGCGCCCCACCTCGGGGCGCCGCCATGCTCCGCCACGCCCGCGGCAGCTGGGTCTGCATGGCTGGGGGGCTCTGCCTCGCGTGCCGCAGCTTGGACCGCCCGGCCCCTGCTGCCTCTCCGGTGCTGGGTGTGTCCCGCGCTCGGCGCTTATGCGGGCTGCCGGGGCTGGCGCGTGTCCGCCGGGCCTGCGCATGCGCGTGGCCGCCAAGCCTCCGCGTGGCTGTCGGGCCTGCGTGTGGCCGCCGGGCCTGAGCGTGGCCCCTGGGACTGAACGTGGCCACCGGGCCTGAGCGTGGCCGCTGGGCCTGCGCGTGGCCCCCGCTCCTGAGCGTGGCCTCCGGGACTGTACCTGACCACTGGGCCTGAGCCTGAGCGTGGCCACTGTCCTGCGCGTGGTGGCCGGGTCTGAGTGTGGCCCCCGGGCATGTGCGTGGCCGCCGGGCCTGTGCGTGGCTGCCGGGCCTGCACCTGAGAGTGGCTGCCGGGCCTGTGCGTGGTCACCGGGTCTGCCCCCGCGTGTGGCCGCCGGGCCTGCGTGTGGCCGCTGGGCCTGCACGTGGCCGCTGGGCCCGCGCCTATGAGTGGCCGCTGGACTTCCGCGTGGCCTCCGGGCCTGTGTGTGGCCGCTGGGCCTGCCCCTGCGCATGGCCACTGGGCCTGCACGTGGCCGCCGGGCCTGCGCGTGACCGCCGGGCCTGCGCGTGGCCACTTGGCCTGAGTGTGGCTGCTGGGCCTGCACCTGCGTGTGGCCGCCTGCCTGGCATGTGGCCGCTGGCCCGGCACGTGTCCCCCGACCCAGCGTGTGGCCTCCGGGCTGAAGCGTGGCCACCGGGCCCGCGCGTGGCCTCTGGGCCGGAGCGTGGCCGCCTGGCCTGCACGTGGCCGCTGGCCATAGGTGGCAAACTGAAGCCGAAAACTTGGTCTGAGAACTTGCAGCTACGAGCAACTGAAAGAAACTTTAGCTATCTTAAACCAATTGAGAAATATATTGTATAGGAGGATTTTCTCTGCCTATGGACAGTGTGAAGATGATGGTTACCAGCCCTGCATTACCTCAGGGAAAAACAAGAACTACTCTACCATTCTTAAGGAAACCAGATACCCAAGGATGACTCACGCTGCAGATCCCCACAACACCACTCCCAGTAATCATAAGTTGGATGCTGTGCTGCATCAGCTGATAATCATCTCTGCTTTCCAGAGCCACTTTCCTGAGACTATATCCCATTGAGATTCACCTGCAATGGTGGAACTGTATGAGACCCACCCTGAATCCAAACTTGAACTGAATCTATGCTCCCTATTGTTGAAAACTTTGTGAGATGATGTTTGGAGGAAAAAATAAATTTGAAATAACTGGAGGGTAGGATGGCAGGGAAGAAAGGCAACTGCAGATACTAGAGACAGTATGGGGGAGGTAATGGGAGTGAGTGGTTGAGGACAGAGGGGAGGGATTCGGGGAACAAACAACACACTTGGTGAACAAAGGAGTGAATAGTTGTCTGTTGATGATCTATAAGGTGATGTCATTGTTTTGACTGATGTGCACTGTATTCATGCTGGGAAAAACCATGTTGTACACGGTAAAGAGGGGTAATGATTGTAAGTGAATATAGAAAGAAAAAAATGGCAGAGGGGGAAAAAAAAGCAAGAGAACAAATAGAGAGGCATGACGTTTGTGGGACACAGATATGGTCTATTACCTGTTGATGATGTGTATAGTAGTCTCAACTGGATTGGTCTGAGAAATGTTTCATGTTGGGTAAAGTCTTTTTACTAGCCAAATGATAAGTAGAGATTGTCTCTTTATAAAAATAATTGGAATAACAATAATAACAATCGGGAAAAATAATGAAAAGCTATTGGATGATGAAATGGGGATTGTAGTGTCTCAGTATTGACTGATTGACATGGTATTCCTTCTGGAGAAAGAAATGTGATACACTGTAAAGTTATATGTGATTCAATGCAAAATGGACAAGATTATGATGATAATAAATAATAAAAAAAAGAAATGGATACATGCATACCAATATGTACTTCTTTTGAGTTTGCTTTATTCTTTTCTGCTCAATGTTTCTGAAATTATTCATATTATCATATGAATCACTAAGTAATTACTTTCCATTACTGATTCAATTCTCAGCATACCCATAACACAGTTATAGCCACAGACACACAGATTTCACAACTGACATATACTTGTGCAGGGATCCAAACAGATGTTTACATAGGCAGAGAAACACAGACACTCAGATACACAGCACAAATTTGTGCACACGACTGACTGCTCACAGACACAGAACTCAGACATAGATGCAGAAGATGCAGCCAAAGGAAAACATGCAGCCCGCACTCAGAAAGCCAGCCTATAACACAGCCACACAGCCTTGGTTCTCCATTGCTCTGGTTTATGTGCAGACAGACGGAATAGACCCTGTCATGATCTGCACTAACTACTCATCGAAAAGGGGTGTTTTCTGTGTCCCAATCCCAGTGCTAAACATATACCCTTTCCAGAGCCTTTCAGAGGGCAGTGCTGAAGAGCATGACAGTAGCCAGAGTAGGGTGGATATGGGGTCCAAGGCAAAGGTTTGGGACTGCTGCATCTTATCAAGGTGCATTTACCCTTGGGGGTGATGCATGGGGCTTAGCAGAGCTCAAGGTTAAGGGAAGAGAGCAGTTTCCCCCAGCCTCCTTTCTGGTGTCAGGATGAGCTAGTACTCTCTGTCCCATTAATGACACTGTCAAGATCTCATACAGTATTGTTATCACTGTCACTGCATTAAGTGACCATGCAGTTGGGGAGGTTGGGCTGTGAACAGGATCCCTTGGCTAGGCCTATCTTCTGAGCAGCCCCTGCCCTACCCCCATCCTACTCCTTGCAAAACTGAACATGGGCAAAGCTCTCTGTAGCCTTTTCTCCCTCTAGAGTCTTCAGGTCTAATTTACTCTTTCTCATGACCCCCTTGCAGATCTAAGTCACCCTGACCCTTTTCTCTGCCTGAATAGAGACTTTTCTTTTTCTTTTTTTCCTAACATTTTTAAAGAATTATTTGATTTCATTTAATATTATTATTTTTAATTTGCTACAGGACACATAGGATTTTTCATCTAAATGGCATGTGGGTAATTTATGTGGGGAAGGGGCTCATGCACAGTAAGGGGATGGAGAACTGTCCATTGTGATGCATCAGCAGCAAGAGCATCTGATTCTTGAGAAAGAGTTTAAAGCCTCTGAGTTGCTATTGCAAAAAGCAAACAGGAGAACACTTGGGGGAAAGCTGAGCTACCTCCAACTACATGATCCTGAGTCCCACTCAACTATTCCTTGTGTCCTGCTAGTCTGCTGACCTACTCACTCACAGAACTGCCCCTGAACTCTCCTGCCAAACTCTGGGACTTTGACTCCAGTATTTTCCCCAAGTACCCTTCTCTACTTCTTTCTAGGTGCCCAATACACCCCTTCGTGCTATGCACCAGCCCTTTCCCATTCTCGATTAAGACTCACCCCATTTCCTCCAAACTCCCAGCCCCAACCCCTAGACCTCCCCCACCTTTTCCGCAGCAACCCCAGGACATCTGGAGAGGGTCAAGACATGGACGTGTGGAATCTGGTCTTCTGTATTCTCATGTTCTTTGTTCCCATCATTCAAACATTAATGTGAGTAAACAGGGTATGGACAGGCCCATGGACTGGGTGCTCATTTGGGGCAACTGGCACAGAAGGGAGAGTGCATGAACAGAGCATGGTCATGGTGAAGCTCCGCCTTGTCCTCCGAGGTCCACTGCAGGTCCATCCTTTATTCGACACCATGAGAAGTCAGCCACCCAATGAGAGATGAGACAGAGAACTCTCTCTCTCAAGGTACCACAGAAATCAACAGGTTCAGCACTTACTTCTAGGGTGATGTAGCACCACCACACCCCTATCTAGAAACTGTTCCAACACTCCAGAATGCTCCCTCCTTCCCCAATCAGTCAAGACCACCCCAAATGGCAACCAAGCTCTGCTCCAGCACCAGAGTGTCCGCCTGGCTTTCAGCTATGTGCATCCTGTGTGCTTGGGGATGTCAGTGGTTCCCTCAGTAAACTAACAGTGACAGAGAGACAAGATGGCAAAAGTTTTATTCGGGAAAACATTAAAGAAAAGTTAAAACAGGGAAGAGGCATGATCAGACAGGGAAAACAGTAATGTGCCTTTGACACCTTTTTCAATATTGAGCTACAACTGTGATTTATTGAGGTTCAGGATCCTCTGGATGTCACACAGGTGGTTCTGCAAAGCAAAAGGACTTTGGTTCATTCTCATGTGACTTTGCATTTTCCCACATGCGTGTTTACCTGTGTGACTGCACCTGTGCTTACATCACATGTATGATGGTCTCTCCCCAGTCAGAGCTCTGAGTGTACCTGTGTAAGTATCCTCTTATAGCCTTTCCTTTCTTTACGTGGTGAGATCTGAATTCCAAAGGTAAGGGAGAAACTGCTTTATCTTTAGAAAACAGGCCTGCCAGCCTTTGGGTCCAATCTGATCACCCTTAGGTTTGTTTAATGTATTGCAATGAACATCCTTAGACAATCTATGGGCAAATGTTTTCACTTACACTGTGAGAAGTCAGGTGCCCACTGAGTTCCAGCCATTGTGGGAGATACTTTCCCACTATGCTTTCTTCGCTCTTCCTCACAACACTGTGAGCAATTAATCAGTGTTTACATGTCATGGGCAACAAAACTGAGGGTCAGAGCAGGCCCCATGAGTTCTTGGCATCAACACTGAGATGGCAGAATATAATGGGCATGTGCCTGTGTGTAGCCGAGGCAGGGAGGTAAGGAGAGAATATGGGGCAGTGGGGAAAGACACCTAGTCAGCACCTCAGGAGCACCCTTGAACTTCCCACTGTTGCTGGCCTCATTCAAAAGTACAGGGTCACTGCTCTGCTAGACTAGACTTGTCCTTGCTTTGAGTGTCACCAGAGCATAAACTCAAAAAGACAGATTCTCCTGGAAAATCTACATGAAATTTCCCCCAACCTCCTGGGCCCCTTTCACACTGATCTAGAAGCTTCGCACATCAGAGGGACCCAACCATTTTTACTTCAGATTACAGGTGCAGGGCTGCAAACTAAGCACTTAACTTTGATGGGAGGGGGCATTCCCTGGCCCACACTTGATCATCTGGATTGTCTCCCAGTGACTTTAATTGGGTCTGATGCTGCCTCCATGATTCTTGCCCTATAGGCCTGGTCTCCCAGGGAGGCCTTCCAGCTCCTTCCCAGGTCTCAGATCTTGTCTTTAGATCTCAAATGTAGATCTCCAGGTGTCACTGAGGCCAACACACTCCCACGTGGTGCTTCCTCACTTTGTCTTCTCTCCTGATTAATACCAGGACGTTCACTCTCCCACATTGTACTCTAGGGCCCTGCCCTCCCTTGGTGCTTCTATTACTGGTGATCCCAAGCTCTGTGACACTTTAGGTGTGTCACACCTAGGACATCTGTAGTTCTAGAATGCTGTCTTCAGAAACCCAAGAAGAGCTACAATGTATTCAGCAAGCTAGATTGTGAAGCCCTGCAGCACCATCTGTGACATCTGCATGAACTCAACATTTTCTGCCCTGGGCCTGGAACTAACTAAGAACCACACATCCTAATTTTCTTAATTGACTCCAAAAATGACAATGCCTTCCCAAGTCAGCTTACCAGTCTCAGATCATCTTACCTTGTGGTGGACAGGGAGGTGGATGTGGCGGCAGTGGCCCAGGACACATGAATGATGATAAATGGCCCTGCTTGGGGTAGGGCATCCGGGGCAGTCCTGGAAAAGGAGGGGGCTCTTTGCCAGCCATGTTGACCTGCAGAGAAGAAGAAGGTCAAATTATGTTCATATGACAGTGAAAGATACCAACACAAAAGCTGAAAGTAAAGCAGGTGACAGTCCCTGGCCCCTTCCCTTCTACCAGTACTCATAATGGCCACAAAAGTCTCATTTACACTGAGTCCTGGCAAAAACTAAGGGAGAGAGGGGAAGTCATAGGAATAAACTATTCTTACCACATGTCTTGGCCTGGGTCTACCCATGTAGGAAAGGCTAGGGATTGGTACCAATGGATAAAATAATACAACTGCAGACTAATAACAGCATATTCAAGACAGGAGCATCTATGTCCAGGACAAGTACCACCTCTCCCTCACCACCACCACCACAGATACTCATTACCAACAAGTTCACAGAGAAATGAGAGCAAAGAAAGATTCTATTCTCCCTTCATGTAAGAACAGCTACTCTGAGGAAAACTTTCTCTGGGTCTTTCTTGTCCTATTTAATATTCAAAACTCTACAAGCTAATAAAGACCTAAACATACCAAACAGAATATCTGCTCTGACACCAGGAGACCAGTGACTCCCAGGGGAAGAAAAAGTTTTCTCAGGTTCATACAGTTCACAGGAGGCAGAAAGGCAGTCCATACGAACTCTGACTGCAAGTCCCTCACTCATGGCCCTTTGCTTCTCTCCCTAACATAGGGTCTTCTCACTGGATGTGCAGAAGTGAAACCTCAGGCCTCAGCCTCTAAACCTTCTGGAGATGCCATAAGATTCCAAAGAGCTGGGAATTCTGTAGGCTCTTATGGAAGAGGTACCACATGAAAAGTTAAGGTTTCCTGACATCATCACAGTGGAGAGGGCCTTGCATTTACCTTTTCCTTTCTTGCATCCTCAGGAGGGATCATGCAGCTGCTCTCCATGGGAAATTCACGACATACAGGATTTCCTATGGCAGATAAGTCTGGGGTTTAGTGTGACTTATACTTCCTGTGCAGTAGAATAACAACCCCTGCATGCCTTTCCTCACTATCTTACTCTAGTTTACATACACGGTCCCTTAGTTGAGGCAGGGAGTTTACCACATGCCTCAGATGATCCATGAGGACAATGGAGAAACCCATGCCCTGATTTGTGAGAAAGACATCACAGAACTCTGATTTAGGGGATTTTGAAACAAACCAACCACTGGCAGATAGATCAGGGCTTCAACTAGCTGGAAATCAACACTAAAATAGGGGTTTCCTACTACACATGAGGTAAAAGGACAATTTAAGCACAGGCTAAAAACAGCCATGGAAAGGACAAGTATCAACAATCCTGGCAAGAACAGCACCAGTCTTTTTCTTCAAGCCACAGTGTACTTTTTGTTTCTTGGTCTATATATAATTTGCCTTCCATATCAGATAAGGTTTTGTGTAAATGTTTATAAACAGAAATGGATGTATAAGACTAATAGTGATACCAATGAGAAAAAGACAGTGTTATGGAATTTAACTGTAAAGATTACAGAATACACAATTTCAGAGGAGTGATTTATGTGAATTAAATTTACTAGAGTTCTACAGTTTATAGTTAAAAAATCAAAACAGATAAAGAACAAAAAAATCTCAAAAAAAACCCTCTAAAATAAATGTCTATTTTATTAAAGCAGACATGTACAATAGACTATCTAGGAAGTCAATTAAAAAAAAATCCTCTCACTAGAACCTATACGTGCCATTCTGAAATTTTGTTGATGTTGTTTGTTCGAAGCACAACAGTAAAGTGTGATGAAGCCTTTACCACTGACTCATGGTGGGACAGAAGAGCTCACCCACTTTCCTTCTAGGCATAGTCTTCAATGAAGCATAAATGAGAGGTGGAGCTCTGGTGTCCACAGTCAGTGGTGGAACCTGAGCACCACCATTCACAGGGCTGGCCCAAAGAGCCATCTGGCTGGGGCACCTGAGGTTAGCAGTATCACAGTCACCCCAGAAACAATATGTATTCTGCAGCAGGATCTGAGCTGTCGCTTTCTCAGTGTGTTCCTACCTTTCTATGCAGGGTTGTCCATGCCGGATCCCCTGGGTGCTGGGTACATCCTCTGTCCCTTTGGGAGTCTCCAATATTGCATTATTGCCAAACTTGCAGATAAAGAATGAGATTGGTAAGAATCACAACATCAATGAGGCACAAACCAGTTCATACCAACTCTACCTGCAAGCCCCTCCTCACGACCCTATGCTTACTTCCATAACCTAGGGTCTTCTCAATGGATATGCAAGGTGAAACCTTTTACTAGGCCTCAACATCCTAATGTTAAAACACTAAGAGCACTGTCAAGAATGTCCATAACTGGCCAGCCACAGGGGCACAGTATTTATACAAGGCTTTATGATGGTAGAGCCACATGGGAAGGTCCCAAGTGCACACCCCAACATCTTACTGTACACACGAGACATACACATGCCCATGAACTTTGGTGGCTTAGTCTGGGTGTAGATAGCAGCAAGAAGACCCTGTGAGGGAACCTGTCTTTCTCTTGCTGTCTGGCCGACTCTCTCTCTGGAGAAATAAAAAATAAACTCCAATGTCCCAATGTCATACCGTTCCTTCAAGTAGGTGGCCTCTCTGATTTGTTCTGCCACTGCCCTGTCTGTGGCACAAGTCCTGAGCTGCAGGAGAGAAACATGTCCATATGCGGTTGTGACTGACTATGCACAGAACGAAGGAAAGAAAAGAATCTTACCCAGGTGTCATGAATCTTTTGTTCATAAAAGATGACCTGAAAAAAGAAAACACATAGGGCACAGTATGTTTAGAATTTCTAAGGGCAATTATACCCACCTCTTTCAGGTGAGGGAGGATTCTGAAACTATTGAAAAAATGTAGGTTACCTGTTGTTGACGGCGATTCTCTTTTTTCTGCACTTGTTCTTGAATTTCCCCAGTCTTTTTCCTATGATGAACCATTGCTTTCATCAGACAAAGCACGACATTGAGTATCATTTTCAATAATCATCCCATGTTCCTGTTATCCTCACAACTGTATCCTTACACAACTTATCCGCAGATAGTACATGTCACACAAATAAGAGTACAGTAGGTTTAAAGTTATTGCTGTATAGTTTTCTTATCCATTATGGAATTCCGCAGAGTTCCCAGTTGATAAGATTTCTTAACTCATATCAATATTTCTGTACATAACCTCTTTTGAGCATCTTTTATTACAAAGTTCATTTCTCCCTGAACTTACATTTTTATGATATTTCACAGGGCAATGACAAGTGGGTTTATAAAATGGAACAGTCACTTTTGTGGACATGATTTAGCCTACATCAAATTGCATTCCTAAGAATTCAGACTATTTTCAACACCCCAAGAAATATTCATGTGAAACAAGCTTCTGCATAATCTAACCAGCCCTAGAGTTCAGTAATTTTTAGTAACTCAACCTTATTCAGTTATTTCTTCTCCCCCGCCTTGTTAGTCTTTTCTCTGTTTCTGTGTGAGAGTGTTCATGTGTGTACAAAATCTTTTGAGCATTTCTTTATAATTCTGTGCTAATTGAGTCTAATTATTTTATAAAGATTAAAATACTAGAAAATCCAACGAGGATTGCCTTAAATGCTGATGTTCAGTATTTGAACTCACTTTAAATACAGTATTTCTTCACTATCTGACTTGACTTTATCATGCTCCATTGACAGTTTCTTTTCTTTCTCTTCCTGTTCATGTCATCTCATCAATAGCTTCCTAAGATAGAAAGGAAATACACATTATCCAGTGGCTCTTGTAAAACTCCTAGCCATCTCTAAGGTCTTGATTCAAAGTCCCTTCTCAAACTCCCCCATAACTGCACAGAATGACAAACTCTGACAGTGGGAAACAGAAGTCTCTTAGGAGAGACTAAGAAAAATTAAACTCTAGTCTGAGGGGAAGTAATTGCCAAACATAAGTTTCTCTTCATGGCTCTGTGCTCTGTTCAATACTATGTAAGTCAGCTAAGATAGAAGCATCTATGAGAAGCATTAGTGTCCTTTTTGGTCAGTCTCTTTGTTGAGAAAGTAAAAACTCATTTTAGTTCAATGTGGGAAAGCAGGGTGACCCAGCTCCTCACAACTACACACATAAGGATGGAGCAGGAGATGAGGGTTTGTCTGCCTCATGCCGTGGGGAGAGCTGCCCTCAGTAAAAGCTAGTGCTTCACACAGTCAGTCAGCGTTCCAGAGGTCCTGGTGTCATTCACCCTGTGCTTCACTCTCTGACATTTCTACAATTCAGTATGAAACTCCTGCCTCCTCCTTCAAAGATCCTGGTTAAGGGGAGACGCAAATCTCAGTGCTGGCTACATCTACTGAAATAAAATGTGATTCAAGCTCCATAACAAGGGTGTTAGCTTCTGCAAGCACATTTCCACTGGAAAACCATCACCTCAGTGTGGCTCTACATTAACAAGGCTGACTCCATTGATAATAAAGGCAAAAAGAGCAATGGTTAAACAATTACATTTGCTATTATTCTCAAATGACTTTGTTCATGGCTCTGATTCAAAAGATTCTCAACTTATCACTTGATTTTTTTTATAACTCACATGTGAAATAAAAATATCTCTGGGAAACAGGGACAAAAGCACTGTAGATGGATGTCTGGGCATTTGTTTCTGGTCACCCAGGCAATCCTTCAGCCAGTGCTTTCTGGAGTGGCTCTTGGCCTTTGGGTGTGTGGTGTAGTGCTGAGGACACAAAGGGGAGCAGGCATCATTTCCTTCTTAAAACAGCTACAGCTCAATGCATATAGGACGTCAGTGGGGAAATAGGAATCCGGCCCCACCCTTCCTTGGGCTTGGGAAGGATTAACACAAAACCTGAGCTTTGAGGGACAATACAGCAGATTTTTGCTTTTGAGTAAGGATGAGTAGATCTGAAGACCCTGATCACCCCTACAAACAGGAAGAAACAGTGGACAACAGAAGGAACCCATAACTGAATGCATGAATTGGTAAGGAGCCAGTGTAGAAACATAAAACAGTAAAGAAGGAAACACAGGATTCGGGCCAGCTGGGCATTTGGGCCTTTTCTCCCTTGTCTCATCAATGAATTCTGGGTGGACACTGGAGGTTCAAAGAAGTTGAGTAGTTTTTGTGCAGGTGTGTGCACTACAAGGAAAACAAGTGCAGGGACCAACAGTTGGCTAATGGCTATGTCGCTGGACTCCCACATAATCGACCACAGTTCGAATCCCGGGACCGGTGGCTTAAACTCATGCTGGGCGCATGTGCATGCATGCCCAAGATCCCGAGAGGAAAATGAAGGAGAAGGGATTGTGGTGTGGCCTTCCTCCCTGGGAGGTGATTTCTCACTTTCTGTCTCTCTGTCTCTTTCTCGTGAGCACCCTATAGCAAAAAAAAAAAAAAAAAAAAAAAAAAAAAAAAAAAAAAAAAAGAAGGAAAACAAGTGGAGTTTAAAGTCTGTAAATCAGGTGATCCCTTGTGAAACCTGCAGGCTTTGATTGGGACCAAGAAGAATTTCACACTAGGGATAATGTAGACAGAAAATATACTAGTTTTTGTTGGAACTGAGCCTGGAGTGAAGGCTGGATTAAGGGGGTCCAGTAATGCTAAGGCCTCTACCATGTGCCAGAAGAAAACTCCCAACTTTTCTACAGGGCTCCATTTTTCTCTAAATACTGTCCACTCCATGTCTGGCACTGAATAGAAAATAACAGAATACCTAGCAGGGCAGTACAATGGAATATGATCAAAACCTAAATGACTATAGAAATGGACCCAGAGGGCATCCAGATGTAAGATGTAGAAGTTAGCAATGCTAGTATCAATGTCTCCACTGCCCCCAAAATAATTATAAACAAGAGGGTATGGGCCAACACTGTGTTGCAGCAGTAATGCACCACTAAAGAGGAGCTGGGACTCAGCAGTGACATCATTTTGAATTTTAGCCTGAAACATGCCAGGCTTATTCACAAGTGCCCAAGAACTAATGGATGTAATGACGAGAGGAAAGGAATCATTGTGTAACCAGACTCTCTTGAGTTGAGTGTGCTCTTTTCCCTTTCTTTCTCTTTCTCTATTCCTCTTTTTTTGTTTTAATAGAGATATTTTTGATATAGGCTATGTGTCCTTAATGGAGAGACAGAGAGAAACAGAGAGACAGAAAGCAAGAAATTACCCCCCAAGAGGGGAGGTGGCCATGGTGCTCCTCCATTCCCCTCTTGGGATCTTGGGAATGCACACACACACACACACACACACCTGTGAATTTTAGGCGGCAAGGTCCGGGACTCAAACTGTAGATGGCTACGTGAGACTCCAGCAATGGAACCATTGTGCCATCTGCTGGTTCCTCTCTCTTCCTCTCTGTCTCTCTGTCTGTTATGTGTGCATATGATGCATTATGAAAGAAAAAAAGAATGTAAGACAGCCAGTTAGACAGAAAAGAAAAATGTCAATTACAGAAGCCAAAACAAGAAGGATGAGCACAATATTGTACCAACTGAATTTGGGATGCACACTTTCAAAATGATTCTAAAATATGTTACAGTAGTCTGCTCAACACATATATTCTACTCAGCAGTATTTGTTTCAATGAACACAGGAACTTCTTACTCCTCTGCGGCCTTCCTACGTCCTTCGCAGGTGTCATAGAGATTTTCTACTTTTGTTTGCAGTGTTTTGTACTGCACTTCCTTTGCTGCTTTCACAAACCTCAGGGAAGAGCAGGTGTCTTCCATGTCCTTCTTCCTTTCTGGAAAGGATGAAACAGTTTTCATGTGGGAGCACATGGGCCAGAGGACTTGCATGGGGTGAGCAGAGGCCATGATTCTAATTCAGGAAGCCACACTTTATCTTCCCAGTACAAACTCATTTTCATGATATGACAATTTCTTACCCCCAAAAAAACCAACTTCCAGGTTTTCTATAGTGAACCTCATAGCTTTCATCTTTGAATTCTTTACTTGGTCATTTATGTCTCCTGACTGTAATATAGATTCAACAAAAGACATTTAAGAATAAATGATTGTATAACAATGTGAATATACTTAAAACTAGTAAAATATACATTTAAAAATCATTAGAAATTAATTTTCTGTTACCATAGAATTTATAGTCAATAGTGTTGTAGTAGCACAATTAAAAGTAAAATAAACCATTTAAAAGGAAGTAATAAGAACTTTCTGGTCTCTGATTCAAGTAATGAATGGGAGTGACTTTCTGTCACCTGCTCCATCTTGATCTTTAGCAGGGCTTTCTCCTTCAGTGCCTGCTGCTATTCACACCTCATTCTCCCTTCTCTGTACCTAGCTCCATTAAGGACAACATAAAACTACTCACAAAAACAGAATTCCAAAAACAAAAATTGCACATACTTCTCACATGATTTTAATCTTCTAAGACATGAAGCATGTATTCCTCATCAAAACTAAGATGCAAAATGGAAACATGCAGCAAATGTAGGTAGTTTACCTCTGAAACTCCTGAGGTTTTCTTTCCTTTTTTTTTTTTTTTTGGAGAGGTTTTTTTGCTATAGGGTGCATGCACTCGCCAGACAGAGAGACAGAGAGACAGAAAGCAGGAAAGCACCCCCTAGGGGGGATGGCCATGCCGCAATCCCTTCTCCTCCATTCTCCTCTTGGGATCTTGGGCACACACTCACATGTGCCTGGCGTGAGTTTAAGCCACTGGGTCTGGGACTCGAACCATGGTTGACTACGTGGGAGTTCAGCGACATAGCCATTACACTAACTGCTGGTCCCAACTCCTGAGGTTTTCATTGAAAGAGCATCTTTGAAGGCTTGGATAGAGTTTTCCTCTTCTAGTATCTGCACATTGATACAAAACATGTGACTGGGCAGTTAGTTAAACAAATCGAGTTTTAACAGAATATATCCCATATCTGCCTCTATTTTCATGGGAAAATAGTTGATCAATTTGGGGTTACAAGTGTCAAGCAGATGAAGAAATGGATAACAAGGATAAACTTTGTGGTATGAGTATTATCTGTTGTCTATAACTTTGGTGCTTAGGAGATAATAGGTAGAAGAATGAATAATACCAGGAAAGCAAAGAATGGGAAAAATGGTTCAAGCCAGGGCCAACCCCAGAGCACACTGGTTAAATGCTGCACGCTTCAGAAGCCAGATCCCACAATGCCAACCATAGTTCAAATTCAAGCCTCAGCCAGTTGAAAAACATGCCAAATGCATGTGTGTGCCTGCTGAAAATCCTGAATAATGGTGAATAAATGGAGGAAAAGGACTGTCATGTCACCACTCCCCACTGGGGCTTTCTCTCTCTGTCTGATGAGCACATATCCCCCCTTACAGTGAAAGAAATAAAAAAAAAAAAAAGGAGGCAAAAAAACAGTTCAAACTTCAGAGCTCAAATAGCTCTCTTTACAGAATAATGATAAAGAAAAGATTCTCCAATACACATTAAAAGAAAATAAGGTTAATACTGCAGGCGGGGACAATTCAGCTTCACTAGAGATCTTCAGTGTCAATATCTTCAGATAATTGTTGCAAATTAACTAAAAGTAGAGAGAAATATCTTTAAGATTATTACAAAAACTGAATAAAATCGAATTGACTGAAGGTATTTTTTAGCAACCAAACATTCTCTGGTACAACGAGCACAATTAACTTGTAAGTTGTACTATTCTGAAGGAGAAGAAAGTTAGTGGCATTTTCAGTGCAAGAAAACATAAATATAGGAATCTTATTTTATTCTGTAAAGTGTTTAATTGCCTATTTAAAATGATTTCTAAGATGAGGTAGTACAGTCTTTACCTCATTACTCTCCCATCAATAGAAAAAGGCACCATTCTTCTTAGAAAACATGAACACTTTCTATTTATTTGTTCTTTCTCTCTCTCTCTCTCTCTCTTTCCTTTCCTTTCCTTTCCTTTCCTTTTCCTTTCCTTTCCTTTCCTTTCCTTTCCTTTCCTTTCCTTTCCTTTCCTTTCCTTTCCTTTCCTTTCCTTCCTTCCTTCCTTCCTTCCTTCCTTCCTTCCTTCCTTCCTTCCTTCCTTTTCTTTTCTTTTCTTTTCTTTTCTTTTCTTTTCTTTTCTTTTCTTTTCTTTTCTTTTCTTTTCTTTTCTTTTCTTTTCTTTTCTTTTCTTTCTTTCTTTTCTTTCTTTCTTCTTTCTTTCTTTCTTTCTTTCTTTCTTTCTTTCTTTCTTTCTTTCTTTCTTTCTTTCTTTCTTTCTTTCTACAGAGCTCATGCACTCACCAGAGACAGAGAGAGGGAGGAAAAGTGAGAAATCATCCCTTCAGAGTGGATAGCCATGCTGCAATCTCTCCTTTTTTTAAACTTTATTTATTCATCTATTTATTTTTAACTTGACCAGAGAGAGACATACAGAGAAAGAGGGAAAGTGAGAAAGCAAACCACCAGGTCCAGGACTCGAACCATGGTCAGCCATGTGGGAGTGTCCAGCACCTTAACCACCATGCCACCTGCTGGTTCCCTTCTCTTAAATTCTCCTCTTGGGATTTGGGGCATGCACATACCCTCACCATACATTTTCTTTCTTTCTTTCTTTTAAGGTTCTTGCCATAGAGCATGGTGCCCTCAGAAAAGGAGAGAGACAAAGACAGAGAGTAAAAGGGAAAGTCACAATTCATCCCCCACGGGGCATGGTCATACCACAATTCTGTCTCCAACATTCTTCTTCTGAGATTCTGGGCATGCTTGCACATGTGCACAGTATAATTTTAAAGCTGATAGCTCTGGGACTCAAACCACAGTCAGCCATGTGAGAGTCATATGCCTCAACCACCATGCCACCTGATGAGTTCATCTGGGCAATTTTTCCTTTGTTTTGTTTTGCCATCAGGTGTGTGCAGTTGCTAGAGAGGAGGTGATGAGGGAGAAAGTGAGAAATCACCCACCCTTCCCCTGAGGGATGGCCATGCCATAATCCTTTCTCATCTTAGGATTTTGGGCACACACTCACGCGCTAAGTGTGAGTTTCAAGCTGCCAGGTCTAAAACTCAAACTGTGGTTGTCCATGTGTGAGTCTAGTGTCTTAACCACCATGCCACTAGCTGGCCTACATTTGAGCACTTTAAAGAGTTGTATTATTACCAGAGAAGAACAGAGACATCTAACACCTTATCTACTTATATCTGTCCTTCAGTTAACAAAGTAAATAAACAGGTCCTTACAAAGAAATGCCTCATTTCACACAGGTTTGCCCCACCTTCCTGCCACTCTGAAATTCCTTAGGAGGAACAAAGTACAAGCTGATTATTACTCTAAGGCCTCCAATGTCTTTCTCATTCCCAACTGATTAACTCTCAGAATAAGCAGGATCAGGGACTCCAGAGACCTGATGTATGAAATAAAACACACTTAGGTACAGTCTTCTCTCTATCACTTAGTCACCCAAGGAGCAGGATAAAACTGGTCTCAAGGTCTAGTGGTTAAAAGAACCAGACCCCCCATGGCCCATCGCTTTCTGCATCCTATTGCGAATGACTTAAAACACAACTGGTGCATGTGTGCTCAAAATCCTGAACAAATAAATGCAAGAGAATGGATTGGGGCATTGCCACATGTCATTGGGGTTTGCTCTGCCCCTGTGTGTGTGTGTGTGTGTGTGTGTGTGTGTGTGTGTTTATGTCCAGTGCTTAGGCCCTGTACAATTACTGTGTGGTGGTGGTGGTAGGAAGGATGATTAAGATAAATAAAGTCCTTTTAAGACAAGCTTTTTTTAATCCCCAAGGGGAAATTGTCACCACCATAAGGGTGAACAACACATATGAATCACCGTCACATAGGTAGATAACTCCTTTAAAGCTCCTCCAACACAGTCCATAATTCCAGGTCCCTCTGACTGGTGTGTTCTCTCTCATCTGGCCCAGAGCCTGACCTCAGTCTTCTATTGTGCCATCAAAAAGGACATGAGGCATTTCTGCATAGAAAAACAGAAAAATTCATCATGACTTTCCTGACAATATTTTCCCAGCATAAGAACTATCCTGGCTGAGGTCACTCTTCTCAGAACACTACTGCTGCATTCACTAGAATAAACTCCAGCATCTGTAGACCTACTACTGTGTGCCTAGCAGCCACCCTGGTTATCACTAGACTGCATCCTGAATGACCACAGTCTACAGAGTACCTGCAGGATGAATTACATTATATTTCAAGTCTACTTCTGTTCATTCTCCACTGCTATTAATGGTTGCCTATACATAAGACTCTTAACACATGATTTAAAACCTGTTATGTCACATATTTTGCCTGGCAATTCTGGGCTCTTCTCTAAGTCTTAAAATACTTAATGGGTGGATGGTGTAATCTGGTTTGAGTCCCAAACAAGGCGACTTAAAACTCACGCTGGGCATGTGTGTGTGCATGTGTGCCCAAATTCCTGAAAGAATGGAAGAGAAAGAATTGCAGCATGGCCATGGGGTGTGATTTCTTGCTTTTTGTCTCTCTGTCTCTCTCTGTGTCTCCAGTGAGTACGTGTGCCCTAAGGTAAAACCTCTCTGTAAACAAACAAACAAAACAAAACAAAACAAAAAAAAAACAACTTAATGGGAAAAGTCAGCAAGTGGCATAGTGGTTAAGGTGCTAGACTCCCTCAGTTTGACTGTGGTTTCAGACCTGGGCCTGGTGGCTTGAGAATCATACAAGGTGTGTGTGTGTATGCCCCAAATCTCAAGAGAATGGAGGAGAAGTGACTGGTGTGGTCATCCCCCTGGCGGTGAATTCTCACATTTCCCAAAAACCTGAACAACAACAACAAAAATACTTGATGGGCTCTGGCAGTGACTTAATCATCTTTTACATTTTCTCAAGTTCCAGGTGAGGCCAAAGATCTCCCCTGAACTTACTTCAGACTCATATCACCATTGGCTTCCTAACTGTTTCTACATGAAACTAAATTTGTCCAGTTGTCCCTGCTCCCCTAATCTCTTCCTTATTCTGGCCTCACTTCTCAATAGATGGTAGCTCCCTCTATGTTGTTATTTTGCCCTCCTTTCAGGAAGAGTACAATTTCAAGAGTTAAGAAGCCACCCACAGATAAGTCACTGTATTTACCCCTAGTTGAATTAGAACCCACATAAAACAACTGTACTAAGCACATATTATAAAGAAAGCAAAAGCTTGTCAGACCATGGTATGTGGGTTAAGGTGGCTATATCCTACATGGCCAAATGCCTGGTTTGAGTACTGGACCCAAGATGTTGAAAAACAAGTCCAGCTAGTATGCTTGCAAGCTCAAGGTCCCAAAAAGGAGGGAGAAATGAAGAAGGGATTGCTGCCTGATCAATCCCCATAGAGTGGGGGCAGTGCTTCTCATTTGTCTGCCTTCTTTCTTTCTCTTCAGTGAGTGCATACACCCTTTGGCAAAATTTTAAGAAAGAAAAAGTAGAATCAAAACATAAGACTAAAATCTAACCTTGATATACATGAGGCTTTACCTAAAAGAAGGAAAAACAAAACTAAATTTGATACCAAAACATACTATTAGGAAATATCTCTAGCTTCTGATAAAATTGTCAAAATACTAACTAATGTAAATATAACAATTTGTTATAAATAACAAACTCATGGGATTTCAAATAAAAAAAAGGTCAGGAAGAGCTGGGGATACTTCTTAAGCCATTTCTAATAAAGAGTATAAAGATAAATATCTTATTTTTGTTTATGTTCTATTAAAGGAAAATCAGCCTATCTGATTTTCATAAGGGAAATGCAGACATCTCATAATTTTTCTGCTGATTAGTAATTTACCTGAGTTTTTGATTTGGAAAACCCAGTATTCATAATAAAGGCAAGAAGTGGCTGTGTCTCACTTGATAAGGAAATCACATTCCATCTACTCCAATAACTCTAAAACTCAGGATACCCCAATTAAAAGAAGAGGGGAAGACAGAGAAAATGAGCTAATGATGGACATGACAGATAACTTTTGCCTAATGGATAAAAAGTGATTCCCAAACCTGAGTCATTCCCAGAAGACAACACAGAAATAGAACTAAAAATATCCAGGTAGGCCCTCATCTTTCCACCACGTAAGAAACATTTTACTGATCCCCCAGAATAAATTCTTATTTTCAAACTTTTAAGTGCTGATCAGGTACAGAGTCCAGACAACAGTCTTGCCAACATATTAGACTACCATGACAGCATCAAAAAGCCATTTAAAAGAATGTTGTTATAAGAAAATGACAACAGAAAATCAAGGATATTCCTTGACTTTTGGACCTTGCTCAGGAAACAGTGAACTTCCTGGCCTCATGTCATCCCACATGTAGACAGGAGTAAATGGGAAGACCAGTGGTTCATAAACTGTTTTATATACTTGTCCCCCCTCCACACACCTTCCCTGTTGTTTTGTTCATGTGATTTGTCAACTACTGCAATCCAAAAATACATAAGGATGATACAGTAAGACATTTTGAGCAGGAGAGACCAGGTTTATATACATTTTATCATCATATATTATAATTGTTCTCTTTTATTGTCAGTTATTGCTGTTCAATTCTTTTTTTTATTTTTTGAGAGGTTTATGCTATAGGGTGCATGCGCTAACCAGACAGACAGAGACAGAGACAGAAAGCGAGAAATCACCCTCCAGGGGGGATGGCCATGCCGCAATCCCTTCTCCATTCTCCTCTCGGGATCTTAGGCATGCATGCACACACGCCCAGCGTGAGTTTTAAGCCACCGGGTCCAGGATGCGAACCGCAGTGAACTACGTGAGAGTCCAGCGACATAGCTATTACGCAACTGCTGGTCCCATGCTGTTCAATTCTTATGTCTATTTTATACATTAAACTTTATCCAAAGGTATGTATGTACAGATGGTTCCCAAGTTAGGGTAATTCCACTTAATATACCTTTTACTTTATGATAGTGCAAAAGTGATAAACTTTCAGAAGAAACTGTACTTCAAGCATTTATACAACTATTCTGTTTCTCACATTCTGTACAATATTCAATAAATTACATGATATAGTAGTCAACATTTAATTACAAAATAAGTTTTTTGTTAGATGACTTTTGCCCAACTATATGCTAAAATAAATAAGCATTCTACGTTAAGCATGTTTTAGGTAGGCTAGCTTATGATATTTGGTAGGTTAGGCATATCAAATTATTTCCAATTATGATATTTTCAGTGTGGTGGATTTTGGGAGACACAAGCCCATCATAAGTGGAGAAATACATCTATAAAAAAGAACATAGGGTGTATAGAATTGGGTGCTATCTCTAGTTTAGGGTATCTTCTAGGGGATGGGGAGCTTTTAAAATTATCTACTAAAGATGAAAGGAAAACTAGTGTATTTAGTCTTTTTTTAACTAAAAATATTTGTAATTTGTAGTGTTCTTATTGAGATTATGTTGTTTTGCTTACTAAATTTTTTATTCAAAAGATTATTTTACAAGGCTAATTTCCACTTCAATCATTAATTTGTACTCTAGAAGAAACAACTAAAAGAATGAAACAGTCTTCTGATGAAGCTTATACGGAGCTATTGTGCTGTCACTCCCAAATGCATTAGAAGAAGAATGATAAACTAAACATCAACAATTCTTCTTATATCACAGAACTGATGTCACAGGATAAGCAGTTACCTGCAAATGAGAGAGCCAGACAGGGTGATACAGAGAACTATCATCTACCAACACAGAAGGCCAAGTCAGAATTATCAGTGGGAAAATTTGCTGCAGAGTAGGACAACCTACCATCTAAACAACTAATTCCTTGAGGCTCAGCATGGATGAAAATGATATTTTATTTTTATTTCTTTTCTTTTCTTTTTTCTGGAGAGGTTTTTACCATAGGGTGCATACACTCACCAGGAAGACAGAAAGAGACAGAGAGACAGATAGTGAGAAATCACCCCCCCCCCCCCCCCGGGGAGATGGCCACACCACAATCCCTTCTCCTCCATACTCCTCTCAGGATCTTGGGCATGCACACACATGCAACTGGTGTGAGTTCAAGCAGCCGGGTCTGGGACTTGAACCCGGTCGACTACATGGGAGCCCAGCGACATAGCCATTACACCAACTGCTGGTCCCTGAAAATGATATTTTAAAATGCCAGGAAAGCTCAGCTTCGAGGGAGAGAAGGGTTGCCACAAGATGTGAGTTTTACCTCCAGGAGTGCTGATAGGTTCTATAGTAGATACATGAGGAAAAACCCTCAGAAGTATTCTGTTCTGCTTAAAAAGGCCTGTCCTCAAAGGAAACTATTTTACCAGAGTCTGGCTGAAGTTAGCCACTGCTACTCACAGTTGCAGAAAATAAATACACCTTAACATCTAGGGTGATCAACAGAAAGCCTCATACAATCAGCCTAGTTACTTCAGGTCCTTTCACTAAGGAAATGATGCCTACCTCTTACCCCAAAACTACAAGGCAAACCAAAAGCCAAGGAAAAGAAAGCACTTGATCAGAAAAAAACAAGCATTAGAATCATACTGAGGAGCCAGCTGGTGCTGTGATGGCTAGGGTGGCTGAATCTACTATGGGCAACCACATGGTTAGAGTCCTGGACCCAACAGCTTGAAAAAACAAACAGGGCACACAGGTGTGCCTGCCCAGAATCCTGAAAGGAAGGGTGAAGAAGGGATTGAGGCATGTTCATTTTACATGTGTGGTGCATTCTATCTTTGCTTCACTCTCTTCTGTCACTCTTTGGTGAATGCATATACCCTTTAGCAAATTAAAAAATAAATAAATAAAATCAGACTCAGGGCAGAGATGATGCAATTATCTGTCTGGGAATGTGTAACCTCTGTAGTTATTATTAGAAAGGCTCGATCACAAAAATTGGACAATATGCAAGAAGAAACAAAGAATATAAGCAGAGAGAAGGAAACGCTTAAGCAGTCAAAGGAAAAGATGCTAGTGAAAACCTGTAACAGACATGAAAAACTCCTTTGGGGGATTCATTATTAAACTCAGCATAACTGAGGAAAGAATCAGTGAGCTTCAAAAAGGGTAGGTAGAAACTTCCTAAGCTTAAGTACAAAAGTAACATAAGAATTTTTAAAAAATAAACAAACAAACAAACAAACAAACAGGGCCAGCTGGTGGCTGGTGGTTAAGGCAGCTGGATCCTGCCTGACTGACTGCACACATTGTGTCACAGGCAAGATGACTTGAGAAATGGGGTGGGTGAGTGTGTGTACCTGCCCAAAGGTTCAAAAAGAGGTAGAGGTAGAGAGCAAGAGATTGTGGGGTTACCATCTGCAATGACAGGTGCTTTCTCACTTTCCCTCTGTCTCTTTCTCCCTCTCCAGCTAGGGCAAGTGCCTTCTGGTATATTTAAAAAATAACACAATACCCAAGGCCAGTGGGACAATGATAAAAGGTATAAATAACACCTAATGAGAATGGCTAAAAGAGAAGAAAGAAACAAAATATATTTATAGCAATAATAACTGGAAACTCTCCAAAATTGAGGATAAAAACCAATCCCATGAAGAGCAGAGGAGAATAAATATCACAAAATAAACATCTAGTAATACAAAGACAAAGAAAAATCCTAGAAGGTACCAGAGAAGTGGAAACACTTTGCCTAGAAACAAAAAATAAGAATAACACCAAACTTCTCTTCAGAAGACATGGTATTATGGTATTAAGAAAAAAGTGGAATGAGAAAATGTTAAATGCACAGAACGGTCAACCTAGAATTCTATCTTGCACGATTATCATTCACTAATTTAGAAGCAATAAAGACTTTCTGAGAAAGACAGAAATCAAGTGATATTGTCTCTAGTCAGCCTGTCTGACAAGAAGTGTAAAGGAGGTTCTTTATACAAGACAAAAAATAGAAGTCAGCAACTCTCATCTCCATAGTGAAAGGAGGAGAATTAGAGAAGGAAAAAGTGAAGGCCAAACTTAACCTAATACTTATTTGATCTGTCTTGTAACTGTTAGTTCAATATAACATTAGCCAGATAATAATAATAACAATAACACTCTACCTAGTGATTATAGCTTAATGACAAGTGAAGGAGGACAATATGATAAAAGATGAACAAGGAGAATTGGGTCTTTTACAAGATATTCACTCTTCTCAGAAATGGTATAGTTTGCTCTTAGGCCACAATAGACTTAAACTAGAAATCAGTAAGAGAAAATAACTGGAAAGATAAGAACTATCTGGAGATTAAACAATGCACTTCCAAGTTCACTTTTGCAATATGTAAGTTTTTTTTTAATATTCTACTAGAATTTAAAATATTTTAGTCTAAATGATAATGAAAATAGGACGTGTGATAATTAGTGGAATATGCAGTGAAAGTTGTGCTTATAGGGGACGTTAATAGTACTTAGTGATATTAAAGGGCCAGTGACTACACCATCCCATCTTATTGTGATTACAAATATCCCATATGACACATTGGTACACTCACAGGAAGCATAACTTTCCAGATGAATATGACAATTGCAGTAATGCCCAAGTAGGCAGCAATGATGACAGGCTTCCAAAAATTTCCAAAACAACCAGGACCAAGATGAAAATCATCACACAGAAAATGCATCTGCTGAAAAAATAATATTTGAAATAATGAGATGCCTGGAAGACATTTAAAATATAACAGTTACAAAGAATCATACTTAGAAATCCTACACCATGGGGCCAGCAGGTGACATGGTAGTTAAGGGCACTGGCCTCCCACATGGCTGACTGTGATTCAAGTCATGGACCTGGTGATTTGCTTTCTTACTTTCCCTCTCTTGCTCTCTTTCTTGCTCTTGCTCTATCACTCTCAGGTCAAATTAAAAGAAATGAATGAAGTTGACTTCTCCCTCCACACTTTCCGTGCCTGCCAGCAGGCGAAAGACTCTCATACAAGCCTCTGGCCAGCAAGGGATAAGAAGGGAGGGTCTTCTCTGACCCTCACCCTATTTCCAGACCCAAAGGCCTCAGACTCCATCTTCTAGACTTTCTGTGCCTGCCAGCAGGTGAGAGGCTCTAATACAAGCCTCTGGCCAGTAAGGGATATTGAGGGAGGGTCACCCAGACCCCCATCCCACTTCCAGACCCCCAGGCCTCAGACTCCACGTTCTAGGTAGGTGGCTAGGATCTCCCTGCAGGGGCTTTTTTCTTGAACACCCTCCATTCTCTTGTTAATACCTAGCTCTGCTTCTCACTCCAGATTTTCCATGCCTGTCAGCAGGCTAAAGGCTCTCGTACAAGCCTCTGGCCAGCAAGGGATACTGAGGGAGGGTCACCTCTGACCCCCACCACATTTCCAGAACCCCAGAACTCAGACTCCACCTTCTAGACTTTCCGTGCTTGCCAGCAGGTAAAAGGCTCTCCTACAAGCCTCTGGCCAACAAAGAGTACTGAGAGAGGGTCACCTCTGACCCCCACCCCAATTCCAGACCTCCAGGCCTCAGACTCCAACTTCTACACTTTCCGTGCCTGCCAGCAGGTGAAAGGCTCTCCTACAAGCCTCTGGCCAGCAAAGGACAGTGAGGGAGGGTCACCTCTGACCCCCACCACACTTCCAGACCTCCAAGCCTCAGACTCCACCTTCTAGAATTTCCCTGCCTGCCAGCAGGCAAAAGGCTCTCCTACAAGCCTCTGGTCAGCAAGGGATACTGAGGGAAGGTCACCTCTGACCCCCACCACACTTCCAGACCCCCAGGCCTCAGACTCCAACTTCTAGACTTTCCGGGCCTGCCAGCAGGCGAAAGGCTCTCCAACAAGACTCTGGCCAGCAAAGGATACTGAGGAGGGTCACCTCTGACCCACACCGCACTTCCAGACTTCCAGGCCTCAGATTCCACCTTCTAGGTATGTAGCTAGGATCTCCCTGCAGAGGCTTTTTTCTTTAAACCCCTCCATTCTCTTGTTAATACATAGCTCTGCTTCTCCCTCCAGACTTTCCCTGCCTGAGAGCAGGAGAAAGGCACTCCTAGAAGACTCTGGCCAGCAAGGGATACTGAGGGAGGGACACCTCTGACCCCCACCCCACTTCCAGACACCCAGGCCTCAGACTCCAACTTCTAGACTTTCCATGCCTTCAAGCAGGGGAAAGGCTCTCCTACAAACCTCTGGCCAGCAAGGGAGACTGAGGGAGGGTCACCTCTGACCCCCAGCACACTTCCACACCCACAGGCTTCAGACTCCACCTTCTAGACTTTCCGTGCCTGCCAGCAGGTGAAAGGCTCTCCTACAAGATTCTGGCCAGCAAGGGATACTAAGGGAGTGTCACCTCTGACCCCGACTACACTTCCAGACCCCCAAACCTCAGACTCCACCTTTTAGTTATGTAGCTAGGATCTCCCTGCAGTGGCTCTTTTCTTGAACCCCCTCCATTCTCTTGCTAATACCTAGCTCTGCTTCTCCCTCCAGAATTTCCATGCCTGCCAGAAGGTGAAAGGCTCTCCTACAATCCTCTGGCCAGCAAGGGATACTGAGGGAGGGTCACCACTGACGCCCAGCCCAGTTGAGAACCCCAGGCTTCAGACTCCACCTTCTAGACTTTCTGTGCCTGCCAGCAGGCGAAATACTCTCCTATAAGCCTCTGGCCAGCAAGTGATACTGAGGGACGGTCACCTCTGACCCCCACACCACTTCCAGACCCCCAGGCCACAGACTCCACCTTTGAGACTTTCCTTGCCTGCCAGCAGGCGAAAACCTCTCCTACAAGCCTCTGGCCAGCAAGGGATACGAAGGGAGGGTCACCTCTGACCACCACCCCACTTCCAGACCTCCAGGCCTTAGACTCCACCTTCTAGGTATGTAGCTAGGATCTCCCTGCGGCGGCTTTTTTCTTGAACCCCCTCCATTCTCTCCTTAATACCTAGCTCTGCTTCTCCATCCAGACTTTCCATGAGTGCCAGCAGGCAAAAGGGTCTCCTGCAAGCCTCTGGCCAGCAAGCGATACAGAGGGAGGGTCACCTCTAGCCCCTACGACATTTCCAGGACCCCAGAACTCCGACTTCACCTTCTAGACTTTCCGTGACTGCCAGCAGACGAAAGGCTCTCCTACAAACCTCTGGCCAACAAAGGGTACTGAGAGAGGGTCACCTCTAACCCCCACCCAACTTCCAGACCCACAACTCTCAGACTCCACCTTCCAGATTTCCGTGCCTGCCAGCAGGCGAAAGGCTCTCCTACAAGCCTCTGGCCAGCAAGGGATACTGAGGGAAGGTCACTTCTGACACCCACCACACTTCCAGACACCCAGGCCTCAGACTCCAACTTCTAGACGTTCCGGGCCTGCCAGAAGGCGAAAGGTTCTCCTACAAGACTCTGGCCAGCAAGGGATACTGAGGGAGGGTCACCTCTCACCCTCACCAGACTTCCAGACACCCAGGCCTCAGACTCCACCTTCTAATTAGGTAGCTAGAATCTCCCTGTGGCGGCTTTTTTCTTGAAACACCTCCATTCTCTTGTTAATACCAAGCTCTGCTTCTCCCTCCAGATTACAGTGCCTGCCAGCAGGCAAAAGGCTCTCCTACAAGCCTCTGGCCAGCAAGGGATACTGAGGGAGGGTCACCTCTGACCCCCACCACACTTCCAGACCACCAGGCCTCAGACTCCACCTTCCAGACTTTCCGTGCCTGCCAGCAGGCGAAAGGCTCTCCTACAAGATTCTGGCCAGCAAGGGATACTGAGGGAGGGTCACCTCTGACCCCCACCCCACTTCCAGACCCCCAGGCCTCAGACTCCAAATTCTAGACTTTCCGTCCCAGCCAGCAGGCAAAAGGCTCTCCTACAAGCCTCTGGCGAGCAAGGGATACTGAGGGAGTGTCACCTCTGACCCCCACCACACTTCCAGACCACCAGGCCTCAGACTCCACCTTACAGACTTTCCGTGCCTGCCAGCAGGCGAAAGGCTCTCCTACAAGATTCTGGCCAGCAAGGGATACTGAGGGAGTGTCACCTCTGACCTTGACTCCACTTCCAGACCCCCAAACCTCAGACACCACCTTTTAGTTAGGTAGTTAGGATCTCTCTGCAGTGGCTCTTTTCTTGAACCCCCTCCATTCTCTTGTTAATACCTAGCTCTGTTTCTCCCCGCAGAATTTCCAAGCCTGCCAGCAGGTGAAAGGCTCTCCTACAATCCTCTGGCCAGTAAGGGATACTGAGGAAGGGTCACCACTGACACCCAGCCCACTAGAGACCCCCAGGCTTCAGACTCCACCTTCTAGAATTTCCGTGCCTGACAGCAGGCGAAAGACTCTCCTATAAGCCTCGGGCCAGCAAGGGATACTGGGGGAGTGTCACCTCTGTCCCCCACCCCACTTCCAGACACCCAGGCCTCATACCCCACCTTCTAGAATTTCCGTGCCTGCCAGCAGGCGACAGGCTCTCCTACAAGCCTCTCACTAACAAGGGATACTGAGGGAGGGTCCCCTCTGACCCCACGCCACTTCCAGACTCCCAGGTCTCAGATTTCACCTTCTATACTTTCCGTGCCTGCCAGCAGGTGAAAGGCTCTCTTACAAGCCTCTGGTCAGCAAGGGATACTGAGGGAGGGTCACCTCTGACCTCACCCCTGTTCCTGACCACCAGGCCTCAGACACCAACTTCTAGAATTTCTGTGCCTGCCAGCAGGCGAAAGGCTCTCCTACAAGCCTCTGGCCAGCCAAGGATACTGAGGGAGGGTCTACTCTGACCCCCACCTTACTTCCAGACCCCCAGGCCTCAGACTCCACCTTCTAGAATTTCCGTGCCTTCCAGCAGGCGAAAGGCTCTCCTACAAGCCTCTGGCCAGCAAGGGATACTGAGGGAGGGTCACCTCTGACACCAACCCCACTTCCAGAACACCAAGCCTCAGACTCCACCTTGTGGAATTTCCGTGCCTGCCAGCAGGCGAAAGGCTCTCATACAACACTCTGGCCAGGAAGGGATACTGAGGGAGGTTCTCCTCTGAACCCCACCCAGCTTCCTGACCTCCAGGCTTCAGACTCCACCTTCTAGGTAGGTAGCTAGGATTTCCTTGTGGAGGCTTTTTTCCTTAACCCCCTCCATTCTTTTGTTAATACCTAGCTCTGCTTCTACCTCCAGATTTTATGGGCATGACAGCAGGAGAAACGCTCTCCTACAAGCCTCTGGCTAGCAAGGGATACTCAGGGAGTGTCACCTCTGACCCCACCCCACTTCCAGACCCCCAGGCCTCAGACTCCACCTTCTAGACTTTCGATGCTTAGCAGTAGGCGAAAGGCTCTCCTACAAGCTTCTGGCCAGCAAGGAATACTGAGGGAGGGTCGACTCTGACTCCCACCCCACTTCCAGACCCCCAGACTTCAGACTCCACCTTCTAGAATTTCCGTGCCTGCCAGCAGGCGAAAAGCTCTCCTACAAGCCTCTGGCCAGCAAGGGATACTGAGGGAGTGTCACCTCTTACCCCACCCCAGTTCCAGACCACCAGGTCTCAGCCTCCTCCTTCTAGAATTTCCGTGCCTGCCAGCAGGCAAAAGGCTCTCCTACAAGCCTCCGGTCAGCAAGGGTTACTGAGGGAGGGTCACTTCTGACCCCCACCCCACTTCCAGACCCCCAGGCCTCAGACTCCTCCTTCTAGAGTTTCCGGGTCTGCCAGCAGGCGAAAGGCTCTCCTACAAGCCTCTGGCCAGCAAGGGATAGTGAGGGAGGGTCTCCACTGAACTCCACCCCAATTCCTGACCTCCAGGCATCAGACTCCACCTTCTAGGTATGTAGCTAATATCTCCCTGTGGAGGCTTTTTCTTTAAACTCCTCCATTCTCTTGTTAATACCTAGCTCTGCTGCTCCCTCCCAACTTTCCGGGCATGACAGCAGGAGAAAGGCTCTCCTACAAGCCTTTGGCCAGCAAGGGATACAGAGGGAGGGTCACCTCAGACCCCACCCCACTTCCAGACCCCCAGGCCTCAGACTCGACCTTCTAGGTATGTAGCTAGGAACTCCCTGCTGAGGCTTTTTTCTTTAACCCCTCCATTCTCTTGTTAATGACTAGCTCTTCTTCTCCCTCCAGACTTTCCCTGCCTAACAGCAGGAGAAAGGCTCTCCTAGAAGCCTCTGGCCAACAAGGGATACTGAGGGAGGGTAACTTCTGACCCTCACCCCACTTCCAGAACCCCTGGCCAAAGACTCCAACTTCTAGACTTTTGGTCCCTACCAGCAGGCCACAGGCTCACCTACAAGCCTCTGGCCAGCAAGGGATACTGAGGGAGGGTCACCTCTGACCACCACCCCACTTCCAGACCCCCAGGCCTTAGACTCCACCTTCAAGAATTTCCGTGCCTGCCAGGAGGCGAAGGGCTCTCCTACAAGCCTCTGGCCAGCAAGGGATACTGACGGAGGGTCTCCTCTGAACCCCACCCCACTTCCTGACATCCAGGCCTCAGACTCCACCTTCTAGGTATGTAGCTAGGATATCCCTGTGGAGGCTTTTTTCTTTAACCCTCTCCATTCTCATGTTAATACATAGCTCTGCTTCTCACTCCAGACTATCCAGAACTGACAGCAGGAGAAAGGCTATCCTACAAGCCTCTGGCTAGCAAGGGATACTGAGGGAGGGTCACCTTTGACCCAACGCCACTTCCAGACCCCCAAGCCTCAGACTTCACCTTCTAGACTTTCCGTGCCTGCCAGCAGCTGAAAGGTTCTCTTACAAGCCTCTGGCCAGCAAGGGATACTGAGGGAGGGTCACCTCTGACCTCACCCCAGTTCCAGAGCACCAGGCCTCAGCCTCTACCTTCTAGAATTTCCGTGCCTACCAGCAGGCGAAAAGCTTTCCTACAAGCCTCTGGCCAGCAATGGATACTGAGGGAGGGTCATCTCGGATCCCCAACCCACTTCCGGACCCCCAGGCCTCAGACTCCATCTTCTAGACTTTATGTGCCTGCCAGTAGGGTAAAGGCTCTCCTATAAGCCTCTGACCAGGAAGGGATACTGAGATAGTGTCTCCTCTGAACCCCACCACACTTCCTGACCTCCAGGCCTCAGACTCAACCTTCTAGGTATGTAGCTAGGATCTCTCTGCAGAGGTGCTTTCTTTATCCCCCAACATTCTCTTGTTAATACCTAGCTCTGCTTCCCCGTCCAGACTTTCTGGGCATGACAGCAGGAGAAAGGCTCTCCTAGAAGCCTCTGGCCAGCAAGGGATACTGAGGGAGTGTCACCTCTGACCCCACCCCACTTCCAGACACCCTGGCCTCAGAATCCACCTTCTTGATTTTCGGTGCCTGCCAGCAGGCGACAGGCTCTCCTACAAGCCTCTGGCCAGCAAGGGATACTGAGGGAGGGTCACCTCTGACACCTACCCCACTTCCAGATCACCAGGCCTCAGACTCCACCTTCTAGGTATGTAGCTAGGATCACCCTGCAGAGGCTTCTTGCTTTAACACCCTCCATTCTCTTGTTAATACCTAGCTCTGCTTTTCCCTCCAGACTTTCTGTGCCTGATAGCAGGAAAAAGGCTCTCCTACAAGCCTCTGGCCAGCAAGGGATACTGAGGGAGGGCCAATTCTGACCCCACCCCAGTTCCAGACCCCCAGGCCTCAGACTCCACATTCTAGAGTTTCTGTGCCTGGCAGCAATCGACAGGCTCTCCTACATGCCTCTGGACAGCCAAGGATACTGAGGGAGGGTCTCCTCTGACACCCACACCACTTCCAGATCCCCAGGACTCAGACTCTACCTTCTAGAATTTTGGTGCCGGCCAGCAGGTGAAAGGCTCTCCTACAAGCCTCTGGCCAGCAAGGGATACTGAGGGAGGGTCACCTCTGACACCCACCCCACTTTCA
The DNA here is from genome assembly GCA_026018925.1 of Tupaia tana. NCBI lineage: Eukaryota > Metazoa > Chordata > Mammalia > Scandentia > Tupaiidae > Tupaia > Tupaia tana. The sequence continues at coordinate 8,263,761 of JAKSZU010000025.1, read as the reverse complement.
GACCATCAGGCCTCAGACTCCACCTTCTAGGTATGTAGCTAATATCTCCCTGTGGAGGCTTTTTTTTAAAACCCTCCATTCTCTTGTTAATACCTAGCTCTGCTGCTCCCTCCCAACTTTCCGGGCATGACAGCCGGAGAAAGGCTCTCCTACAAGCCTTTGGCCAGCCAGGGATACTGAGGGAGGGTCACCTCTGACCCCACCTCACTTCCAGACCTCCAGGCCTCAGACTCGACCTTCAAGGTATGTAGTTAGGATCTCCCTGCTGAGGCTTTTTTCTTTAACCCCTCCATTCTCTTGTTAATACCTAGCTCTGCTTCTCCCTCCAGATATTCGCAGCCTGACAACAGGAGAAAGGCTCTCCTAGAAGCCTCTGGCCAGGAAGGGATACTGAGGGAAGGTCACCTCTGACCCCTACCACACTTCCAGACCCCCAGACCTAAGACTCTACCTTCTAGATTTTCCGTGACTGCCAACAGGCGAAAGGCTCTCCTACAAGTCTCTGGCCAGCAAGGGATACTGAGGGAGGTCACCTCTTACCCCCACCCCACTTCCAGACCCCCAGGCCTCAGACTCCACCTTCTTGTTTTTCGGTGCCTGCCAGCAGGTGAAAGGCTCTCCTATCAGCCTCTGGCCAGCAAGGAATACTGAGGGAGGTTCACCTCTGATCCCCACAGCTCTTCCAGACCCCCAGGCTTCAGACACCAACTTCTAGAATTTCCGTGCCTGCAAGCATGCGAAAAGCTCTCCTAGAAACCTCTGGCCAGCAAGGGATACTGAGGGAGGGTCTACTCTGAACCCCACCCTACTTCCTGACCTCCAGGCCTCAGACTCCACCTTCTAGGTATATAGCTACGATCTCTCTGCGGAGATTCTTTCTTTATCCCCCTCCATTCTCTTGTTAATGCCTAGCTCTGCTACTCCCTCCGGACTTTACAAGCCTGACAGCAGGAGAAAGGCTCTCCTAGAAGCCTCTGGGCAAGAAGAGATACTGAGGAAGGGTCACCTCTGACCCTCACCCCTCTTCCAGAACCCCTGGCCTAAGAGTCCACCTTCTAGACTTTCGGTCCCTGCCAGCAGGCCACAGGCTCTCCTACAAGCCTCTGGCCAGCAAGGGATACTGAGCGAGGGTCACCTCTGACCACCACCCCACTTCCAGACCCCCAGGCCTTAGATTCCACCTTCTAGAATTTCCGTGCCTGCCAGGAGGCGAAAGGCTCTCCTACAAGCCTCTGGCCAGCAAGGGATACTGACGGAGGGTCTCCTCTGAATCCCACCCCACTTCTGGACATCCAGGCCTCAGACTCCTCCTTCTAGGTATGTAGCTAGGATATCCCTGTAGAGGCTTTTTGCTTTAACCCCTCCATGCTCTTGTTAATGCCTAGCTCTGCTACTCCCTCCAGACTTTCCAAGCCTGACAGCAGGAGAAAGGCTCTCCTACAAGCCTCTGGCCAGCAAGGGATACTGAGGGAGGGTCACCTCTGACCCCACACCCGTTCCAGACCACCAGTCCTCAGACTCCACCTTCTAGAATTTCCGTGCCTGCCAGCAGGCGTAAGGCTCTCCTACAAGCCTCTGGCCAGCAAAGGATACTTAGGGAGGGTCTCCTCTGAACCCCACCCAGCTTACTGATCTCCAGGCCTCAGACTCGACCTTCTAGTTATGTAGCTTGGATCTCCCTGTGGAGGCTTTTTTATTTAACCCCCTCCATTCTCTTGTTAATACCTACCTGTGCTTCTCACTCCAGACTTTCCGGAACTGACAGCAGGAGAAAGGCTCTCCTACAAGCCGCTGGCTAACAAGGGATAGTGAGGGAGGGTCACCTTTGACCCAAAGCCACTTCCAGACCCCCAGGCCTCAGACTTCACCTTCTAGACTTTCCGTGCCTGCCAGCAGGCGAAAGGCTCTCTTCCAAGCCTCTGGCCAGCAAGGGATACTGAGGGAAGGTCACCTCTGACCTCACCCCAGTTCCAGAGCACCAGGCCTCAGCCGCCAACTTCTAGAATTTCCGTGCCTGCCAGCAGGCAAAAAGCTCTCCTACAAGCCTTTGGCCAGCAAGGGATACTGAGGGAGGGTCATCTCGGATCCCCACCACACTTCCAGACCCCCAGGCCTCAGACTCCATCTTCTACACTTTATGTGCCTACCAGCAGGGTAAAGGCTCTCTTATAAGCCTCTGACCAGGAAGGGGTACTGAGATAGTGTCTCCTCTGAACCCCACCACACTTCCTGACCTCCAGGCCTCAGATTCAAACTTCTAGGTATGTAGCTATGATCTCTCTGCGGAGGTGCTTTCTTTATCCCCCTCCATTCTCATGTTAATACCTAGCTCTGCTTCCCCATCCAGACTTTCTGGGCATGACAGCCGGAGAAAGGCTCTCCTAGAAGCCTCTGGCCAGCAAGGGATACTGAGGGAGTGTCACCTCTGACCCCACCCCACTTCCAGACACCCTGGCCTCAGACTCCACCTTCTAGACTTTCGGTGCCTGCCAGCAGGCGACAGGCTCTCCTACAAGCCTCTGGCCAGCAAGGGATACTGAGGGAGGGTCACCTCTGACACCCACCCTACGTCCAGATCACCAGGTCTCAGACTCCACATTCTAGGTATGTAGCTAGGATCACTCTGCAGAGGCTTCTTGCTTTAACCCCCACCATTCTCTTGTTAATACCTAGCTCTGCTTTTCCTTCCAGACTTTCTGTGCCTGATAGCAGGAGAAAGGCTCTCCTACAAGCCTCTGGCCAGCAAGGGATACTGAGGGAGCGTCACTTCTGACCCCACCCCAGTTCCAGAACCCCAGGCCTCAGACTCCACATTCTAGAATTTCTGTGCCTGGTGGCAATCGACAGGCTCTCCTACAAGCCTTTGGACAGCCAAGGATACTGAGGGAGGGTCTCCTCTGACACCCACACCACTTCCAGACCCCCAGACATCAGACTCCACCTTCTAGAATTTCGGTGCCTGCCAGCAGGTGAAAGGCTCTCCTACAAGCCTCTGGAAAGCAAGGAATACTGAGGGAGGGTGAACTCTGACCCCCCACCCCACTTCCAGACCCCAAGGCTTCAGACTCCACCTTCTAGAATTTCCGTGCTTGCCAGCAGGGGACAGGCTCTCCTACAAGCTTCTGGCCAGCAAGGGATACTGAGGGAGGGACACTTCTGACCCCCACCCCACTTCCAGACATCCAGGCCTCAGTCTCCACATTCTAGGTATGTAGCAAGGATCTCCCTGCAGATGCTTTCCTTTTTAACCCCCACCATTCTCTTGTTAATACCTAGGTCTGCTTTTCCCTCCAGATTTTCCTGCCTGACAGCAGGAGAAAGGCTCTCGTACAAGCCTCTGGCCAACAAGGGATACTGAGGGAGGGTCACCTCTGACCCCCACCCCACTTCCAGACCCCCAGGGCTCAGACTCCAGCTTCTAGAACTTCGGTGTCTGCCAGAAGGCAAAAGGATATCCTATAAGCCTCTGGACAGCAAGGAATACAGAGGGAGTGTCACCTCTGACCCCCACCCCACTTCCAGACCCCCTGACCTCAGACTCCACCTTCTAGAATTTCCGTGCCTGCCAGCAGGCGAAAAGCTCTCCTACAGGCCTCTGGCCAGCAAGGGATTCTGAGGGAGTGTCACCTCTGTCCTCACCCCAGTTCCAGACCACCTGGCCTTAGACTCCACCTTCTAGAATTTCCTTGCCTCCCAGTGCGCGAAAGGCTCTGCTAGAAGCCTCTGGCAAACAAGGGATACTGAGGAAGGGTCACCTCTGACCCCCAGCCCACTTCCAGACTTCCAGGCCTCAGACTCCACCTTCTAGGTATGTAGCTACGATCTCCCTGCAGAGGCTTTTTTCTTTAACCCCCTCCATTCTCTTGTTAATACCTAGCTCTGCTTCTCCTTTCAGACTTTCCCTGCCTGACAGCAGGAGAAAGGCTCTCTTAGAAGCCTCAGCCCAGGAAGGGATACTGAGGGAGGGTCACTTCTGACTGCCACCACAATTCCAGACCCCCAGGCCTTAGACTCCACCTTCTAGACTTTCGGTGTCTGCCAGCAGGCAAAAGGCTCTCCTACAAGCCTCTGGCCAGGAAGGGATACTGAGGGAGGGTCACCTCTGACCCAATTCCCGTTCCAGACCACCAGGCCTCAGACTCCACCTTCTAGAATTTCCGTGCCTGCCAGCAGGCAAAAGGCTCTCCTACAAGATTCTGGCCAGCAAGGGATACTGAGGGAGTGTCACCTCTGACCTCGACTCCACTTCCAGACCCCCAAACCTCAGACACCACCTTTTAGTTAGGCAGTTAGGATCTCTCTGCAGTGGCTCTTTTCTTGAACCCCCTCCATTCTCTTGTTAATACCTAGCTCTGCTTCTCCCATAAGAATTTCCATGCCTGCCAGCAGGTGAAAGGCTCTCCTACAATCCTCTGGCCAGCAAGGGATACTGAGGGAGGGTCACACCTGACGCCCAGCCCACTTGAGACCCCCAGGCTTCAGACTCCACCTTCTAGAATTTCCGTGCCTGACAGCAGGCGAAAGACTCACCTATAAGCCTCGGGCCAGCAAGGGATACTGGGGGAGTGTCACCTCTGTCCCCCACCCCACTTCCAGACCCCCAGGCCTCATACCCCACCTTCTAGAATTTCTGTGACTGCCATCAGGCGACAAGCTCTCCTACAAGCCTCTGGCTAACAAGGGATACTGAGGGAGGGTCCCTTCTGACCCCACGCCACTTCCAGACCCCCAGGCCTCAGACTTCACCTTCTATACTTTCCGTGCCTGCCAGCAGGCGAAAGGCTCTCTCACAAGCCTCTGGTCAGCAAGGGATACTGAGGGAGGGTCACCTCTTACCTCACCCCTGTTCCAGACCACCAGGCCTCAGACACCAACTTCTAGAATTTCTGTGCCTGCCAGCAGGCGAAAGGCTCTCCTACAAGCCTCTGGCCAGCCAAGGATACTGAGAGAGGGTCTACTCTGACCCCCACCCTACTTCCAGACCCCCAGGCCTCAGACTCCAACTTCTAGAATTTCCGTGCCTGTCAGCAGGTGAAAGGCTCTCCTACAAGCCTCTGGCCAGCAAGGGATACTGAGGGAGGGTCACCTCTGACACCAACCCCACTTCCAGACCACCAAGCCTCAGACTCCACCTTGTGGAATTTCCGTGCCTGCCAGCAGGTGAAAGGCTCTCATACAACCCTCTGGCCAGCAAGGGATACTGATGGGGGTTCTCCTCTGAACCCCACCCAGCTTCCTGACCTCCAGGCTTCAGACTCCACCTTCTAGGTAGGTAGCTAGGATTTCCTTGTGGAGGCTTTTTTCCTTAACCCCCTCCATTCTCTTGTTAATACCTAGCTCTGCTTCTACCTCCAGACTTTATGGGAATGACAGCAGGAGAAACGCTCTCCGAAAAGCCTCTGGCCAGCAAGGGATACTCAGGGAGGGTCACCTCTGACCCCACCCCACTTCCAGACCACCAGGCCTCAGACTCCACCTTCTAGACTTTCGATGCCTGCCAGCAGGCGAAAGACTATCCTACAAGCTTCTGGCCAGCAAGGAATACTGAGAGAGGGTCACCTCTGACCCCCACCACACTTCCAGACGCCCAGGTCTCAGACTCCACCTTCTAGAATTTCTGTGCCTGCCAGCAGGCAAAAAGCTCTCCTACAACCCTCTGACTAGCAAGGGATACTGACGGAGGGTCACATCTGTCCCCACCCCAGTTCCGGCCCACCATGCCTCAGACTCCACCTTCTAGAATTTCTGTGCCTGCCAGCAGGTGTAAGGCTCTCCTACAAGCCTCTGGCCAGCAAGGGATAGTGAGGGAGAGTCTCCTCTGAACTCCCCCCCAATTCCGGACCTCCAGGCATCAGACTCCACCTTCTAGGTATGTAGCAAAGATCTCCCTGTGGAGTGGCTTCTTTAACCCCCTCCATTCTCTTGTTAATACCTATCTCTGCTGCTCCCTCCCGACTTTCCGGGCATGACAGCAGGAGAAAGGCTCTCCTACAAGCCTCTGGCCAGCAAGGGATAGTGAGGGAGGGTCACCTCTGACCCCACCCCACTACCAGACCCCCAGGCCTCAGACTCCACATTCTAGAATTTCTGTGCCTGCCAGCTATCGACAGGCTCTCCTAAAATCCTCTGGCCAGCAAGGCATAATGAGGGAGGGTCACCTCTGACACCCACACCACTTCCAGACCCCCAGGCCTCAGACGCCACCTTCTAGAATTTCCGTGCCTGCCAGCAGGCGAAAGGCTCTCCTACAAGCCTCTGGCCAGCAAGGGATACTGAGGGAGGGTCACCTCTGACCCAATCCCCGTTCCAGACCACCAGGCCTCAGACTCCACCTTCTAGAATTTCCGTGCCTGCCAGCAAGCGAAAGGCTCTCCTACAAGCCTCTGGCCAGGTAAGGATACTGAGAGAGGGTCTCCTCTGACCCGCACCCTACCTCCAGACCCCCAGGCCTCAGACTCCACCTTCTAGACTTTCCGAGCCTGCCAGCAGGTGAAAGGCTCTCCTACAAGCCTCTGGACAGCCAAGGATACTGAGGGAGGGTCTACTCTGACCCCCACCCAGCTCCTGACTTCGAGGCCTCAGACTCCACCTTCAAGGTAGGTAGCTAGGATCTCCTTGTGGAGGCTTTTTTTCTTAACCCCCTCCATTCTCTTGTTAATACCTAGCTGTGCTTCTTCCTCCAGACTTAATGGGCATGACAGCAGGAGAAACACTCTCCTACAAGCCTCTGGCTAGCAAGGGATACTCAGGGAGTGTCACCTCTGACCCCACCCCAGTTCCAGACCCCCAGGCCTCAGACTCTACCTTCTAGACTTTCGACGCTTAGCAGTAGGCGAAAGGCTCTCCTATAAACTTCTGGCCAGCAAGAAATACTGAGGGAAGGTCACCTCTGACCCCCACCCCACTTCCAGACCCCAAGGCCTCAAACTCCACCTTCTAGAATTTCCGTGCCTGCCAGCAGGCGAAAAGCTCTCCTACAATCCTCTGGCCAGCAAGGGATACTGAGGGAGTGTCACCTCTGACCCCACCCCAGTTCCAGACCACCAGGTCTCAGACTCCTTCTTCTAGAATTTCCGTGCCTGCCAGCAGGCGAAAGGCTCTCCTAGAAGCCGCTGGCCAGCAAGGGTTATTGAGGGAGGGTCACTTCTGACCCCCACCCCACTTCCAGTCCCCCAGGCCTCAGAGTCCTCCTTCTAGAATTTCCGTGTCTGCCAGCAGGCGAAAGGCTCTCCTACAAGCCTCTGACCAGCAAGGGATTGTGAAGGAGGGTCTCCTCTGAACTCCACCCCAATTCCTGACCTCCAGGCATCAGACTCCACCTTCTAGGTATGTAGCTAATATCTCCCTGTGGAGGCTTTTTCTTTAACCCCCTCCATTCTCTCGTTAATACCTAGCTCTGCTGCTCCCTCCCAAATTTCCGGGCATGACAGCAGGAGAAAGGCGCTCCTACAAGCCTTTGGACATCAAGGGATACAGAGGGAGGGTCACCTCTGACCCCACCCAACTTCCAGACCCCCAGGCCTCAGACTCGACCTTCTAGGTATGTAGCTAGGAACTCCCTGCTGAGGCTTTTTTCTTTAACCCCTCCATTCTCTTGTTAATGCCTAGCTCTGCTTCTCCCTCCAGACTTTCGAAGTCTGACAGCAGGAGAAAGGCTCTCCTACAAGCCTCTGGCCAGCAAGGGATACTGAGGGAGGATCACCTCTGACCCCACCCTCGTTCCAGACCACCAGGCATCAGACTCCACCTTCTAGAATTTCCGTGCCTGCCAGCAGGCGAAAGGCTCTCCTACAAGCCTCTGGCCAGCAAGGGATACTGAGGGAGGGTCACCTCTGACCCTCACTCCACTTCCAGACCTCCAGGCCTCAGAATCCATCTACTAGATATGTAGCTAGGATCTCCCTTGGAGGCTTTTTTTTTAACCCCCTTCATTCTCTTGTTAATACCTAGCTCGGCTTCTCCCTCCAGACTTTCGAAGCATGACAGCTGGAGAAAGGCTCTCCTAGAAGCCTCTGGCCAGGAAGGGATACTGAGGGAAGGTCACCTCTGACCCCCACCCCACTTCCAGAACCCCAGGACTCAGACTCCACCTTCTAGTCTTTCGGTGCCTGCCAGCAGGCGAAAGGCTTTCCTACAAGCCTCTGGCCAGCAAGAAATACCGAGGGAGGTTCACCTCTGACCCCAACCCCACTTCCAGAACCCCAGGCCTAAGACACCAACTTCTAGAATTTCCGTGCTTGCAAGCAGGCGAAAAGCTCTCCTAGACGCCTCTGGCCAGAAAGGGATACTGACGGAGGGTCTCCTCTGAACCCCACACTACCTCCTGAACTCCAGGCCTCATACTCCACCTTCTAGGTATGTAGCTAGGATCTCCCTGCGGAGGCTTTTTTCTTTAACCCCCTCCATTCTCTTGTTAATACCTAGCTCTGCTTCTCCCTCCAGACTTTCTCTGCCTGACAGCAGGAGAAAGCCTCTCCTACAAGCCCTGGCCAGCAAGGGATACTGAAGGAGGTTCACCTCTGACCCCCACCCCACTTCCAGACCCCCAGACCTCAGACTCCAGCTTCTAGACTTTCGGTGTCTGCCAGCAGGCAAAAGGCTCTCCTACAAGCCTCTGGCTAGCAAGGAATACAGAGGGAGTGTCACCTCTGACCCCTACCCCACATCCAGACCCCCAGGCCTCAGATTCCACCTCCTAAAATTTCCGTGCCTGCCAGCAGGCGAAAAGCTCTCCTACAAACCTCTGTCCAGTAAGGGATACTGAGGGAGGGTCACCTCTGACCTCACCCTAGTTCCAGACCACCAGGCCTCAGTCTCCACCTTCTAGAATTTCCTTGCCTGCCAGCAGGTGAAAGGCTCTCCAACAAAATTCTGGACAGCAAGGGATACTGAGGGTGTGTCACCTCTGACCCCCCCACTCTTCCAGACTTCCAGGCCTCAGATTCCACTTTCTAGGTATGTAGCTAGGATCTCCCTGCAGAGGCTTTTTTCTTTAACCTCCTCCTTTCTTTTGTTAATACCTAGCTCTGCTTCTCTGTCCAGACTTTCCCTGCCTGACAGCAGGAGAAAGACTATCCTAGAAGCCTCTGGCCAGAAAGGCATACTGAGGGAGGGTCACCTCTGGCCCCCACCCCACTTCCAGACCCCCAGACCTCAGACTCCACCTTCTAGACTTTCCGTGTCTGCCAGCAGGCGAAAGGCTCTCCTACAAGCCTCTGGCCAGCAAGGGATACTGAGGGAGGGTCACCTCTGACACCCACCCCACTTTCAGACCACCAGACCTCAGACTCCACCTTCAAGGTATGTTGCTAATATCTCCCTGCGGAGGCTTTCTTCTTTATCCCCCTCAATTCTCTTGTTAATTCCTAGCTCTGCTTCTCCCTCCGGACTTTCCGTACCTGACAGCAGGAGAAAGGCTCTCCTACAAACCTGTGTTCAGAAAGTAATACTGAGGGCGTGTCACCTCTGACCCACAACCCACTTCCAGAACCCCAGGCCTCAGACTACACCTTCTAGAATTTCCGTGCCTGCCAGCAGGTGAAAGGCTCTCCTACAAGCCTCTGGCCAGCAAGGTATACTGAGGGAGGGTCACCTCTGACCCATTCCCCGTTCCAGACCACCAGGCCTCAGACTCCACCTTCTAGAATTTCCGAGCCTGTCAGCAGGCAAAAGGCTCTCCTACAAGCCTCTGGCCAGCCAAGGAAACGGAGAGAGGGTCTCCTCTGAACCGCAGCCTACTTCCAGACCCCCAGGCCTCAGACTCCACCTTCTAGATTTTCTGAGCCTGCCAGCAGGTGAAAGCCTCTCCTACAAGCCTCTGGCCAGCCAAGGATACTGAGGGAGGGTCTACTCTGACCCCCACCCAGCTCCTGACTTCGAGCCCTCAGACTCCACCTTCTAGGTAGGTAGCAAGGATCTCCTTGTGGAGGCTTTTTTTCTTAACCCCCTCCATTCTCTTGTTAATACCTAGCTGTGCTTCTCCCTCCAGACTTTATGGGCATGACAGCAGGAGAAACGCTCTCCTACAAGCCTCTGGCTAGCAAGGGATACTCAGGGAGTGTCACTTCTGACCCCACCCCACTTCCAGACCCCCAGGCCTCAGACTCCACCTTCTAGACTTTCGATGCTTAGTAGTAGGCGAAAGGCTCTCCTACAAGTTTCTGGCCAGCAAGGAATACTGAGGGAGGGTCCCTTCTGACCCCCACCCCACTTCCAGACCCCCAGGCCTCAGACTCCACCTTCTAGAATTTCCGTGCCTGCCAGCCGGCGAAAAGTTCTCCTACAAGCCTCTGGCCAGCAAGGGATACTGAGGGAGTGTCACCACTGACCCCACCCCCGTTCCAGACCACCAGGTCTCAGACTCCTCCTTCTAGAATTTCCGTGCCTGCCAGCAGGCGAAAGACTCTCCTACAAGCCTCTGGCCAGCAAGGGTTACTGAGGGTGGGTCACTTCTGACCCCCACCCCACTTCCAGACCCCCAGGCCTCAGGGTCCTCCTTCTAGAATTTCCGTGTCTGCCAGCAGGCGAAAGGCTCTCCTACAAGCCTCTGACCAGCAAAGGATACTTAGGGAGGGTCTCCTCTGAACCCAACCCAGCTTCCTGAACTCCAGGCCTCAGACTCGACCTTCTAGGTATGTAGCTAGGATCTCCCTGCTGAGGTTTTTTTCTTTAACCCCTACATTCTCTTTTTAATGCCTAGCTCTGCTTCTCCCTCCAGACTTTCCAAGCCTGACAGCAGGAGAAAGGCTCTCCTACAAGCCTCTGGCCAGCAAGGGATACTGAGGGAGGGTCACCTCTGACCCCACCCTCGTTCCAGACCACCAGGCCTCAGACTCCACCTTCTAGAATTTCCGTCCCTGCCAGCAGGCGAAAGGCTCTCCTACAAGCCTCTGGCCAGCAAAGGATACTTAGGGAGGGTCTCCTCTGAACCCAACCCAGCTTCCTGACCTCCAGGCCTCAGACTCGACCTTCTAGGTATGTAGGTAGGATCTCCCTCTGGAGGCTTTTTTATTTAACCCCCTCCATTTTCTTCTTAATACCTAGCTCTGCTTCTCCCTCCAGACTTTCCTTGCCTGACAGCAAGAGAAAGGCTCTCCTAGAAGCCTCTGGCCAGCAAGGGATACTGAGGGAGGGTCACCTCTGACCCCCACTCCACTTCCAGACCTCCAGGCCTCAGAGTCCATCTACTAGGTATGTAGCTAGGATCTCCCATGGAGGCTTTTTTTTTTAACCCCCTTCATTTTCTTGTTAATACCTACCTCGGCTTCTCCCTCTAGACTTTCGAAGCCTGACAGCAGGAGAAAGGCTCTCCTAGAAGCCTCTGGCCAGGAAGGGATACTGAGGGAAGGTCACCTCTGACCCCCACCCCACTTCCAGAACCCCAGGACTCAGACTCCACCTTCTAGTCTTTCGGTGCCTGCCAGCAGGCGAAAGGCTCTCCTACAAGCCTCTGGCCAGCAAGGAATACTGAGGGAGGTTCACCTCTGACCCCAACCCCACTTCCAGAACCCCAGGCCTCAGACACCAACTTCTAGAATTTCCGTGCCTGCAAGCAGGCAAAAAGCTCTCCTAGAAGCCTCGGGCCAGCAAGGGATACTGACAGAGGGTCTCCTCTGAACCCCACCCTACCTCCTGACCTCCAGGCCTCAGACTCCACCTTCTAGGTATGTAGCTAGGATCTCCCTGCGGAGGCTTTTTTCTTTAACCCCCTCCATTCTCTTGTTAATACCTAGCTCTGTTTCTCCCTCCAGACTTTCCCTGCCTGACAGCAGGAGAAAGCCTCTCCAACAAGCCTCTGGCCAGCAAGGGATACTGAAGGAGGTTCACCTCTGACCCCCACCCCACTTCCAGACCCCCAGACCTCAGACTCCAGCTTCTAGACTTTCGGTGTCTGCCAGCAGGCAAAAGGCTCTCCTACAAGCCTCTGGCTTGCAAGGAATACAGAGGGAGTGTCACCTCTGACCCCTATCTCACATCCAGACGCCCAGGCCTCAGACTCCACCTCCTAGAATTTCCGTGCCTGCCAGAAGGCGAAAAGCTCTCCTACAAACCTCTGTCCAGTAAGGGATACTGAGGGAGGGTCACCACTGACCTGACCCTAGTTCCAGACCACCAGGCCTCAGTCTCCACCTTCTAGAATTTCCTTGCCTGCCAGCAGGTGAAAGGCTCTCCTACAAAATTCTGTACAGCAAGGGATACTGAGGGGGTGTCACCTCTGATCCCCCCACTTTTCCAGACTTCCAGGCCTCAGATTCCACCTTCTAGGTATGTAGCTAGGATCTCCCTGTAGAGGCTTTTTTCTTTAACCTCCTCCTTTCTCTTGTTAATACCTGGCTCTGCTTCTCTGTCCAGACTTTCCCTGCCTGACAGCAGGAGAAAGACTATCCTAGAAGCCTCTGGCCAGAAAGGCATACTGAGGGAGGGTCACCTCTGGCCCCCACCCCACTTCCAGACGCCCAGACCTCAGACTCCACCTTCTAGATTTTCCGTGTCTGCCAGCAGGCGAAAGGCTCTCCTACAAGCCTCTGGCCAGCATGGGATACTGAATGAGGATCTCCTCTGAACCCAACGCCACTTCCTGACCTCCAGGCCTCAGACTCCACCTTCTACGTAAGTAGCTAGGATCTCCCTCTGGAGGTTTTTTTCTTTAACCCCCTCGATTCTCTTGTTAATACCTAGCTCTGCTTCTCCCTCCAGACTTTCCCTGCCTGACAGCAGGAGAAAGGCTCTCCTAGAAGCCTCTGGCCAACAAGGGATACTGAGGGAGGGTCACTTCTGACCCTCACCCCACTTCCAGAACCCCTGGCCAAAGACTCCAACTTCTAGACTTTTGGTCCCTGCCACCGGCCACAGGCTCACCTACAAGCCTCTGGCCAGCAAGGGATACTGAGGGAGGGTCACCTCTGACCACCACCCCACTTCCAGACCCCCAGGCCTTAGACTCCACCTTCAAGAATTTTCGTGCCTGCCAGGAGGCGAAGGGCTCTCCTACAAGCCTCTGGCCAGCAAGGGATACTGACGGAGGGTCTCCTCTGAACCCCACCCCACTTCCTGACATCCAGGCCTCAGACTCCACCTTCTAGGTATGTAGCTAGGATATCTCTGTGGAGGCTTTTTTCTTTAACCCTCTCCATTCTCTTGTTAATACCTAGCTCTGCTTCTCACTCCAGACTATCCAGAACTGAAGCAGGAGAAAGGCTATCCTACAAGCCTCTGGCTAGCAAGGGATACTGAGGGAGGGTCACCTTTGACCCAATGCCACTTCCAGACCCCCAGGCCTCAGACTTCTTCTTCTAGACTTTCCGTGCCTGCCAGCAGCTGAAAGGTTCTCTTACAAGCCTCTGGCCAGCAAGGGATACTGAGGGAGGGTCAACTCTGACCTCACCCCAGTTCCAGAGCACCAGGCCTCAGCCTCCACCTTCTAGAATTTCTGTGCCTACCAGCAGGCGAAAAGTTTTCCTACAAGCCTCTGGCCAGCAATGGATACTGAGGGAGGGTCATCTCGGATCCCCACCACACTTCCAGACCCCCAGGCCTCAGACTCCATCTTCTAGACTTTATGTGCCTGTCAGTAGGGTAAAGGCTCTCCTATAAGCCTCTGACCAGGAAGGGATACTGAGATAGTGTCTCCTCTGAACCCCATCACACTTCCTGAACTCCAGGCCTCAGACTCAACCTTCTAGGTATGTAGCTAGGATCTCTCTGTGGAGGTTCTTTCTTTATCCCCCAACATTCTCTTGTTTATACCTAGCTCTGCTTCCCCGTCCAGACTTTCTGGGCATGACAGCAGGAGAAAGGCTCTCCTAGAAGCCTCTGGCCAGCAAGGGATACTGAGGGAGTGTCACCTCTGACCCCACCCCACTTCCAGACACCCTGACCTCAGACTCCACCTTCTTGATTTTCGGTGCCTGCCAGCAGGCGACAGTCTCTCCTACAAGCCTCTGGCCAGCAAGGGATACTGAGGGAGGGTCACCTCTGACACCTACCCCACTTCCAGATCACCAGGCCTCAGACTCCACCTTCTAGGGTTTTAGCTAGGATCACCCTGCAGAGGCTTCTTGCTTTAACCCCCTCCATTCTCTTGTTAATACCTAGCTCTGCTTTTCCCTCCAGACTTTCTGTGCCTGATAGCAGGAGAAAGGCTCTCCTACAAGCCTCTGGCCAGCAAGGGATACTGAGGGAGGGTCACTTCTGACCCCACCCCAGTTCCAGACCCCCAGGCCTCAGACTCCACATTCTAGAGTTTCTATGCCTGGCAGCAATCAACAGGCTCTCCTACATGCCTCTGGACAGCCAAGGATACTGAGGGAGGGTCTCCTCTGACACCCACACCACTTCCATATCCCCAGGCCTCAGACTCTAGCTTTTAGAATTTCGGTGCCTGCCAGCAGGTGAAAGGCTCTCCTACAAGACTCTGGGCAGCAAGGGATACTGAAGGAGGTTCACCTCTGACCCCCACCCCACTTCCAGACCCCCAGGCCTCAGACTCCAGCTTCTAGACTTTCGATGTCTGCCAGCAGGCAAAAGGCTCTCCTACAAGCCTCTGGCTAGCAAGGAATACAGAGGGAGTGTCACCTCTGACCCCTATCCCACATCCAGATCCCCAGGCCTCAGACTCCACCTCCTAGAATTTCCGTGCCTGCCAGCAGGCGAAAAGCTCTCCTACATACCTCTGTCCAGTAAGGGATACTGAGGGAGTGTCACCACTGACCTGACCCTAGCTCCAGACCACCAGGCCTCAGTCTCCACCTTCTAGAATTTCCTTGCCTGCCAGCAGGTGAAAGGCTCTCCTACAAAATTCTGTACAGCAAGGGATACTGAGGGGGTGTAACCTCTGACCCTCCCACTCTTCCAGACTTCCAGGCCTCAGATTCCACCTTCTAGGTATATAGCTAGGAAATCCCTGCAGAGGCTTTTTTCTTTAACCTCTCCTTTCTCTTGTTAATACCTGGCTCTGCTTCTCTGTCCAGACTTTCCCTGCCTGACAGCAGGAGAAAGACTATCCTAGAAGCCTCTGGCCAGAAAGGGATACTGAGGGAGGGTCACCTCTGGCCCCCACCCCACTTCCAGACCCCCAGACGTCAGACTCCACCTTCTAGACTTTCCGTGTCTGCCAGCAGGCGAAAGGCTCTCCTACAAGCCTCTGGCCAGCATGGGATACTAAATGAGGGTCTCCTCTGAACCCCACGCCACTTCCTGACCTCCAGGCCTCAGACTCCACCTTCTACGTAAGTAGCTAGGATCTCCCTCTGGAGGTTTTTTTCTTTAACCCCCTCGATTCTCTTGTTAATACCTAGCTCTGCTTCTCCCTCCAGACTTTCCCTGCCTGACAGCAGGAGAAAGGCTCTCCTAGAAGCCTCTGGTCAACAAGGGATACTGAGGGAGGGTCACTTCTGACCCTCACCTCACTTCCAGAACCCCTGGCCAAAGACTCCAACTTCTAGACTTTTGGTCCCTGCCACCGGCCACAGGCTCACCTACAAGCCTCTGGCCAGCAAGGGATACTGAGGGAGGGTCACCTCTGACCACCACCCCACTTCCAGACCCCCAGGCCTTAGACTCCACCTTCAAGAATTTCCGTGCCTGCCAGGAGGCGAAGGGCTCTCCTACAAGCCTCTGGCCAGCAAGGGATACTGACGGAGGGTCTCCTCTGAACCCCACCCCACTTCCTGACATCCAGGCCTCAGACTCCACCTTCTAGGTATGTAGCTAGGATATCCCTGTGGAGGCTTTTTTCTTTAACCCTCTCCATTTTCTTGTTAATACCTAGCTCTGCTTCTCACTCCAGATTATCCAGAACTGACAGCAGGAGAAAGGCTATCCTACAAGCCTCTGGCTAGCAAGGGATACTGAGGGAGGGTCACCTTTGACCCAACGCCACTTGAGACCCCCAGGCCTCAGACTTCACCTTCTAGACTTTCCGTGCCTGCCAGCAGCTGAAAGGTTCTCTTACAAGCCTCTGGCCAGCAAGGGATACTGAGGGAGGGTCAACTCTGACCTCACCCCAGTTCCAGAGCACCAGGCCTCAGCCTCCACCTTCTAGAATTTCCGTGCCTACCAGCAGGCGAAAAGCTTTCCTACAAGCCTCTGGCCAGCAAGGGATACTGAGGGAGCGTCATCTCGGATCCCCACCCCACTTCCAGACCCCCAGGCCTCAGACTCCATCTTCTAGACTTTATGTGCCTGCCAGTAGGGTAAAGGCTCTCCTATAAGCCTCTGACTAGGAAGGGATACTGAGATAGTGTCTCCTTTGAACCCCACCACACTTCCTGACCTCCAGGCCTCAGACTCAACCTTCTAGGTATGTAGCTAGGATCTCTCTGCGGAGGTTCTTTCTTTATCCCCCAACATTCTCTTGTTAATACCTAGCTCTGCTTCCCCGTCCAGACTTTCTGGGCATGACAGCAGGAGAAAGGCTCTCCTAGAAGCCTCTGGCCAGCAAGGGATACTGAGGGAGTGTCACCTCTGACCCCACCCCTCTTCCAGACACCCTGGCCTCAGACTCCACCTTCTTGATTTTCGGTGCCTGCCAGCAGGCGACAGGCTCTCCTACAAGCCTCTGGCCAGCAAGGGATACTGAGGGAGGGTCACCTCTGACACCTACCCCACTTCCAGATCACCAGGCCTGACTCCACCTTCTAGGAATGTAACTAGGATCACTCTGCAGAGGCTTCTTGCTTTAACCCCCTCCATTCTCTTGTTAATACCTAGCTCTCCTTTTCCCTCCAGACTTTCTGTGCCTGATAGCAGGAGAAAGGCTCTCCTACAAGCCTCTGGCCAGCAAGGGATACTGAGGGAGGGTCACTTCTGACCCCATCCCAGTTCCAGACCCCCAGGCCTCAGACTCCACATTCTAGAGTTTCTGTGCCTGGCAGCAATCGACCGGCTCTCCTACATGCCTCTGGACAGCCAAGGATACTGAGGGAGGGTGTCCTCTGACACCCACACACATCCAAATCCCCAGGCCTCAGACTCTACCTTCTAGAATTTCGGTGCCTGCCAGTAGGTGAAAAGCTCTCCTACAAGCCTCTGGCCAGCAAGGTATACTGAGGTAGGGTCACCTCTGACACCCACCCCACTTTCAGACCACCAGGCCTCAGACTCCACCTTCTAGGTATTTAGCTAATATCTCCCTGTGGAGGCTTTTTTTAAAACCCCTCCATTCTCTTGTTAATACCTAGCTCTGCTGCTCCCTCCCAACTTTCCAGGCATGACAGCGGGAGAAAGGCTCTCCTACAAGCCTTTGGCCAGCCAGGGATACTGAGGGAGGGTCACCTCTGACTCCACCCCACTTCCAGACCCCCAGGCCTCAGACTGGACCTTCAAGGTATGTAGCTTGGATCTCCCTGCTGAGGCTTTTTTCTTTAACCCCTACATTCTCTTGTTAATGCCTAGCTCTGCTACTCCCTCCCGACTTTCCAAGCCTGACAGCATTAGAAAGGCTCTCCTACAAGCCTCTGGCTACCAAGGGATACTGAGGGAGGGTCACCTCTGACCCCCACTCCACTTCCAGACCTCCAGGCCTCAGACTCCATCTACTAGGTATGTAGCTAGGATTTCCCTTGGAGGCTTTTTTTTTTTTAACCCCCTTCATTCTCTTTTTAATACCTAGCTCTGCTTCTCCCTCCAGACTTTCGCAGCCTGACAGCAGGAGAAAGGCTCTCCTAGAAGCCTCTGGCCAGGAAGGGATACTGAGGGAAGGTCACCTCTGACCCCTACCACACTTCCAGACCCCCAGGCCTAAGACTCTACTTTCTAGATTTTCCGTCACTGCCAGCAGGCGAAAGGTTCTCCTACAAGTCTCTGGCCAGCAAGGGATACTGAGGGAGCGTCACCTCTGATCCCCACCCCACTTCCAGACCCCCAGGCCTCAGACTCCACCTTCTTGTTTTTCGGTGCCTGCCAGCAGGTGAAAGGCTCTCCTACCAGCCTCTGGCCAGCAAGGAATACTGAGGGAGGTTCATCTCTGACCCCCACCGCTCTTCCAGACCCCCAGGCCTCAGACACCAACTTCTAGAATTTCCGTGCCTGCAAGCACGCGAAAAGCTCTCCTAGAAACCTCTGGCCAGCAAGGGATACTGAGGGAGGGTCTACTCTGAACCCCACCCTACTTCCTGACCTCCAGGCCTCAGACTCCACCTTCTAGGTATGTAGCTAGGATCTCTCTGCGGAGATTCTTTCTTTAACCCCCTCCATTCTCTTGTTAATGCCTAGCTCTGCTACTCCCTCCGGACTTTACAAGCCTGACAGCAGGAGAAAGGCTCTCCTAGAAGCCTCTGGGCAAGAAGAGATACTGAGGAAGGGTCACCTCTGACCCTCACCCCTCTTCCAGAACCCCTGGCCTAAGAGTCCACCTTCTAGACTTTCGGTCCCTGCCAGCAGGCCACAGGCTCTCCTACAAGCCTCTGGCCAGCAAGGGATACTGAGCGAGGGTCACCTCTGACCACCACCCCACTTCCACACCCCCAGGCCTTAGATTCCACCTTCTAGAATTTCCGTGCCTGCCAGGAGGCGAAAGGCTCTCCTACAAGCCTCTGGCCAGCAAGGGATACTGACGGAGGGTCTCCTCTGAACCCCACCCCACTTCCGGACATCCAGGCCTCAGACTCCTCCTTCTAGGTATGTAGCTAGGATATCCCTGTAGAGGCTTTTTTCTTTAACCCCTCCATGCTCTTGTTAATGCCTAGCTCTGCTACTCCCTCCAGACTTTCCAAGCCTGACAGCAGGAGAAAGGCTCTCCTACAAGCCTCTGGCCAGCAAGGGATACTGAGGGAGGGTCACCTCTGACCCCACACCCGTTCCAGACCACCAGTCCTCAGACTCCACCTTCTAGAATTTCCGTGCCTGCCAGCAGGCGAAAAGCTCTCCTACAAGCCTCTGGCTAGCAAAGGATACTTAGGGAGGGTCTCCTCTGAACCCCACCCAGCTTACTGATCTCCAGGCCTCAGACTCGACCTTCTAGTTATGTAGCTTGGATCTCCCTGTGGAGGCTTTTTTATTTAACCCCCTCCATTTTCTTGTTAATACCTAGCTCTGCTTCTCACTCCAGACTTTCCGGAACTGACAGCAGGAGAAAGGCTATCCTACAAGCCTCTGGCCAACAAGATATACTGAGGGAGGGTCACCTTTGACCCAAAGCCATTTCCAGACCCCCAGGCCTCAGACTTAACCTTCTAGACTTTCCATGCCTGCCAGCAGGCGAAAGGCTCTCTTCCAAGCCTCTGGCCAGCAAGGGATACTGAGGGAAGGTCACCTCTGACCTCACCCCTGTTCCAGAGCACGAGGCCTCAGCCTCCACCTTCTAGAATTTCCGTGCCTGCCAGCAGGCGAAAAGCTCTCCTACAAGCCTTTGGCCAGCAAGGGATACTGAGGGAGGGTCATCTCGGATCCCCACCCCACTTCCAGACCCCCAGGCCTCAGACTCCATCTTCTAGACTTTATGTGCCTACCAGCAGGGTAAAGACTCTCTTATAAGCCTCTGACCAGGAAGGGGTACTGAGATAGTGTCTCCTCTGAACCCCACCACACTTCCTGACCTCCAGGCCTCAGACTCAACATTCTAGGTATGTAGCTATGATCTCTCTGCGGAGGTTCTTTCTTTATCCCCCTCCATTCTCTTGTTAATACCTAGCTCTGCTTCCCTATCCAGACTTTCTGGGCATGACAGCAGGAGAAAGGCTCTCCTAGAAGCCTCTGGCCAGCAAGGGATACTGAGGGAGTGTCACCTCTGACCCAACCCCACTTCCAGACACCCTGGCCTCAGACTCCACCTTCTAGACTTTCGGTGCCTGCCAGCAGGCGACAGGCTCTCCTACAAGCCTCTGGCCAGCTAGGGATACTGAGGGAGGGTCACCTCTGACACCCACCAAACGTCCAGATCACCAGGTCTCAGACTCCACATTCTAGGTATGTAGCTAGGATCACTCTGCAGAGGCTTCTTGCTTTAACCCCCTCCATTCTCTTGTTAATACCTAGCTCTGCTTTTCCTTCCAGACTTTCTGTGCCTGATAGCAGGAGAAAGGCTCTCCTACAAGCCTCTGGCCAGCAAGGGATACTGAGGGAGCGTCACTTCTGACCCCACCCCAGTTCCAGAACCCCAGGCCTCAGACTCCACATTCTAGAATTTCTGTGCCTGGCGGCAATCGACAGGCTCTCCTACAAGCCTCTGGACAGCCAAGGATACTGAGGGAGGGTCTCCTCTGACACTCACATCACTTCCAGACCCCCAGACATCAGACTCCACCTTCTAGAATTTCGGTGCCTGCCAGCAGGTGAAAGGCTCTCCTACAAGCCTCTGGAAAGCAAGGAATACTGAGGGAGGGTGACCTCTGACCCCCACCCCACTTCCAGATCCCAAGGCTTCAGACTCCACCTTCTAGAATTTCCATGCTTGCCAGCAGGGTACAGGCTCTCCTATAAGCTTCTGGCCAGCAAGGGATACTTAGGGAGGGACACTTCTGACCCCCACCCCACTTCCAGACATCCAGGCCTCAGTCTCCACATTCTAGGTATGTAGCAAGGATCTCCCTGTGGATGCTTTCCTTTTTAACCCCCACCATTCTCTTGTTAATACCTAGATCTGCTTTTCCCTCCAGACTTTCCTGCCTGACAGCAGGAGAAAGGCTCTCGTACAAGCCTCTGGCCAACAAGGGATACTGAGGGAGGGTCACCTCTGACCCCCACCCCACTTCAAGACCCCCAGGCCTCAGACTCTAGCTTCTAGACTTTCGGTGTCTGCCAGCAGGCAAAAGGCTCTCCTATAAGCCTCTGGACAGCAAGGAATACAGAGGGAGTGTCACCTCTGACCCCCACCCCACTTCCAGACCCCCTGACCTCAGACTCCACCTTCTAGAATTTCCGTGCCTGCCAGCAGGCGAAAAGCTCTCCTACAGGCCTCTGGCCAGCAAGGGATTCTGAGGGAGTGTCACCTCTGTCCTCACCCCAGTTCCAGACCACCTGGCCTCAGACTCCACCTTCTAGAATTTCCTTGCCTCCCAGCGGGCGAAAGTCTCTGCTAGAAGCCTCTGGCAAACAAGGGATACTGAGGGAGGGTCACCTCTGACCCCCAGCCCACTTCCAGACTTCCAGGCCTCAGACTCCACCTTCTAGGTATGTAGCTAAGATCTCCCTGCAGAGGCTTTTTTCTTTAACCCCCTCCATTCTCTTGTTAATACCTAGCTCTGTTTCTCCTTTCAGACTTTCCCTGCCTGATAGCAGGAGAAAGGCTCTCTTAGAATCCTCAGCCCAGGTAGGGATACTGAGGGAGGATCACTTCTGACCGCCACTCCAATTCCAGACCCCCAGGCCTTAGACTCCACCTTCTAGACTTTCGGTGTCTGCCAGCAGGCAAAAGGCTCTCCTACAAGCCTCTGGCCAGCAAGGAATACTGAGGGAGGGTCTCCTCTGACCCACA
The DNA here is from genome assembly GCA_026018925.1 of Tupaia tana. Taxonomy (NCBI): domain Eukaryota; kingdom Metazoa; phylum Chordata; class Mammalia; order Scandentia; family Tupaiidae; genus Tupaia; species Tupaia tana. The sequence continues at coordinate 8,242,349 of JAKSZU010000025.1, read as the reverse complement.
CCCCACTTCCAGACCCCCAGGTCTCAGACTCCACCTTCTAGAATTTCTGTGCCTGCCAGCAGGGGAAAGTCTCTCCTAGAAGCCTCTGACCAGCAAGGGATACTGAGGGACGGTCACCTATGACCGCAACCACACTTCCAGACCCCCGGGCCTCAGACTCCACCTTCTAGATTTTCCGTGCCTGCCAGCTGGTGAAAGGATCTCCAACAAGCCTCTGGCCAGCAAGGGATACTAAGGGAGTGTCACCTCTGATCCCCACTCCACTTCCAGAACCCCAGGCCACCGACTCCACCTTCTAGACTTTCCGTGCCTGCCAGCAGGCCACAGGCTCCCCAACAAGCCTCTGGCCAGCAAGGGATACTGAGGGAGGGTCACCTCTGACTCCCACCCCACGTCCAGACCCCCAGGCCTCAGACTCCAACTTCTAGACTTTCGGTGCCTGCCAGCAGGCCACAGGCTCCCCAAAAAGCCTCTGGCCAGCAAGGGATACTGAGGGAGGGTCACCTCTGACCCCTACCCCACGTCCAGACCCCCAGGCCTCAGACTCCACCTTCTAGTATTTCCATGCCTGACAGCAGGGGAAAGGCTCTCCTACAAGCCTCTGGCCACTAAGGGATACTGAGGGAAGGTCACCTCTGACTCCACCCCAGTTCCAGACCACTAGGCCTCTGACTCCAACTTCTAGAATTTCCGTGCCTGCCAGCCAGCGAAAGCCTCTCCGATAAGCCTCTGCCCAGCAAGGGATACTGAGGGAGGGTCACTTCTGGCCTCCACCCCACTTCCAGACCCCCAGGCCTCAGACTCCACCTTCTAGAATTTCCCTGCCTGCAAGCAGGTGAAAGGCTCTCCTACAAGCCTCTGGCCAGCAAGGGATACTGAGGGAGGGTCTCCTCTGAACCCCACCCCACTTCCTGACCTCCAGGCCTCAGACTCCACCTTCTAGGTATGTAGCTAGGATCTCCCTGTGGAGGCTTTTTTCTTTAACCCCCTACATTCTCTTGTTAATACCAAGCTCTGCTTCCCCTACAGACATTCCCTGCCTGACAGCAGAAGAAAGGCTCTCCTACAAGCCTCTGGGCAGCAAGGGATACTGAGGGAGGGTCTCCTCGGAACCCCACCCACTTCCTGACCTCCAGGTCTCAGACTCCACCTTCTAGGTATGTAGCTAGGATCTCCCTGTGGAGGCTTTTTTCTTTAAACCCCTCCATTCTCTTGTTAATACCAAGCTGTGCTTCCCCTACAGACATTCCCTGCCTGACAGCAGAAGAAAGGCTCTCCTACAAGCCTCTGGCCAGCAAGGGATACTGACGGAGGGTCTCCTCTGAACCTCACCCCACTTCCGGACATCCAGGCCTCAGACTCCTCCTTCTAGGTATGTAGCTAGGATATCCCTGTGGAGGCTTTTTTCTTTAACCGCCTCCATTCTCTTGTTAATACCTAGCTCTGCTTCTCACTCCAGACTTTCCGGAACTGACAGCAGGAGAAAGGCTCTCCTACAAGCCTCTGGCCAACAAGGGATACTGAGGGAGGGTCACCTCTGACCCCCACACCACTTCCAGAACCCCAGGCCTCAGACTTCACCTTCTAGACTTTCTGTGCCTGCCAGCAGGCGAAAGGCTCTCTTCCAAGCCTCTGGCCAGCAAGGGATACTGAGGGAGGGTCACCTCTGACCTCACCCCAGTTCCAGAGCACCAGGCCTCAGCCTCCAACTTTTAGAATTTCCGTGCCTGCCAGCAGGCAAAAAGCTCTCCTACAAGCCTCTGGCCAGCAAGGGATACTGAGGGAGGGTCATCTCTGATCCCCACCCCACTTCCAGACCCCCAGGCCTCAGACTCCATCTTCTAGAATTTATGTGCCTGCCAGCAGGGGAAAGGCTCTCCTATAATCTTATGACCAGGAAGGGATACTGAGATAGTGTCTCCTCTGAACCCCACCACACTTCCTGACTTCCAGGCCTCAGACTCAAACTTGTAGGTATGTAGCTAGGATCTCCCTGCGGAGGTTCTTTCTTTATCCCCCTCCATTCTCTTGTTAATACCTAGCTCTGCTTCCCCGTCCAGACTTTCTGGGCATGACAGCAGGAGAAAGGCTCTCCTAGAAGCCTCTGGCCAGCAAGGGATACTGAGGGAGTGTCACCTCTGACCCCACCCCACTTCCAGGCCACCTGGCCTCAGACTCCACCTTCTAGACTTTCGGTGCCTACCAGCAGGCGACAGGCTCTCCTACAAGCCTCTGGCCAGCAAGGGATACTGAGGGAGGGTCACCTCTGACACCCACCCCACTTCCAGACCACCAGGCCTCAGACCCCACCTTCAAGGTATGTAGCTATGATCTCTCTGTGGAGGCTTTTTTCATTAACCACCTCAATTCTCTTGTTAATACCTAGGTCTGATTCTCCCTCCGGACTTTCCATGCCTGACAGCAGGAGAAAGACTCTCCTACAAGCCTGTGTTCAGCAAGGAATACTGAGGGCGGGTCACCTCTGACCCACACCCCACTTCCAGAACCCCTGGCCTCAGACTCCACCTTCTAGAATTTCTGTGCCTGCCAGCAGGGGAAAGGCTCTCCTACAAGCCTCTGGCCAGCAAGGGATACTGAGGGAGGGTCACCTCTGACCCAGACTCCGTTCCAGACCACCAGGCCTCAGACTCCACCTTCTAAAATTTCCAGGCCTGCCATCAGGCAAAAGGCTCTCCTACAAGCCTGTGGCCAGCCAAGGATACTGAGGGAGGGTCTCCTCTGACCCCCACCCTACTTCCAGAGCCCCAGGCCTCAGACTCCACTTTCTAGAATTTCCGTGCCTGCCAGCAGGCGAAAGTCTCTCATACAAGTCTCTGGCCAGCAAGCGATACTGAGGGAGTTTCTCCTCTGAACCCCAACCAGCTTCCTGACCTTCAGGCCTCAAACTCCACCTTCTAGGTAGGTAGCTAGGATCGCCTTGTGGAGGCTTTTCTCCTTAACCCCCTCCATTCTCTTGTTAAAACCTAGCTATGCTTCTAACTCCAGACTTTATGGGAATGACAGCAGGAGAAATGCTCTCCTACAAGCCTCTGGCCAGCAAGGGATACTCAGGGAGGGTCACCTCTGACCCCACCCCACTTCCAGACCCCCAAGCCTCAGACTCCACCTTCTAGACTTTCGATGTCTGCCAGCAGGCAAAAGGCTACCCTACAAGCTTCTGGCCATCAAGGAATACTGAGGGAGGGTCACCTCTGACCCCCACCCCACTTCCAGACAACCAGGCCTCAGACTCCACCTTCTAGAATTTCCGTACCTGCCAGCAGGTGAAAGGCTTTCCTACAAGCCTCTGGCCAGCAAGGGATAGTGAGGGAAGGTCTCCTCTGAACTCCCCCTCAAGTCCTGACCTCCTCGCATCAGACTCCACCTTCTAGGTATGTAGCTAAGATCTCCCTGTGGAGGCTTTTTCTTTAACCCCCTCCATTCTCTTGTTAATACCTAGCTCTGCTGGTCCCTCCTGACTTTCCGGGCATGAAAGCATGAGAAAGGCTCTCCTACAAGCCTCTGGCCAGCAAGGGATACTGAGGGAGGGTCACCTCTGACCCCACCCCACTACCAGACCCCCAGGCTTCAGACTCCACCTTCTAGTTATGTAGCTAGAATCTCCCTGCTGAGGTTTTTTTCTTTAACCACCTCCATTCTCTTGTTAATACCTAGCTCTGCTTCTCCCTCCAGACTTTCCCTGCCTGACAGCAGGAGAAAGGCTCTCCTAGAAACCTCTGGCCAGCATGGGATACTGAGGGAGGGTCACCTCTGACCCTCACCCCAATTCCAGAACCCCTGGCCTCAGACTCCGCCTTCTAGATTTTCGGTGCCTGCCAGCAGGCCACAGGCTCTCCTACAAGCCTATGGGCATCAAGGGATACTGAGGGAGGGTCAACTCTGACCCCTACCCCATTTCCAGTCCCCCAGGCCTCAGACCCAAATTCTAGACTTTCGGTACCTGCTAGCAGGCCACAGGCTCTCCAAAAAGCCTCTGGCCAGCAAGGGATACTGAGGGAGGGTCACCTCTGACACCCACCCCACTTCCAGACCCCCAGGCTTCAGACTCCACCTTCCAGAATTTCCGTGCCTGACAGCAGGGAAAGTCTCTCCTACAAGCCTCTGGCCAGTGAGGGATACTGAGGGAGGGTCACTTCTGACCCCACCCCAGTTCCAGACCACTAGGCCTCTGACTCCAACCTCTAGAATTTCCGTGCCTGCCAGCTGGCGAAAGCCTTTCCGATAAGCCTCTGGCCAGCAAGGGATACTGAGGGAGGGTCACTTCTGGCTTCCACCCCACTTCCAGACCCCCAGGCCTCAGACTCCACCTTATAGAATTTCCCTGCCGGCAAGCAGGCGAAAGGCTCTCCTACAAGCCTCTGGCCAGCAAGGGATACTGAGGGAGGGTCTCCTCTGAACCCCACCCCACTTCCTGACCTCCAGGCCTCAGACTCCACCTTCTAGGTATGTAGCTTGGATCTCCCTGTGGAGGCTTTTTTCTTTAACCCCCTACATTCTCTTGTTAATACCATGCTCTGCTTCCCCTACAGACATTCCCTGCCTGACAGCAGAAGAAAGGCTCTCCTACAAGCCTCTGGCCAGCAAGGGATACTGAGGGATGGTCTCCTCGGAACCCCACCCACTTCCTGACCTCCAGGCCTCAGACTCCACCTTCTAGGTATGTAGCTAGAATCTCCCTGTGGAGGCTTTTTTCTTTAACCCCCTCCATTCTCTTGTTAATACCAAGCTCTGCTTCCCCTACAGACATTCCCTGCCTGACAGCAGAAGAAAGGCTCTCCTACAAGCCTCTGGCCAGCAAGGGATACTGACGGAGGATCACCTCTGACCCCCACCACACTTCCCGACCCCAGGCCTCAGACTCCAGCTTCTAGACTTTCGGTGTTTGCCAGCAGGCAAAAGGCTCTCCTACAAGCCTCTGGCCAGCAAGGAATAAAGAAGGAGTGTCATCTCTGACCCCCACCCCACATCCAGACCCCCAGGCCTCAGACTCCACCTTCTAGAATTTCCTTGCCTGCCAGCAGGCGAAAAGCTCTCCTCCTAGCCTCTGTCTAGTAAGGGATACTGAGGGAGGGTCACCTCTGACCTCAGCCGAGTTCCAGACCACCAGGCCTCAGTCTCAACCTTTTAAAATTTCCTTGCCTGCCAGCAGGTTAACGGCTCTCCTACAAACTTCTGGACAGCAAGGGATACTGAGAGTGCGTCACCTCTGACACCCCCCCACTCTTCCAGACTTCCAGGCCTCAGATTCCACCTTCTAGGTATGTAGCAAGGATCTCCCTGTATAGGCTTTTTTCTTTAACCCCCTCCTTTCTCTTGTTAATACCTAGCTCTGCTTCTCTCTCCAGACTTTCCCTGCCTGACAGCAGGAGAAAGACATCCTAGAAGCCTCTGGCCAGAAAAGGATACTGAGGGAGGGTCACTTCTGGCCCCCACCCCACTTCCAGACCTCCAGGCCTCAGACTCCACCTTCTAGACTCTCCGTGTCTGCCAGCAGGCGAAAGGCTCTCCTACAAGCCTCTGGCCAGCAAGGGATACTGAGGGAGGGTCTCCTCTGAACCCCACCCCACTTACTGACCTCCAGGCCTCAGACTCCACCTTCTAGGTATGTAGCTAGGATCTCCCTCTGGAGGCATTTTTCTTTAACCCCCTCGATTCTCTTGTTAATACCTAGCTCTGCTTCTCCCTCCAGACTTTCCCTGCCTGACAGCAGGAGAACGGCTCTCCTAGAAGCCTCTGGGCAACAAGGGATACTGAGGGAGGGTCACCTCTGACACCCACCCCACTTCCAGGTCACCAGGCCTCAGACTCCACCTTCTAGGTATGTAGCTAGTACCACCCTGCAGAGGCTTCTTGCTTTAACTCCCTCCATTCTCTTGTTAATACCTAGCTCTGCTTTTCCCTCCAGACTTTCTGTGCCTGATAGCAAGAGAAAGGCTCTCCTACATGCCTCTGGCCAGCAAGGGATACTGAGGGAGGGTCACCTCTGACCCCACACCAGTTCCAAACCCCCAGGCCTCAGACTCCACATTCTAGAATTTCTGTGCCTGCCAGCAATCGACAGACTCTCCTACAAGCCTCTGGCCAGCACGGGATACTGAGCTAGGGTCACCTCTGATCCCCACAACACTTCCAGACTCCCAGGCCTCAGACTCCAACTTCTAGAATTTCCGTGCCTGCCAGCAGGTGAAAGGCTCTCCTACAAGCCTCTGGCCAGCAAGGGATACTGAGGGAGGGTCACTTCTGACACCCACCCCACTTCCAGACCACCAGGATCAGACACCACCTTCAAGGTATGTAGCTAGGATCTACCTGTGGAGGCTTTTTTCATTAACCCCCTCAATTCTCTTGTTAATAAATAGTTCTGCTTCTCCCTCCGGACTTTCCGTTACTGACAGCAGGAGAAAGGCTCTCCTACAAGCCTGTGTTCAGCAAGGAATACTGAGGGCGGGTCACCTCTGACCCACACCCCACTTCCAGAACCCCAGGCCTCAGACTCCACCTTCTACAATTTCCGTGCCTTCCAGCAGGCGAAAGGCCCTCCTATAAGCCTCTGGCCAGCAAGGGATACTGAGGGAGGGTCACCTCTGACCCAGACCCCGTTCCAGACCACCAGGCCTCAGTCTCCACCTTCTAGAATTTCTGTGCCTGCCAAAAGGTGTAAGGCTCTCCTACAAGCCTCTGGCCAGCCAAGGATACTGAGGGAGGGTCTCCTCTGATCCCCACCCTACTTCCAGACCCCCAGACCTCAGACTTCACCTTCTAGAATTTCCGTGCCTGCCAGCAGGCGAAATGCTCTCCTACAAGCCTCTGGCCAGCAAGGGGTACTGAGGGAGGGTCACCTCTGACACCCACCCCACATCCATACCACCAGGCCTCAGACCCCACCTTCAAGGTATGTAGCTAAGATCTCCCTGCGGAGGCTTTTTTCATTAACCCCATCAATTCTCTTGTTAATACCTCGCACTGCTTCTCCCTCCAGACTTTCCATGCCTGACAGCAGGAGAAAGTATCTCCTACAAGCCTGTGTTCAGCAAGGAATACTGAGGGCGGGTCACATGTGACCCACTCCCCACTTCCAGAACACCAGGCCTCAGACTCCACCTTCTAGAATTTCCGTGCCTGCCAGCAGGTGAATGGCTCTCCTACAAGCCTCCGGCCAGCAAGGGATACTGAGGGAGGGTCACCTCGGACCCAGCCCCGTTCAAGACCACTAGGCCTCAGACTCCACGTTCTAAAATTTCCGTGCCTGCCAGCAGGCGAAAGGCTCTCCTAGAAGCCTCTGGCTAACAAGGGATACTGAGGGAGTTTCACCTCTGACCACCACCCCACTTCTAGACCCCCAGGCCTCAGACTCCACCTTCTAGACTTTCTGTGCTTGCCAGCAGGCGAAAGTCTCTCCTACAAGCCTCTGGCCAGCAAGGGATACTGAGCGAGGGTCATCTCTGACCCCCACCCCACTTCCAGACCCCCAGGCCTCAGACTCCACCTTCTAGACTTTCCGTGCCTGCCAGCAGGCGAAAGGCTCTTCTACAAGCCTCGGGCCAGCAAGGGATACTGAGGGAGTGTCACCTCTGTCCCCCACCCCACTTCCAGACCCCCAGGCCTCATACTCTACCTTCTAGTATTTCCGTGTCTGCCAGCAGGTGACAGGCTCTCCTACAAGCCTCTGGCTAACAAGGGATACTGAGGGAGGGTCACCTCTGACCCCCACCCCACTTCCAGACCCCCAGGCCTCAGACTCCATCTTCTAGACTTTCCGTTCCTGCCTGCAGACCAAAGGCTCTCCTACAAGCCTCTGGCCAGCAAGGGATACTGAGGGAGGGTCACCTCTGACCCCCACCCCACTTCCAGACCCCCAGGCCTCAGACTCCACCTTCTAGACTTTCCGTGCCTGCCAGCAGGCGAAAGGCTCTCCTACAAGCTTCTGGCCAGCAAGGGATACTGAGGGATGGTCACCTCTGACGCACACCACACTTCCAGACCCCCAGGCCTCAGACTCCATATTCTATGTATGTAGCTAAGATCTCCCTGTGGAGGCTGTTTTCTTTAACCCCCTCTATTCTCTTGTTAATACCTAGCTCTGCTTCTCTCTCCAGACTTTCCGTGCCTGCCAGCAGGCGAAAGGTCCACCTACAAACCTCTGGTGAAACTGTGCAACACGCCAACGGAGAGTCCATGAGTTTTTCTTTATTTTTCTCTGTCGTCTTTCCTTTCGTTACATATTGTCCTCTCCTCCTCATTTTTTACCCTGCCAGACAGACTAGACAGGTCTAGAATCATATATCTGAAAATTCCTAGTATGGTCAGTGTCTCTGGGATCCTCCCTAGTACTGATCCCCCTGTGAAAAAGGAGATAGAGCTTGTTAGACACTTCTGTAGAGTTCCCCTCCTGAGAGCACATTGGTAAAAACAACAGAAGAGAGACTTCAGCAAACATCTATTCCCATCATAAAGGTAAGACTCTTACTTCTGGTGGGAGAAACATTCTCCCAAGAGGTCTTTAAAAGGGAATTAATCTTCCAATGTCTAGAAGTAGAAAAAGAGCCTCAGGTCTGAATAAACAAGGAAATATGTCTCCAACAAAGGAAAACGCCCCTCCATGTCTTGTAAATATGGAGGACATTACCAAAATGACAGACAAAGAATTTCGAACATTCATGGTGACCAAATTCTGTGAATTGGAAAACAAAAGAGACAACGAACTGCAGAAAATTAGGAAGTCCTTCCAGGATATGAAAGAAGAAATGGATACTCTGGAAAGAATCAGGTGGAACTATTAGAGATAAAGTCTATAATACAAGAAATCAAAAACTCTCTGGAAAGTATTAAGAGCCAATTAGACCATGCTGAAGATCTAATCTCTGATGTAGAAGATAAAACCTCTGATCTAGAAAAAAACTACAAAAAGATCAAGAAAATAACTAAAAAACATGAGGATAATATACGAGAAATACTAGACTCTATTAGACGCCCAAACCTCAGAATAATTGGCATCCCAGAAGGTGAAGAAACTAATAGCAGAATGGAAAATCTATTCCATGACATCCTGGAAGAAAATTTCCCAAGCCTAGAGAGGCACCGAACCATCCGGACCCAAGAAATACAAAGGACCCCAAATAGAATCATCCCAGAAGTTCTTACCTAAGGCACATTTTAGGAAGGTTGTCTAACGTCACAGAAAAAGACATGATACGAAAACTGGCAAGAGAGAAATGAGAAGCAACTTACAAAGGCCATCCCATAAGACTAACAACAGACCTCTCATCAGAAACAATGCAAGCACGGAAAGAATGGGAAGACATACTGAAAGTGTTGAGAGAAAAACAATTTCAGCCAAGACTATTATACCCTGCAAGATTATCCTTCATTTGGGAAAAAAAAGATTAAAATCTTCTCAGACAAACAAAACCTGAAAGAATTTGCCAACACCAGACCAGCTCTTCAAGAAATCTTGAAGAAAGTACTGTTCCAGGAAAACTAAAGATGCAACAGCCAGAAACAAAGAAATAACAATCAACTAAGACAATGGCTAACTTAAATTTTGGTACAGATCCTGTAACGTCGATAATAACATTGAGTGTTAATGGTTTAAATTCTCCAATTAAGAGACACAGACTGGCTGAATGGATAAAAAAACAGAAACCCTCTATCTGTTGCCTACAAGAAACCCACCTCATGGAGAAAGACATACATAGACTGAAAGTGAAGGGTTGGAAAAAGGTTTTCCATGCAATTGGGAACCAAAAAAGAGCTGGAGTTGTGATACTAATTTCTGACAATATAGGCTTTAAAACAAAAAGTGTTCAAAGAGACAAAGAAGGTCACTATTATCATAGTAAAAGGCTCTATAGATCGAGAAGATATAATGCTTATTAATATACATGTTCCTAACACAGGAGCACCCAAATATGTGAAGGAAAGACTGTTAGATCTGAAAGGGGAGATAGACTGCAACACACTAATTGTTGGAGATCTCAACACCGCATTATGCCCTCTGGACAGATCATCTAGGCAAAACATAGGTAAAGTGATCAAGGATCTAAATGATACCATAAATCAATTGGACTTAACAGACATCTATAGAACTTTCCACCCCAAAAAACATAAGATATAGTTTTTTCTCACCCCGACATGGAACTTTCTCGAAGATTGACCACATCATAGGACACAAAGCAAGCCTCTGCATATTCAGAGGCATAGAAACTATTTCCAGCATCTTCTCTGACCATGATGGAATTAAACTTGAGTTTAATTTCAAGAGAAATCCTCAAAAATACCTAAAAACATGGAAACTAAATAACCTACTCCTGAATGGCTCCACTATTACCGAAGAAATAAAGACTGAAATCAAAAGATTCATGGAAGCCAATGACAATGAAGACACGAGTTTCCATAATCTTTGGGACACTGCCAAAGCAGTCATAAGAGGGAAGTTCATAGCAATTAGTGCACATAAGAGGAAGATAGAGAGAAGGCTAATGAATCACCTAACATCAAGCTTCAGAGAGTTGGAAAAGCAACAGCAAAAAAATCCAAAAAATTACAAGTGAAAGGAAATAATAAAGATCCGAGCAGAAATAAATGAAATAGAAAATAAACGTACTATACAGAAAATAAGTGAAAGCAAAAGCTGGTTCTTTGAAAGGATAAAAAAAATTGATACCCCACTAGTGAGACTTATTAAGAAGAAGAGAGAAAGGAACCAGGTGAATCAAATCTGCAATGAGGCTGGTAACATAACAACAGACATAGTAGAAATTCAAAACATCATTAGAGGATACTATGAACATATATACGCTAAGAAACAAGATAATCTGGATGAGATGGACAAATTCCTGGACAAATATAATCTACCAAGAATGAGCCAGGAAGAAATAGAAAGTCTGAATAGGCCCATAACAAGCCAGGAGATTGAATCAGTAATAAATAACCTTCCAACAAAGAAAAGCCCTGGCCCCAATGGATTCACCTCTGAATTCTACAAAACTTTCAAGGCAGAGTTAACTCCCATTCTGCTCAAATTATTTCTAAAGATCCAAAAGGGTGAATCTCTCCCTAATTCATTCTATGAAGCCTCTGTCACCCTCATCCTCAAAACAGATAAGGACAGGACAAGGAAGGACAACTATAGACCAATATCTCTGATGAACATAGATTCAAAGATTCTCAACAAGATACTAGCAAATCGTATTCAACAACTTATAAAGAAGATCATACACCATGATCAGGTAGGCTTTATTCCAGGAATGCAAGGTTGGTTCATCATACGTAAAACCATAAATGTAATACACCATATTAATAGGAAGAAAGACAAAAACCATATGGTCATATCGATTGACGCAGAAAAAGCATTTGATAAGATACAACATCCCTTCATGATCAAGACTCTTAGCAAAATCAGCATAGAAGGGCCATATCTCAATACAATAAAAGCCATCTATGAAAAATCCATAGGGAACATCATCCTGAATGGAGAAAAGCTGAAAGCTTTCCCACTAAACACAGGAACAAGACAAGGATGCCCACTTTCTCCTCTCCTTTTCAATATAGTACTGGAAGTCCTTGCTAACACAATCAGAAAAGAGGAAAAAATAAAGGACATTTGAATAGGAAAAGAAGAGGTGAAACTCTATTTGCAGATGACATGATTGTATACATAGAAGACCCGATGGTCTCCATGAAAAAATTACTGGAAGTAATACATGAATTCAGTAAAGTTGCAGGATATAAAATCAATATACAGAAATCGATAGCATTTCTATATACGAATAACAGGCAGACTGAGATAGAACTGAAAAAACTTATTCCGTTTACCATAGCCACTAAAAGTATAAAATATTTAGGAATAAATCTAACCAAAGAAGTTAAAGACCTCCACAAGGAAAACTATGAGAAGCTAAAAAAAGAAATTGAAAATGACACAAAAAAATGGAAGGACATCCCATGTTCATGGATTGGAAGAGTTAATATAATCAAAATGGCAATTCTACCCAAATTAATCTACCTATTTAATGCAATGCCAATCAAAGTACCAGACACATTCTTCACAGATCTAGAAAAGACAATCTTAAAATTTGTCTGGAATCATAAAAGACCCCGTATTTCCAAAGCAATTCTACACAAGAAGAGTGGAGTGGGTGGCATCTCAATCCCCGATCCAAAAATATATTACAAAGCTGTGGTAATAAAGACAGCATGGTATTGGCACAGAAACAGACATGTGGATCAATGGAACAGAATAGAGTCCCCAGAAATAAGTGCCCAAACATACAGTCAACTGATCTTTGACAAGGGGTACCAGTCAATCCAGTGGGAAAATGAAAGCCTCTTCAGCAAGTGGTGCTGGAAAAATTGGACTTCCACTTGCAGAAAGATGAATCTGAACCCCTACCTCTCTCCTTTGACAAAAATCAAGTCAAGGTGGATCAAGGATCTAAATCTAAGACCTCAAACTATAAAGCTGCTCCTGGAGAATACTGGGGAAACTCTGGGAGACATTGGTGTAGGGAAAGACTTCCTAAAGAAGACCTTCAAAGCAGAGTCCATCGTCCCCAAAATAGACAAATGGGATTACATCAGACTAAGAAGTTTCTGCATGGCCAAAGACACAGTTAGTGTGAATCGACAGCCCTCAGAATGGGAAAATATTTTTGTAAATTTTGCATCAGATAAGGGACTGATAACCAGAATACACAAGGAACTAAAAAAGGTGTTTGGAAAAAAGATGGTCAACCCTATTAAAAGATGGGAGAAGGAGATGAAGAAAACACTCTCTAAAGATGACATACGAATGGCCAAAAGGCATATAAAAAAATGTTCAACCTCCCTCATCGTAAGGGAAATGCAGATAAAAACAACAATGAGGTACCACCTAACCCCAGTCAGAATGTCTAATATTAAAAAAACAAAAAATGATAAGTGTTGGCGGGGGTGTGGTGAAAGGGGAACTCTTTTACACTGCTGGTGGGAATGTAGATTGGTCCAACCACTGTGGAGAATAATTTGGAGATTCCTCAAAAATCTACAGATAGATCTTCCATATGATCCAGGGATCCCACTCCTTGATATCTACCCAAAGGACAGAAGAATTCTTCATCAGAAAAGTGCTTGCACATCGATGTTTATTGCAGCACTATTCACAATTGCTAAGTCATGGAACCAACCCAAATGCCCCCGTATGGAGGAATGGATTGAAAAACTGTGGCACATATACTCTATGGAATACTACTCAGCCATAAAAACCAACAGAGTCCTGGCTTTTGCCAGAAAGTGGAAGAATATGGAAGATGTACTGCTGAGTGAGGCAAGCCAAGCTATGAAAGAGAGACAGAGGGTGAGGAATTACCCTGAAGTGGGAATGACCATGCACAATCCCTTCTCCTCCATTCCATTCTTGGGATTTTAGGCACACACATGCACCTGGTGTGAGTTGTAAGCCACTGGGCCTGGGAGTTGAACCGTGGTTGACTACGTGGGAGTCCAGCCACATAACTATTACACCATCTGCTGGTCCCAATTAAGTGTTATTTAAATATATGCTATCAAACCAAGAGACAAAGACACCTAAAATATGGAAGATGAATATTTCCCAAACTCATGATAGGAGGTAACAGTTGATTTTGTAATTGGAGTTCTATTTTTTGTCTAAGATTCTGACTTGGAATGGTCTTTGAGTAAAGCTATTAAGATTGTCCTCTTTGAATTAAATTAACCTTATGAAGTCAAATTAAAATCCCTTCCAAATATTGATTTCATTCAGGACATTGAAAAATGTCAGGGTCAAAATACTCCAATATAAAGTAATGAAGAAAAACAATGAGATTATGCATGCTTTTCATTTCATTTTGTTTTCTTTTTTTGCTTTTTCATGTCTTGTAAGTTTTCTGCACTAAGTATACATTATTCTATAATTTAAAAACACTCACAATAAAAATATTAAAGAAAACTTTTTCTTGAAAAAAAATAAATGAATAAAGTTAAATAAAATAATTCCTAAAAAAAAAACTTAAAAAAAAATCCTACACCAGTCTCTCAGGGGTAACCCTTGACCCTCAAATCCCCAGGGGATTTCACTACTCCAAGGAAGAACAGAGGTTGCCAGCCTCATGCCTTCTGTAGCTGGTTGTTACACATTGTGACTATGGATGTTGTCTTCAAGGAGAGCATGATTATGAATTCACCACTGGCCCTACCACCTCCTGTTTCTATCCCTTTGTCTTGAATTAGGTGATTTTTTTATTTTTTAATTTTCTAGAGTGTGTATCTTCTTTCCTGAGAGAGAGTGAAGAAAGGTGAGAAAGCATTCCCTCACATGGGACAGTCACTCCACAATCACTTCTTCTGAATTTCTCCTTTGGTATTTTGGGCACACAAGCACATGGACCTGGAGCACTTCTCAATTATCCAGGTCTGAGATTCAAACTGCAAGTTGTTCAGGTGGGATCCAGCTGCCTGAACCATGATGCCACTGATGGTATGGGTTATAAACTATTTTATCATGAGGTAAAAGGTGGAGATAAGGGACCAGCAGTTGGTGTAATGGCTATGTCGCTGGACTCTCATGTAGCTGACCACAGTTCAAGACCTGGACCCAGTGACTTAAACTCAGTCCAAGCACATGTGCATGCATGCCCAAGATCCCAAGAGGAGAATGAAGGAGAAGGAATTGTGGCTCGGCCATCCCCGCTTGGGGGGGGGGGGGGCGTGATTTCTCGCTTTCTGTCTCTCTGTCTGTTTTTCTGGTGAGTGCTCACGCCCTATAGCAACCCTCCCCCCACCCCCCCAAAAAAGGTGATAATACTAATGGCATGAATAGTGTGGCATTGCTCTAAGATTCTTGGGATTGATTCTCCTAGAATCTTACATGAATAAAGACAAAGACTACCACTACAACCTCAGACTGATTTGGAAATCTGCCCTACATCAATTACTCTGGAATTAATTGTATGTTCCTATTAACCCAACATTTTCACTCTAAATGTTTTCTTTAAGACAGTGAATTAAGCAGAGCTATAATAGTTATTTGACAGTAGGGCATCATCAATGTTCTGAGTCAAGAATGTAAAGGACTGAAATACTTGATTCATGTAACAACATGAATAATGCCGGAAATACTGTGCTGAGCAGAATAAGGGAGACACCGAAAAGGGCACATGGCATGCATGCATCTATGTTCATGAAATTCTAGAATAGACAAATTTTTACTTAAGATGAGAGCAGGGTTTGACTGGGAAGAGAGTGAGGTCACTTTCTGGAGTAACAAAACATTTTATATCTTGAAATGAATTTAGATTATACTGCTATATAAATTTGTAGAGTTAGTGAACATACAAAAAAAGGGGTTGTAAATTTTGCATGATTTAACTTAAAAATAAAAAAGGAAGATAAAAAAATTCTAGTTAATGACATGTTTAACGATTTAAGAGGAAGTATGCTAATGTAAGACATTGAGGCATGGAGCACACAGAGGGACATCTATGTATATGCCAGCTCTATGTCTCCCTCACTACTGCCCCAGAATCTTGTCTGACTCAGACTAGGAACAGAGGGAATGAAAAGAAGGAAAACCCATTCACCTCACATATAGTAAAAGCCACCAATAGGAGAGCTTTCCCCATGCCTTCTATGTCCTGTCTCTTATTCTCAGAACTCTGAGAGCTACATCAGACCTAAACACACCCAACAGAATATCTGCTCTAAATGGAAGAGAACAGAGACCTCAGGGAAACTAGAGAATTCGCTCAGAGTCACATAGCTGGCAGGAGGCAGAGCAGGAGTCCACACCAGCTCAGCCTGTAGCCCCTCTTGGACTGCTGCTTCACTGGCTGACAAAGCAGATGCTCCTCACTGGGGGTGCAGACGTGAATCCACAGTCCTCAGCTTTTAAACAAGTATGGCTTCTCTAGTTAGTCGAACAGCTTCGAATGATTAGAAATCTAGACTCTTGTAGAACATTATTTTGCACTTTGACAAGTAAAGATATGCTAAAATATCAGAGGACACAACATGAATGAGGGTAGGCTAGAGGCCACAGAAAAGACAAGTTTTCCAGAAATCGTTACAAGGAATATGAAGCCAGCCTTGACCTTTTCCTTGTCCTTGTCCTCAGGAGGCATCGAGCTGCTGTTCTTCATGCACACTGCACAGGCTCCCGTGTCTGCTAAAGTTAGAGGAGGACGGAGGTTTAGTTTGACTTGCATGTTTTGTGCACAAGAATTACAAACACTTCATGCTTTCTGTCTAACTCTTCTCAAACTCAGGTCTCATACCAGAGGCAGAGGGTTTATCAGAGCCCTCAAATGACCCCTGAGACAATGAGAAATCCATGTCCTGACCTTCAGAGAGACACCAGAGAACATAGTGCAGGGGTTTTCATAAAAACTCAACCAACAGCAGATAGATCAGGGCTCAAACTAGTTGAGCCCTAATAATCACAAATAAAAGTGGGGTTTCCTAATGAATGCAGGAGAAATTACAATTTTTTTTGAGAGGTTTTCGCTATAGGGCGTGTGCGCTAGCCAGACAGACAGAGAGAGACAGAGAGACAGAAAGCGAGAAATCACCCCCCAGGGGGGATGGCCATGCTGCAATCCCTTCTCCTCCATTCTCCTCTCGGGATCTTGGGCACGCACGCACAACCACCCAGTGTGAGTTTTAAGCCACCAGGTCCGGGACTCGAACCGCGGTCGACTACATGGGAGTCCAGTGATATAGCCATTACGCTAACTGCTGGTTCCCGAGAAATTACAATTTTAGCAAAGAAAAAATGTAAAATAAAAACTAGTTGGCTAGAAAGAATGTCAATAAACCCATGACATGAATAGCACCAGGGATTTTCTTTCAGCCTGAATGAATTCTTTCAATATTGGTCTATATATAATCTGCCTTCCATACCTGACCAGGGATTATATAAAAATATATGAGCAGAAATGGACTTAAAGAAACTAATAATGAGAGTAATGAAAAACAAATAGTGCTTTGTACATGATAGAGTTAAACATATTATGTAGCTGAATAAAGTTATAGAAAAATTTAATTAGTTTATTGGGTCATTGGAAAAGACGTGACACATTTTTGCATAAAGAAACATTGAAAAATACCTTCCGACTTTCCCAAAGACCCAATCATTTTCCTCAAGTTAAAAATAAGATAATAGGAAGCCTTGACCCCTGACTCACAGCAGGAGAGAAGAGCTCACCCATTTTCCTTCCAGGCACATTCTTCAGTGGAAAGTAACTGAGAGGTGGGGGCTCTGGTGTCCACAGTCAGTGGATGAACCTGAGTGCCACCATTCACAGCTGACTAGCCCAAAGAGCCATCAGGCTGGGGAACCTGAGGTCAACACTATCACAGCCACCCAAGAACAATACACATTTTGCACCAGGATCTGAGCTTCCCCCCCTCCTCAGCATGCTCCTACCTTCCCATGGAGGAATGTCCATGCCAGGTCCACCCAACATTGGGTTTTGCAGCCTGGGTTCCTGTGGCATCCTCTGACTTTGCATTATTGGCCACCTTGTAGATAGAGAATGAGCTTGATAAGAATTAGAAAACAAGATCCTTTACTAGTCCTCAACAGCTTCATCTTAAATCATCAAGAACACCATTAAAAATGTCCACCTTGGTCCAGCAGATAGGGCAGGTGGTGATGTAATGCTATTACAATGGTAAAGCCACAAGGAAGTTCCCAAATTCACAACCTGAGGTCTCCTCAGATGCACATGCCCATATGTATATGCCCATATTTCTGGCAGGTTTAGTCTGGGGGTAGATAGAAGCAAGAAGACCCTGTGTAAAAACCTGTCTCATACTCTCTATCTTATTCTCTTTCCATATCTCTCTCTCTCTCTCTGAAGAAGTTCATGAATAAGCTGTCAAAATAAATGTCCCAGTGTTTTACCCTCTGTTCAAGAAGTTGTCCTTGCTGATTTGTTTGGCTTCTGCCCTCTCCCCAACACGAGCCCTGAGCTGCAGAAGAAAAACATATTCACATGCCAGTCATGGTCAACTATGCACAGAAGGAAGAAAAGAAATGAATCTTACCCAGTTGTCCTGAGCCTTTTTCTTGTAAATGGCCTTCTGAAAAAGAAAACACACCATGCACCATATGTTTAGGCCTTCTATGGCCCATTATAAAAGGCAGTAGCTGGTGCTGGAGGATTCTGCAATTATCGGCAGAATGCAGTTTACCTGATTTTGGTAGGAGGTCTCTTCTCTCTGCATTTCATCTTGCATCTCTGCAAATCTTTTCCTGTGGTTTAGAATTGCTTTCATCAGACACAAAGCACAATATTGAGTGTATTTTTCAAATAATCCTCCCATGTTCACATAATCCTCAGAACTGTATTACATAATTTATCCCAGATGGAAAGCAGATTTCACATGAATAAGAGTACAGTAGGATCAAAGCTATTGCTGCATAGTTTCCTTATCCATTATGGAATCCCAGAGTCCTCAGTTGACATAATTTTCTTCCCCATCTCAATATTTCTCTAATTTCTCCTCCACTGACTATTTTTTATCATAAAGTTCTACATTCCTTGTACTTACGTTTTTACCATATGTCACAGGACATAATGTGGTTTTCTAAAATAATTTTTGTGGATGTGACTTACATTACGTCAAATTGTTTTCTTGAGATTTATGACAATTTTCCCCATGCCCACAGGAAATTTATAGTATTAAAAATTATTTGGTCATTTGTACTTTGTTTATTCTTCTGTTATTCCCCCTCCGCCATATATATATATATATATATATATATATATATATATGTGTGTGTGTGTGTGTGTGTGTGTGTGTATCTATATCTCCTATCTACCTGTCT
This sequence comes from Tupaia tana, assembly GCA_026018925.1. NCBI lineage: Eukaryota > Metazoa > Chordata > Mammalia > Scandentia > Tupaiidae > Tupaia > Tupaia tana. The sequence continues at coordinate 8,223,502 of JAKSZU010000025.1, read as the reverse complement.
ATCTCTTCTGATGACTTGTTTGTATTTATGTGTTTATAAGGTCTAAACATTATCCAAAGATTAAAACCAAAAAAATCTAACACAGGTTTTCTTGAAGGCTGTTTGTTCAGTATCTGAACTTACTTTAATTTCTGTATTTCTTTGAAAGCAAACTTTAAGTATGCCTGTGCCATCAGCAATTCCTTTTCCATCTGCTCATGTTCTTTCATTAATAGATTCCTAAGAATGGAAAGAAACACACATTATCCAGAAACTCATGTAAAATTCTTCCTTTCCTATCTCCTAGAAGTCTCAAGGCCGTGATTCAAAGTTTTGTTCCCACCATTCCCCAGAAATGTGCAGAATGATGAACACTGTCAGAGGGGAGAATCAAAGGTGCCCATGGAGAGATTAAGAAAATCAGGCTCTGGCCGACAGGCAAATGTTTGCAATCCCAAGTTTCTTTTCATGGTTCTGTGCTCAGTTCACTACTATGTAAGTCAGCTAAGCTAAAAGCATTATGAGAAGTATTAGTGTCCTTTTTGGTCAATCTCTTTGTTGAAACAGTAAAAGCTCATTTTAGTTCAATGTGGGAAAGCATGCTGACCCAGCTCCTCACAACTACACACATCAGGGTGGGGCAGGAAATGAGGGTTTGTCTGCCTCTAGCCACAGGGAGAGCTGATCTTAGTAAAGGATGGTGCCTCATACAGTTAGCCTTACAGAGGTCCTGTTAAGACATGGTGTCATTCACCCTGCACTTGACTCCTGGACATTTCTACAATTCAAGTGGAACTCCTGCCACCTCCTTTAAAGATCCTCATTGAGGGAGTAGATGAATTTCAGTGCTGGCAATAGCTACTGAATTTAAAAATGATCCAGGATCAGCCAGTTGTATTGTAGTTAAGGCTTCTAGGTCTGACATGACTGACTGAATGGTTCATTTCCCAGACTTTATAACTTGAAAAACACTTTAGATGTGTGTGTGTGTGTGTGTGCGTGTGTGTGTGTGCATTTCCATAATTCCAACAGATATGGTCAATGGAGGAGAAGGGATTGCAGCATGACCCTGTTCCATGGTGGGTCATTTCTTGTTCCCTGTCTTTTTCACTCTGTCTTTCTCTGGTGAGCATACATATCTTGCATCAAAACTTTAAAAAATAATGGAGGAATAAAAATAGATTCAAACTGCTCCATAACTAGGATGTCAGCTCTTGCCACCACATTTTACCTGGAACATGATCAAGCTTGGTGTTCATCTATGTTAACAACACTGACTCCATTGATAGTGATGGCAGAAAAGGGTGATGGCCTAAAAAGTTCTATATGCTGTTATTCTCAAAGGACTTTCTACATGGTTTGAGTCAAAAGATTCTTGATGTTATGACTTTATTTTCTATGGCTCACATGTAAAATTAAAAATCTTTAGAAAGCAGGGACAAAAATACTGTAGAGGGATGTCAATGCATTTGTTTCTGACCACCCAGGCAATCCTTCAGCCAATACTTTCTGAACTCGCTCTTAGGCTTTGGGTGTTTGTTGAGGACCTGAGGACACAAAGGGGAGTAGGTACTATTTCTATCCTAAAATAGCTTACAGTTCAATGTACACACAAAGCCAGTGAGGACATAGAAAACCCTGCCTTGGGCTTGGGAAGAATTGTAACACAAAAACTGAGGTTTGAGGGACAATAAAGACTATTGCTATTGAACAGGGACCAGTAGGTCTGAAGTCCCTGACCTCCCCTGAGAACAGACAGAAATAGTGGAAAAGCAGATGGAAGATATGATTAAATACATCAAATACTAAAACCTATGACTCAGTCCAGCCTGGAATTTGTGTCAATTTTCTGTAATTTCATCTACAAACTTTGGGCAGAATCTCTGGAGCTTCAAAGTTGAGCAGTGTTTGCGCATGTGTGGGCTTAGGGAAAAACAAAACAAAACAAGCGGAGTTCAATGTCTGCCAATCAAAGTGACCCCTAAGTTAAAACCAATGACTTTGGTTTGGACCAGAGGGTTTCACATTAGAAACAAAGTGAACAGGAAACCCACTGCACTTCATAGGATCTGAGCCTGGAGTCAAGGATCTCAACTGGTGACTGGATTAAGGGAATCCAGTACTGCCAAGGTCCTGTCTTTTCTGCAGCAAAGTAACATCATATTTGGACTCCATTTTTCTCTAAATCCTGTTCATTCGATTTCTGTTACTGAAGCAATAATGATCTGAACACGGAATGTCCGTACAATGGAATAGAATGAAAACCTGAGTCACTATACAAATGAACCCAGAGGGCATCCAGATGTAGAAGCTAGCAATGCCAGTAGCAGTGTCTTTTATGTACTTTAATAAATTACAAATAAATTCATGAGAATATGGATCCCACACAGTAACCACAGTCAATTGCCTGACCTGCTCTGCCTGAAGCATGCCAGGTGCTCTCACTAATGCTTAAAACCTGATAGTGTGAAGGAATGGAAGAAGGTGATTATGGCATCACTAGACACGGTAAAAGGTGCTTTTTACTCTTTCTCTGTCCTGTGTGCATTCTCTACATGAATAAACAATAAAAGACTTTATGGCACTTAGCAGAGAAAGAAAAATGAAGATTACAGAATTCAAGAAAGGAAGGATGAGCACAATATTGTACTAACAGAATTTGGCACAAACACTTCCCGCATGATTCTAAAAGAAGTCGGAGGAGCAGTCAATGTTCAGCACATGGATTCTTACAAAGGTATTTGTATCAGTGAACAATGAACATCTTACTCAAAAGTAGCCTTCCTTGCTTGTTGGTAGACTCCATGAGGACTGTCTTCTTTGAAATTCCAAGGTTTAAATTCCACATGTGTTGCTGCTTTCTCGGACCTCAGTGAATAATAGGTGTCTTCTTGGTCCTTTTTCCTTTCTTTAAAGGATAAAACCATTTTCTTTGGGGGACCTGAAGATTTGGATGGAGTGAGGAGAAGAATGGGAGAATCATGACAACAGGAGGCCACTTTTCTCCTTTCCAGTAAAAACTCACTTTCATGTTATGAGAGTTCCTTCCCAGAAAAATACATACCTTCCAGGTTACGTACAGCAGACCTCACAGCTCTTGGTTTTGAATGGCTGAGCCGGTTGTTTATAGTCCCTGACTGTAAGACAGATTAGACAAAAGACTTTTAATAATAAATGATTGTATGACAATGTGGATGTACTTAGCACTACTAAATTGAGCACTAAAAAATCATTAGGAGAGTTCATTTTGTGTTACCACATAATTTACAGTTAATTCTATTTCAGCACAATTAAAAATAAAAGAGGTTCAGCTGGTGGCTAGTGGTGGTTAAGGCAGCTGGATCCCACATGGCCTCCTGTATGATTCGAGTCCCGGAGTGAGTGACTTGAAAAATATGTCGAGTGTGGTCATGCATGTGTGATAAAAATTTGGAAAGAAGAGATGAAGGAAAAGGGATAGCAGCACAGCCACTTCCCAAGGGGGGTGGGTACATTCTCATTTTTCCTCTTTCTCCCTCTGTTCCAGTGAGCACAAGTGTCTAGCAAATTAAACAGTAAAACAGACACACACACACACACACACACACACACACACACACAAAACCTTTTAAAGCATTTTAAAGCAAGTGAAGCAAGTGTTAAATGCCTGGTCTCTGCTTTCTATAATCGATGGGAGTAACTTTTTGGAACCTGTTGCTTCTTGGTCTTCAGTGGAACAGTTTCCTTCCAGGTCTGCTGTTTCACAGACCTCATGTTCACTTCTTGAACAGAATATCCATTAAGAGTGATAGGAAACTGAAACAAAATATTCTCACTAAAACTCAATTCTAAGCACAAAAATGTCCCATTCATATCATGTAAATTTAATCTTTTGAGAAATGGCATATGATGAAAGCCTGAATCACAATGTAAAAAAAACCCCAGAGGGCATCCTGTTGTAGAAGCTAGCAATGTCGGTACCAGTATCTTTTATGTACTTCAATAAATTGCATGTAAGAGTATATGTGCCACCTCTGAGGTGCAGCAGAATTCACTGCTCAAGAGAAAATGGATCCCACACAGTGAGCACACTCAATTCCCTGACCTACTCTGCCTGAAACATGCCAGGCACTCTCACAAATGCCCATAACCTGATAGTGTGAAGGAATGGAAGAAGGTGATTACAGCATCACCAGGCACTGTGAAAGGTGCTCCTTACTCTTTCTCTCTCTTTCTCTCTCTCACTGTCTATCCCGTACACAGTCTTTACATGAATACATCTTAAAAGCTTGTATGACTTGCAGAGATTGTTATCAAAGCTGAGATGTACAGTAGAAATCATGAAAATCCTGAGGAAATTATGGAAATAACTTTCAAGTTCTGTGCAGGATTTTCTTTTCCAGTATCTGCACATACATACAAAGAAAACATGCATGAATATAGAAAGACTGGGTAGTATGCTAAAAAGATAAATTGTTAACTAAATATATCCCACAATTACCTCTATATTTCATGGGAAATTAGTTGATATAGATGGGGCTAGAAGAATTATCAAGCCTATGAAGATGAGAAACAGGGCAAAACCATGAGGTATCAATATTTCCTGGCATCTATAACTTTTTTGCTTATGGTATAAGAGGATAGACTGGGTAGTAGGGGGAAAGAAAAAAAGATGGAACTAGTTCAAGTCAGTGCCCATCCTGTGGTTAAGTGCTATGTATCAGAGGTGGGGATGCCTATGGTTGATGCAGTTCAAATCTCATCCCCAGGGTATTGAAAAACATGCTGGTGTGTGTGTGTGTGTGTGTGTGTGTGTGTGTGTGCATTTGTGTCCTGATGGGATAGAGAAAGGAGGGGGGTAGACTGTGGCACAACTCTGCTCCATTGGTGGGGGTTCTTTCTTTTTTTTCTATCTGTCTAGCACACATGCCCTCTGCCAATAGTGAAAATGAAAGACATGTCAAGATAAAAACTAAAAGAAATGGCTTACTTAGTAGAATAATTTTAGAAAAAAGAACCTACAGATTCACATCAAAAATCATCAGTTCCACATTAAGAGGAGTACGGACTATTCAACTTGGCTATACACAGGCTCTCATCTCTCACAAGTTTTTTTTTTCAGTTTTTTTAGGTATTGGAGGGCAGTGCTGAATAGCATGATCATCACCCAATTTTTAAAAATAAAACATATTTCCTAGTCCCTTGAATATAAAAAATCATTGTACTATTAGTACATCAATTTCCCAATACAGTTCTGGAGGAGGATTGCACATAAACATAAAGGCTCAGAAGCTAAACTAGAATAAAATGGAGCAGCCAAACTCTTAAGCCCTGAGTCTTTACATTTCCAGCCCTCTCACTTTGCAATCTAGAATGTGTACTTTGAATGTCATTCACAGTTTCCATAGTTACTTCAAATCTATGGATGTTGTCCTTCAATGAACCATATGGAATCAGGAACGTTTACTCCTTACTTTTACTTCTATTTTCAGGATGTAATGTTCACTACCTCCTTCCTAAAAAATGTATATGGTTGGAGGAAATATCTTAAATAGAAGTGTTTCATCAGAGAGATGCTTATTTTCTTGCAGCAATCTCTTGAATTCATGGACCTACAAAAATATTTAAGAATTAGAACTCAAAAGATAAACTAAAGTGCTTACAAAGTCAATCTTCAAGAATTTGACTTTCTACATACAAAACAAGTAGTTTCCACATGTGAGGACTGCTATGAATGTGGGCAGTTTAAAGAACATATGAAATAAGGACACCAGATAAAATGAAGAGATACAAGTACCATAAAAATTGAACTACCAGAGGGAAAAGAAATTCAACATGAAACCATTTCAATAAGGTTATAGGAAGAAAAATGATACCTTCTCTTTCCAAATGGATATATTTTCTAGAAGTTCTTTGTTTTCGTTATTCTCATTATTAATCCTCTTAGGTATTTCTTGTAAATTAACTAAAAGGAGAGGAAAACAATACAAAGTTTATTGAGATAACTAAATAAAATTGAAGTAACCCAAAGCATTTGTAGCAATCACACACTATCTGACACTATGAACACAAATTACTTTTTCATTTTACTATTCTGAATTAGAAGAAAGTTTTAGCTAGTGGCAATTCTAATCTAAGAAGTCATATAATAATGAGATTTCCATTACAATGCTTTTCCTATGTAAAGTGATTGAATGATGAGGAAATACAATGTCTTCACCTCATTATTCTTTAATTAACCAAAGACACCATTCTTAGAAAATTGAGCACATTAAATAGCTGTATCATTAGAAGAGATGAAACAAAAAAAATCAAGCATTTTATCTACTTACATTTCTGTTCTTTACTTATCAAAGCAAATAAATAGGTTCCTAACAAAAAATAAAAGTAAAAAAAAAAAAAAGCCTCCTCATTCTCACTGCTTCTTGCCACTCTCTGCAATTCAGTAGAAGAAACATTCAAACTATTTAGAAGCCTCTAATTTCTTCTACAGCCCAAGAAAAATGCCTTTCAAAAGCAGCAGGATGGAGAGCTCCACAGACGTGTGTGAAATCGAACTATATAACTTAAGTACAACCTTAGGTTTATCACTCAAGGCCAAACTAGGGCTGCTCTTGAAGCCTAGTAATGAAGGGATATGAACTCCATATAGACCACTGTGTTTTGAATCCCTGGCCTAGCATCTTGAAAAACACGCAGGCCTCCGTGTATCTGTGCCCACAACCCCTAAAGGAGGGAGCAACAAATATTAGCAAGACACATAGGGGGTTGCTGTCTTTCTTTTTCTTTCTCTTTGGTGTTAAAACACATCCTGGATAAATTATAAAAAAAAATTGAGGTAACACAATCTCTCTAAGACAAGCTTTTCTTAATCCCCAAAAAGAAAATCCCACCACCATAAAAGTGAACAACATACAAAATGCACCATCTCACAGGTAAGTACCTCCTGAAAAGGTCTTCAAACACAGTTCAGGACTCCAGACCCCTCTGCCAGGTGTGGAATCTCATCTGTCAGAGCCTAAACCTATCTACTACTTGCCCATCGTAAGAGCTCTGCTGCCTGAGGTCAATCTTCTTGTCACACTCATTACTACAGTCACTAGGACACACTCCAGCATTTGTGGACCTATTCTGTGCCAGGTAGCCACCCTGGCTATCATCAGACATCACCCTGAATCATCACAGTCTATGAAGAACATTTAGAACGCATCATCCCCCATTTTACATCAAGTTCATCTCTATTCATTCTCCTCTGCTGTTAATGATTCTCTAGATGTAAGACTCTTAACAGATGGTTTAAACTTACTCCATTATGTTACACATCTTTCCTGGAAACATCTGGGTACTTTCTAAGTCTTAAGTTTCCTGATAGCCTCTGGTAGTGAATTAATCATCTTTCTATCCTCGAGAGCAGCTCAGGCCAAAGTATTCCCTATGAAATACAGACTCCCTTCACTATTGCTTCCTAACCACATCTCTGCAAAACTAAACTGATCTTCTTGCTCCCCTAAACTTTCTTGGCCTGGCTTCTTATCTCAATAGATGACAATTCCCTCCATGTTGTCATTTAGACCTCAGTCAGGAAGAATAGAATTTTCCACAGTTAAGAACCAACTAACCTATCTCATGTTCATAACATATATGCTGATATTTACTATATACTTCCACTTGGATTAGGACCCACATGAAACACTTGGACTGCAAATATAAAGGATTTTTCTTGAGGATTTTTCTAGAAGAGAGAGAAACAAAATTAAATCTTGTGTAAAAACATACTAAGAGAAGATATCTATGGTTCCTAATAAAATGTTTAAAATAAACTACTGAGTGTAATAGTTAAGTAATTCCACATAATAAAATCATCAGATTAAAAATAAAAAAACAAAGGCGAAAAAGAACTTCCTACTTATGTGAGGATTCATAATCAACCATTTCTGGTGGAGAATAAAGATAATAATAACTTATTTTTGTTAATACCCTATTCAGTAAACAGCACATTCTGATATATGATAAGTTAAAAGAAGGCCTTCTTTAGAAAAAATAATGGAATCTTAGTTAATGGCATGCTTCTTTATTTTGGAGGAAGCATACCGATATTTACAACATAGTTTGAAACACTCCCCAAATGTGACTCCTGTTAAACCAAAGTCTCTTCTTACATTTTCCAAAACAACTTTACTGACATATAATCACACATGACAGTATTCTCATCGCTAAAGCATACGATTCAATGGCTTTTAGTATATTTAAAAACTTTTCTTTTTTGATGCTCTAAAGTTGCTATTTCCCATTCTGTCAATCTTGATGTGTCGGGACCAAGCTAAACTTGATGTCGACAATTGAGACGAGACCTCTGTGTCTGGTCAGGAGAGCTACAGGATGACCTCACCTCAGCCAGAAAGGAGGGCTGCAATCCCACCCAGGAGCCCCCACAGCATTGTTATGAGAACCACAGAGCGGAATAGCCCAATCAAAGGAAGAAGCCTTAGCCCGTTCAGGCCCAGTGTTACTCACGTTCACATTGAAATGATAGGAGTGTACTAACAGGAGGACACACAAGACCAGATTCCACATCATGTCTTTATCCTCTGTAGATGTCTGGAGGTTGCAGAGGCAGAGTTGTGGGAGGACTAGGGGTTCAGAGGGCACTGGGTGGGGTGGGGAAGGAAAAGGGAAGGGAAGGAGTCCTATGGGGGAAGGGAAGGGTGTGGGGCAGGGCAAGAAGGGGCGTATTGGGCACCTAGAAAGAAGTGGAGAAAGGTACTAGGGGAAAGAATCGGAGTCAGACAAAGTGCTCGAGTTTGGGAGGAGGGTGAGAGGCAGTTCTCTGTGTGGGTGGGTCAGCAGATCAGCAGGACAGTTGAGTGGGAATCTCAGGATCAAGCAGTTGGAGGAGAGCCCTGAACCCTGATGCATCACAATAGACAAACCATGGCTCCACTCCCCCCCACCCCACACCACTCAAGCCCCTCCCCCAGGGAAACTGCCCCAAGCCATGAAGCACCATGACACAGATAAAAATGGGCCACTATTTTATTAATGTTCCTGCCTGTTTTTCCTCTATCTAGTAACATACAGAGATCCTTAACACATTATATTGATCTCTTTTTCTCAAACTGGATTTCCACAAAGTTGGTAAAACGTCCTTACAGTGCTAGTTTGCTCAACTTCTGGTTTAGAGTCCTCCAGCCCATGTGTCCAGCCTTACTATTTTCCACTGTATGCCATGTTATCTTTTATCTTTTGTTGATAGTGAGGCTCACATTAATTTCTCAGCGTAGCTGGTGTGGCAAGAGGGACAAGTCACTGATTTCTCAATCTATCTGCTACTCTTACGTACCCTGAGGTGGAGGCAGCCTGGACAGACTGATGGAGTGCTGATGTCTGTCCAGCAGCTGTGCGTGCCTCATGCATGAAAATCAACCCATGGAATCCGAAATTCGACAGTTGGCAGCAGTGTCAGCCAGTGAATTCTGGTCTGAGGGGGAGGTGGTACATTTTGGGATAGGGGAGGGAGTGGGCGTGTTATTTGGGATACCAGTTTCTCATACAGCAACCATTCTTTCATTTGCAGGAAAGTCTAATACAGAGTAAGGACTACTGTGATAGGCAGGTAGCTAGTAATGTGTGGGCAGCCCTAAGAGAATAGTAGAAGGACACGTGTCACATCAATCACAGTTTATCGGGAGTTACAACCAGACCCTCTGTGAGATGCCTTCTTCCTATGGAGCCCCTGGCACCAGGAAGGTTAGGCAAATACCATTTTTCTTCTTTGATACCTGAGGAAGACACACAGGGATGATCATAAATTTCTCTCTTACCATCCTTGGTGAATACAAAAAGACCCAACCAATCATGTTTGGTCAACATCCTGATTCCCACTGGGGTGGTAAACTAATTGTGTAGTCTATCCTAATTACACATCCTGGCTCACACTGGACATGTGCAGTAAGGTAATCAAATTCCTCAAATTCTTCACCTGTTCGAGAGATGTGCAAGCACAACAAAAGATGTAGATAGTGTGACAGACCCTCTACCATTAATATTCATTATCACCTCTGGTAATAAAAAATAACACTTACACCAGTTCCAAAGACAGCAGTTGCTACCTAGCAACCTGCCCGCCCAAGTCTTTCGGGTGTACTTCTTTTCTAAAATCGTTCTTTCCATTAAATTCTCTTTCCTACCTACTGTTATTGTAGTTGTAGCATTATTTTGCGCCTAGGGACAGGTCTCTAATTTTAGTACTCTGGATCCAAAGAACCAAGGACTTCACAATGCAACTCAACACTCCCCCATCCTATGACAATACTTCTTTCAATTTCTATAAAGCTAAATTTTTTTTGTAAATTACTTTTTAAATTTTGTAAGAAAAACAACTGATCCTCAGATTATGTTGTAGCTGGGTAATACAAAAGGAAATTGTCCTGTGTTACCTTAGTCAGAAATCCCAGATGAACAGTTGTACCCAGAGCTTTGAATCACAAGTGCTCATGGGAACAGACCACTAATTGATTCTTTTTTTTTTTTAACAATTATTTAATTATTTATTTAACTTTTTAATTTATTCATTCATTTTTGTTTTTAACTTGACCAGAGAAAGAGAGAGAAGAGAAAGTGAGAAAGGAACCCACGAGTTCCAGGACTCCAATTGTGGTAGGCCATGTGGGACTGTCCAGCACCTTAACTACCATGCCACTCACTGGTCCCGACCAATAAACTTATTCTTAAAGGGGGTCTTCCTTCCTTGTCCTGACTGAGCAGAGGCCTCTAACAGGCCTTACTGAGGTCTCTGTTGACTTGAGCCTCAGATAGCAGTTTAACTTGGACCTAGTTACCTCTTCCCCCTGTTCCTCATCTAACCACTACTCCTGTCTAACCTCGGGTGTCCCAGACTTATCTTGATCATCATCCTTGTGTCTGCCTGGATGAAAACCCACCAGCTGAGGCTCAGCTCTTTATATCCCCTGTGGTTGGAAAACAATGCGAAGTGCAGCAGCAGAGTTTCCCTTTAGGCCACATCTATATATGATGCTGTATGGCCAAAGAGCCCACAGGGATGACTATTAGGAGCTACCAGGGAGCAAGACTTTCCCATTGTCAGCCTGTGGAAATATTCTCTCCCTGTGGTTATTACTCAGCATCCATATACTATACAGATGCACTTACTGTCTCTGCATGTTTTAAATAATAGAGTTACGACTCATGCCCTCCAGGGATAAACTGGAGAGTCAAGCTGCTCAGAAATTTCAGACACAGAATTGCCAGAAACTATTTAACACTTCCCACCAAAAGTGTTAATAAAGATTTTGAGCATACATGCAGTTTGAGCAATGTGAATGATTTTCACAGATATCTCACAAAGGGTTCTACCTAGAGTGTACTTGATCTTCCTCTGATGAACAGAGGCTCAGTCTGTCTCTTTGAGAGTCACAATCACAGTAAGTGTATCAGGTTCCTTAATGGCACTGTCAGATATAGACAATAAAACTGTATAATTCCTCCCACAGGAATGTACAATTTATACATTTTAAAAAGGTTGTTTTTCTTTGCCCCATCATGTTAAATACTATTTCCCTCTTTCTTTCTCTAATCAGGCTTTACTCCATAGTTACTTATAGGTATTTAGAAGTAAAAGTTCAAATGGAATCTGGCTAGCCAACATAAAACAAGACAAAGTGCAATATTATCTTGTGCTAGGCACAAAATAATGAAAGATTATCAAGTGAATGATTTAGGCAGTCATAGATCTCCTTAGAAAGAATTTAATCACATTAGGCACTTTTTGAAGAGCCATAAGCAAAAATAAGTAAAATGGTTGGATACAAATGTCTAAGCAGCCCCGACTGCTGCACAAGTAATTTAACAATAGGCACTTCCTTGAGATGCAATCTGATATTACCAAATGAACAAACTGTCAGTATTCTCAACTGAATCAATTAGTATGGAGGAGTCAACGAAGGAAACCTGATCATCTAAATTCTAATGACAAAAAGTCAGTTTGATTTGTCTTAAAAATGGCCAGGTAGTCCCCTGAAGAAGATAAAAAATAAATTAATTAAGTGAAGAACGAAAGGGCAAAATAGTTAGAAAGATTATTTGCTGCCACAAAGAATTTTAATAAAAACTGCATCGCTGAACATGAAGACATGCTTGAGCAAGGAAGATGGTCAGTCTATTCCAGTATATTTCCTTTACTTTTCTGCACTAAAAGCTACCTAACATAAATTCCAGAACTGCTAAGAAACATGCTTGTCAAATCTTCACAACAGCTTGGGACTATGTTATATATAAACTTTGGGAGACTATTAATCTTGAAGTAGAAAGCCCTTTGAAAATAGATGTTTTTATCTGTTTTAGCATATTTTATCCCCTATAGGAGAGTTGTAATTCAAAGAATATTAAATAACAATATATATATTTTTAAGCAGTTGAGAAACCATTGTACTTCAAAAACTTAAATATGGAAGCATTTCAAATATGAAGTTTAGGAATACCAGTATGATTTCCTAATCTCCCAATTATTTGAGAATGAAAGGGCACTTGTACATTTTTTTCTTTTTGGAATCACGGAAATATAAATAAAATATATAAAATTAAAAGTATGTTCCTTGAGAAATAAATATATGAGTGCATATTATACCTGATGGCCTTCTACTAGTGTTTAAAAATTCATCTTCAATCAATTCAGCAATGTTTCATATGCCCAAGAAATTTGACAGGAATCATTTAAGGCTCATTTATGCATTTTTTCTCTCTCTTTCTTTCTTTCTTTCTTTCTTTCTTTCTTTCTTTCTTTCTTTCTTTTTCTTTCTTCCTTTCTTCCTTTCTTCCTTCCTTCCTTCCTTCCTTCCTTCCTTCCTTCCTTCCTTCCTTTCGTTCTTTCTTTCTTCTTTCTTTTCTTTCTTTCTTTCCTTTTTTAACATTCAATCACTGTACATAATTGCAGCATACCAAATGAATTTTCTCATCATAAATGTACTGCATATCAGTCCAAAGATATTACCATATGCATTATAGTCAACTGATTTCTTTCCATTTATGCATTTTTATCCTACAGTCATTAAAATTGCATTTATCTGGGAAAGTGTGATTTATGTGTATAATCCGTGTTTATCAGAGGGATGCCAACAAAATTCTCTCAACTTTCACAGGAAAATTCCAGCTTTCTTTGTCCCCTGCACCAGCTATTTTTTGTACAATACCATGTGCACGAAGGCATCTCACCACAGTCATCTATAGCCACAGGCCAGCCATTCATCACCACTTGCCACCCTTGCTACTGGTTACCACATGTACCAGGGCTTTTTTTTTTTTTTTTTTTTTTGAGAGGTTTTTGCTATAGGGCGCGTGCACTCACCAGACAGAGAGAGACATAGAGACAGAAAGTGAGAAATCACCCCCCAGGGGGGATGGCCACGCTGCAATCCCTTCTCCTCCATTCTCCTCCCGGGATCTTGGGCATGCACGCACACGCGCCCTGCGTGAGTTTAAGCCACCAGGTTCGGGACGCAAACCGTGGTCAACTACATGGGAGTCCAGCGGCATAGCCATTACGCTAACTGCTGGTCCCTCACATGTACCAGAGCTTTTGATGGGCTACTGTGGGTTGAGAATCTGTAAGTGCTCAATGCAATGAAGCCCTAAGATGTTCTGGATGAACATGGGGCAAATTTATTTCCAGCATGTATGTGACACATTGTTCTAGCATTATCAAACACTTGTTGAGCTATCAATATTAATCTATATTGCCTGTATTAAGATTAAGATTCACAAGAACCAGGATATAACATATGTCTTGAGGGAAATAAACTATGGAAAATGTAACTAACAGACACTATACTAGACTTGACTTTTTTTGCTCTTGTCAGATATGTTTTTGTCTGAACAAACTGTGCTGTTAAAATGGCTTTGCTAAAATATAACTGACATGCCATAAATTACATAAAGTATACAATTTGATGAGTTTTGACATATGCATATGTCTGTGGAACCAATAACACAATCCAAAAAAATGAGCATGTTCATCACCCACAGAAGTTTCCTCATGTCCCGTCAAACACCCTCCTTCACCTTCCCTATTCTGTGTGTCCATGTACCCAGGCAAGTGCTGATCTGTTTCTGTCACTACAGATGTGTTGCCATTTTCTAGCATGTACAGAAGTCTTCAAAAAGTTCACTGAAAATCAAATCACTACGCATGGGTGTCAATCTGCACCAGAATGAACTCATCCTTTAATTCCATTTCTTCATAAACTTTTTGAAGTCCTCCTATATGTAAATAGATTCAAACATACAAACTCTTTTGTCTGGCTTCTTTTGCCAAGCATCATTATTTTGAGAGTAATCCATACTTTTCTGGGTTTCAATAGTCTACTCCTTCATGATTCATAGCCACGAACTATACTGCAGTTTATTTATTCATTCACCTGTTAATGGATGTTTGAGTTATAGTTTCTGCTGATTAAAAATGAAGCCTCTGTGAACATTTATGTACAACTTGGTAGGCACAGAACTACTAAACTGTTTCCTGAACTAACTGTACCATTAGCACTGAAGGAGAGTTCAAGATCCCACACTTTCACACCAATATTTGTTAATTTTAGCTGTTCATTAGGTATATAGTTTTATGTCCTTGTGGATTTAATTTTCATTTAGTTAATCATTGATTATGAATAGCAACGTTTTATGTACTTAATTTGCCTATTTATGTCTCACTTGATGAAATATCTTTCCAAATCTTTTTGCTTGTATATTTTTATTTTTAAATATTAATTATTGAGCTTTGAGGGTTCTTTGTATGGTAAAGATACACTTTCTTCAGACACATAATATGCAATATTTTCTTCATATTTGTGTCTTGTCCTAGCCTCTTAATAATGTCATTTAAAGATAAATTTTAATTTTGATATTTTTATATTTATCATTTTCATATGGGTCTTGTTTTTGATATTGTCTCTAGGAACTCTTTGCTTAACCCTAGACCACATGTTTCACATAGGAATTATATAGATATATGTTTTAAATTTTTTTAAAAATCCTTTTGAGTTAATAGTTACATGGTAACTTCGTTGAAAATCTGTTGTTTATATATATGTGGTTCTATTTATAGGATCTGTACTCTGCTGCATTGATCTACTGTAGCCATTTCTTGAATATAATAGATTCTTTCTCAAATTGTTTTCCAGTTCAAGTAAATAGATTTCATGTAATATGGCCATACTATTTTTTTTTTTGGAGAGGTTTTTGCTATAGGGCACGTGTGCTCGCCAGACAGACAGAGATGGCCATACCATTTTACAAACATACCTAGATATATATATCTGAAATGCACTTTATACATCAAGTAAGCATGGGTTCAAACTAAGATTACTTCTGAAAAGCACTTCGAAAATATTGAGATATAAAAACTGTATCCTACAGTTTTTCAAACTTAACCAAATCTGTCTCAAAATGTATGGCATATGTGTGCGTGTGCAAAGTGGGGGATATATGTAGATGAGGAAACAATGAGGTAATAACACAACATCATTATACAGTAATGGCAAGAAAAGAAAAAACAGAAATACTCAAATACTAAATGTTAAGAAAGATACATGTCTACAGATGCTTATAAATGGTGTTGTGTTATGAGAAATTAATCAAATCATTACACAATATGAAACTTTGAAGAATATCTCAAAATGCCTTTATTTGTCAAATGCACTGAGAAACTAGCTATAACACAGAAACATTTTCTAGAACCAACTTGTCTTTTACTTTTCATCCCCATAGGGTAATTGGTTGTATTTTATTGTACATGTGAGTGTGAATAAGACAGGACTTCTCTCAAAAAGAGAAGTGAACAATCAGTCAACTTGTCTAAAACATTTTTCATTTCTGACTCATTTTTCTTTGTGATGGCATTTCAAGAGTTATTTTTTGTAATTTGACTATTATAAAAACCTTAATAACTTCAGTAACATTTCATGAAAATAAAATAAACAATTGTAATGGAAAGCGAGAAGATGATAATAGCAATAAGCACTTCGATATTTCTTGTCAACGTTCTTTTAAGTCACGGATACAATATTAATGTGACATTTTAACCTTTGTCTTTACTTTGCTGAAAGAAAGTTCTTTTGATATCAGTTTCTTTCTTTTACTCGTTAGTTATTTGCACTTAAAAATAATTAATGACATTTTAAAAAAATTTTTATTTTTATTTGTAATTAATTAATTAATTTACATTCATTCACTGACCATTGTCACAGTATGCAAAATGTGATTTCCTATCCAGAATATACTGCATAGTGACTTAATCATACATGTTATCATCGATAATTTTCCTTTTCTAGTTGCATATGTATATATATATTTGTTTTCTCTCTACTTGTCACCCTCTGCCATTTCTTACTCCCCTCCCACACTAACTGTGGTGTCTACAGTTGTTTTCTATTCCCTGTTTTCCTCACATTTTATTGATTCACAAAATTTCTTAAATAATCTAACTACTTTCAATAGCAAGTTCAGCTGATATATACATACCTGTGAATACATGTCTGACTTTAGGCATGAAACTCTGAGTAGAATGAATATACTATAAAGTAGCACCTAGCTGATGCTGCATAGCTTACTACTGTCATTAAATAGGTATTTTTTAATCTTTTTTTTAAATTCAAGAAAAGTAGTTTTAGCTTTAATAAATCAAGGAAATGCTAAGGAACTTTGCTTAGAACTTAAAGCTAGAAAATAGGTTAAGATTCTGTTCAAATAGTAGCTACATGAACCAATCGGCAGTTCAAGACAGGACAAAAGTCCTTAAAATTGGAGAACAAAGCCTAGAAGAAAATCAGCAATGTTTTAGTCAAAAGTCATAAAATTCTGTTTCATCAGTTTAGTCCCATGTACTTTATCTTCTACTGTGGTCTGATCTTCCTGATTAAATTCTGGGATATAATATTAAACTCCAGACTTGTCCCTATGATTAAGTTGGCCATTTTCTTAGTTTTTGAACTCTTATTTCTGTGTGTCTGTATTTAATTTTCCTGGTATAGCACTCCCTTCAGACCTTCTTGGAGATCTGATCTGGCGTTGGTAAATTCTTTCAGATTTTGTTTGTCTGAGAATTTCCTTGTCTTTTTTTCCCATATGAAGGATAATCTTGCCAGAGAACAATATTGTTGGTTGAAATGGCTTTTCTCTTAACACTTTGAATATATTTTCCCATTCTTTCCTCTCTTGCATTGTTTCTGATGAGAGGTCTGCTGTTACCCTGATGGGATATTCTTTATAGGTAACTTGACATTTCTCTCTTGCCAATCTTAGTATCTTGTCTTTGTCTGTGGTTTTGGTCAGTCTGGCTCTAAGGTGTCTTGGAGAAGATCTTCTTGTGTTGATTATATTTGGAGTCCTTTGTATTTCTTGGGACTGGATCTTTAATGCCTCTCCAGGTTTGGAAAGTTTTCTTGCAAGATTTCATGGAATAAATTACCAATGCCCTTATGATTCTTTTCACCTTCTGGGATACCAATTATCCAGATGTTTGGACATTTGATGATATCTAGTATTTCTCATATATTGTTCTTATTTTCGGAAGGCAATTTTTTCAGTCTTCATTTTTGTAGGACCAGCTTAGAGCGTGGCAAAGTAGGAGGAGGCTGTGCCAAATATTTTTGCACCTTTAGGATCAAGGAAATTTAAGAACTTAATATTTAAATATTGTAGCCTCATTTTCCAAAGATAAATGAGAATACGCATGTACTTCAGTTATTTAAAAAGCAATCGACACAGGCCTGCAAGTGGTTTGATGGTTAAGGCGTTGGACTCCCACATTGCCAACCACAGCTCAAATCTCAAACCTCACAGCTTAAAAATTGCTCCAGGTGTGTGTTTGTGCATGCCCAAATTCCCAGAAGGAGAATAGAGAAGGAATTTCAGCATGGCCATCCCTCCTCGGGGCGGGGGGGGGGGTGATTTCTCAATTTCTCTCTTTCTCTCTGGAGAGCACGTGTGCCCTATGGGGGGAAAAACTTAAAAAATAAAACTGACACATGTAAATAGATGGCATCTTCTATTCTAGGAATACTTAGCTATTGGGGGAAAAATAAGAACTATAAAATATAATTCTGTCTATGTTTACTAATTTAGTTATGGCTATGTTTGGGGGGGTATACATGATGACTCAAAGAGGATGGACCTGCAGCAGGTGGTTCAAATATCACACTGTGATAAACTTTGTTCTGAAAGATTACCCTATACTTGTATTAAAATCCTTTAATTGCAATGCCAAAAAGTGACAGTAGCATTGAGAAGTGGAAGACATAAGAGTTCTCAGCTTGAGTAGAAAACTTTGTTGCAGTCTCAAAAGTAGTGAACAATAAAGAGTATTATTTTTCCATCCAAATTTTGAGTAAAGTAAAAACTGAGATGAAAATATAAAGATGAAAGTAAAAATATTATCCAGGGCTGGTTTCATGGGCATACAACCAGTGCAGCTGCAAGGGCCCCTCAGTCAGAGAATCCCTTGCTTCCTTTAAGTCCCTGCTATTGTCGTTTTAACAATATTATCTTTCAATTTGTGTTTTGTAAATGAAGTTGACAAAAAAATAGAATATATAAATGAGCAGAGGAGATGTATGCAACGTATTTGTTTGCCACCAATCTATTACCCCATTCATAAACTGTGGTCTCATTGCTTGCTATGTAGCTACCATGACTTCCTTTGGAGTCTTTTTGAGTAATAACGAATTGTAAGTCCCCACAGAATTCTATGTTTATGCCCATATCAACATATCTGTGAACAAGTACACAAAGGTTGACAGCTCTAAAAGGCCACATCTCCCACCATATTCTTTCTTATTCATGTTATTTTCTAGTATTTGCCAACTACTTGGGCTGAAAATGATGATGTAGAGAGTGATCCATAGAATTTTTTTAGAATTTCCCTACTCATGAGTAGGATTAAGGTAGAGCATTTTGGTAAAATGTGTACATATCACAAATTAAAATAAAAACCATTGACTAAGAGCATTTCCATTGCTAAAATGGAAAAAAGAAAAAGAAACCTCCATTTACAAAACAGAAATTACATGTAATTTTTTGATGATTTTACAGACCAGATAAATGTTCTTATAGGTACATACAAATCCAGCATTACTTTATTTAAGAAAAATTGCTAATTGTATGTTAATAATTTAAATTAAAGTGAATTTACTTGTAAAAATTAGGTGATAGGATACCTGAGACTGGGTGATTTATCAAGAAATAAAAAACTTGTTTCACTCATGACTCTAGAGGCCAAAAACTCAGGTGAAATAAGGTCGGGCCAACAAGCATTGCCGAACAAAGCTGAAAGATTGATGGGTACATGCAGAGTGAGATAGAAGCAGAATGCTCTCTGTTTTATAAAAACCTGCTCTCATGAGAATCAATCCCTTATGACAACTGGAACTCACTTAGCCTCTCACAAGACCAGAGTTTATTTATTCATGAGGCCAGTGCCTGCACGACGAATCACCATGATCTAATCACAAATTTCAAAACATGAACCTTTGGGAGACCAGCAGATGGTGTAATGGTTACATCGCTGGAGTCCCACATAGTTTACTGTGGTTCAAGTCCTGGACCCGGTGGCTTAAAACTCACGCCAGGCATGTGTACATGCATGCCCCAAATCTCAAAAGGAGATTGGAGGAGAAGGGATTGTGGCATGGCCATCTACCCTGAGGGGTGATTTCTCATTTTCTTTCTCTGCCTTTCTCTGTGTCTCCAGCATGTGCATGCACCCTGTAGCAAAAATCCCTCTAAAAAAAGTAAATTAATGAAAATGAACCTTTAGGGGACAAACCATTGTCCAAACCACAACAAATAGCAAATTAAAAACAAACAAACAGGGACCAGCAGGTGGCGTGGCAGTTAAGGAGCTGGACACTCCCATGTGGCCGACCACGGTTCAAGTCCTGGACCTGGTGGCTTGGTTCCCACTTTCTCTCTCTCTCTCTCTCTCTCTCTCTCTCTCGCTCTATCTCGCTCTGGTCAAATTAAAATAAATGAATGAATAAATTAAAAAATTAAGAAAAGAATATTATTTAAAAAGAAAAAAACAAACAAAAAAAGCCAAAAGAAAAAATCTATGAACGTTGAGAGGCCACAAAATAAAAGCTTCATGTTGTAGTACTTATTATTTTACTAATCCTGCCATCCATGACAAAGTGCCACAACCCAGGTGGCTTGAACAATAGAAACTTATTCTTTTCCATTCTGCAGAGCAAAATTCAGACAATCAAGGTGTCAGTAGGATTACTTCCCTCCAAAAAACTCTAAGGAAGAAGTTTTTCTTGACTTTTCTTTTCTCTCTCTCTCTCGCTCTCTCTTTTTTTAATTTTTATTTATTTATTTATTTTTATATAGGCCACATATACTTGCCAGAGAGACAGAAAGGGAGTGAGAAGTTACCTCTAGGGGGTGACCACACCACAATCCTTTCTCCTTCATTCTTTTCTCTCACTCACAGAAGAGACATGTACACATGTGCTCAGCATGTTTTTCAAGGTGCCAGGTCCAGAATTCAACTTGTGTAGTCTGCCATGTGGGATTCAGTTACCTTAACCACTAGGCCATTGCAAACTCTGTCCCCTCATCACATGGCCATCTTCCCTATCTGTATCCCTCTGTTCCCAAATTTCATTCTCCTTATAAGGATACAAGTCATTGGCCTTAGCACTCAAACCCAGTAAAACCTCATCTTAATTTAATTACATCTGAAAAATAATTATATTTCTTTCATTTCAAAAATATATTATTTTATTTTATTTCATTTTATCCATTATTATTATTTTGTAAGTTGACTAGAGACACACAGAGAAAGGAAAAGTGAGAAAGTAAACCACCATGTTGAGGACTTGAACTGCAGTCAGTCACATAGGAGTCTAGTGCCTAAACCACCATGCCACCTGCTGGCCCCATTAATTTCTAAATGAGGTTACATTCACAAGTTTCTAGTGGATGTGAATCAATGCGGGAGGGGGGAGGAGAAGGGACCTATTCTACCCAGGAAAATACCTTCAACAGTACTTTATCCTTGCGTTTTGAACAAGGAGTCCTATATCTTCATTTTACACTAGACCCCACATATTATAGCCAATTGGCCCTGATATCACCTTTTGACTGCTGGGGAATCTGGCTTAAAAATAAAGCCAGCTGAATCTCCTGAATGAAATCCAAACACACTCTGTGGCAGCTGACTGGTTCTAGACATGCACATGTGTGAGAAGCATGTCTGTTTGAGACATGTGGCCATGTAGCACAGAAGAGCAGAGAACTTTGTCTCCATAGGTAGACTCACTCCTAATATAAAGAAAATAAGAGCTGAACAAAGGCAATCAGTTATTCTTCTCAACTTTACCAAACAGGTCATTCACATATCCAGTGTCTGTGAGTAAAAGGCAGGAAGAGTAAAGTACCTTAATCAAATTTCCTTTTCATGGTGGTAACATTAGAAATAAAGATGAAAAATCTTCACTCACATATTCCTGAATTTTAAGAGATTTTTGCCACAGGGCATATGTGCTCACCAGAGAGAAAGAGAGAGAGACAGAAACAGAGACATTGAAAAGGAAAGTGAGAAATTACTCCCCTGGGGAAATTACCACACTTAAAGTCCATTTTCTCCCATTCTTCTCCTGGGATTTTGGGCATGCAGGCAACTTGCCCAGTTTGATTTTCAAGTCACCAGGTCCAGGACTCATACTCTGGTTAGCCATGTGGCTGTCCAATGAGGTAAACCCTATGCCATCTACTTGCTCCGTATATCCCTGATTTTAACTCTCTTAATCTGTTTAACTATGCCTTTTATTCTATAGTCAATGGAGTAATTACCATCCCTTTTAGGAAAAAGAATCAGAAGTTTATCAGGACAGATTTGTTTCCATTTTCATGGAACTACTCATTTGGGTAGCATCTTGGAACTCCTGGTGAACGACTTATATTTTTGTCCTAGAAGTCTCTGAAATTGGCATAAAAATGCATTAAGTGAATGCCAATGTTATTAATATCCAGTCATGAAAACTAACCTTATGCTATTAGCCATTCTAAAATACATCTAGCTGCAAAAATTTGATAATGAGGTTAAATGACAAATTAAGATAGATTATATAAAGGCATTCTAATCGGTTGAGCATAACATAAATGTCTCATATATTTAATGTAAACACTCCCCAATATCGAATTCTTCAGAAAATAATAAAAGTAATTTTGTGCTTGCTTTTTTTTTTAAAAAAAAAAATTTCTTCCACGAGTATAAGTGAGAAAGAGAACTTCCAGCAGGGTCTTAATGCTGTAATTGACCCCTGGTGTTAGCCAGTCCCAGATCATTTTGTGTGCCCCCAGAGGACTCAGAGTAGTCTCCAGACTTGAAATAGCCAACTTCCCATTGTGTCTGCCTTATGGAGTCTGGTCAGTTACCAAGAACATTTATAAGTTAAGATCCTAAAGTGTTAAAGTTTAAGTTTGAAAGCAAGTTTCCTTGCTATTATGGTTTAAAAGTTCTAAATATCCATAAGTAACCCTCCAAACATCTAATTTGGTTCATTTTAAGTGGCAAGGTTCTTTGTGCCTCAGTGGATCAAGGGTGCCCTCAGCATATACAGCTTGAACTACTTCCATAGATGTGTGAGTCTCCTAGGGCCTCAGATGTTTTAGTAGTTTAAGGAAAGTCTCTCATCAATAATGTTTCGTAGAGTCCAAAGAGTTAATTATTTGTGAGTATGTATAGCATTAACCCCATAATCAAGAAATGCATAAAAATTACCAACTTTCAGGGCTAGAGGAGTTAAAATATAGCAGGAATTAAACCTTTCCCCAGGATTCACCAGTTTACTACACACACCTGCCTAACCTAACCTAAATAATTCCAAACTGTCAAGATCAAAACATCCTGCCACACAATGAATAATTAAGGTAGAAAACCACCTTCCATGCAGGACCAAAACACTTTCCACATGGACATTTTACTCTCTAAAATTACTCATCTTTCTTTGTATTTCTGAGTTCCCAGATATGTTCCAAATGTTAGGGTCTTTCAATGGCCCCCTCACCAAGTACATCTTGATTCCATGCAGATTTGGAATGTTAGGAAATAAAGAGTAAAACTGAGATCAAAATATTATCTTCATTGGTTATAACCCTGGTTTAAGAACTCTACTTTGAAGGAGAACCCCATAACTGAACTCTGGAATTGGGCAGATATATCTACTTATTATGCACAGGATTCCAAAAATAGAAGAAACCCACTTGCACTCTCAAAAGAAAGAGGAGAATTAGTGAAGCTAAACATGCCCACTGCACACCAACTAACACACTAAGGGCAACATCAATAGATGAAAAATAGGTAGCTCCTGGCCTTAATAATCCTATTGCCTAGGGGACCAGCAGTTAGCGTAATGGTTATGTCGCTGTGTAGTTGACCGCGGTTCGAGTCCTGGACACGGTGGCTTAAACTCACACCAGGAGCATGTGTGTGCGTGCCCAAGATCCCGAGAGGAGAATGGAGGAGAAGGGATTGCAGCGTGGCTATCCCCCCCCGGGGGTGATTTCTCGCTTTCTGTCTCTCGGTCTCTCTCTGTCTGGCGAGTGCACGTGCCCTATAGCAGAAAAAAAAAATCCTATCGTCTAAAAGTGAACACCTATATGAAAAAAAATACAATTTTAAGTGCAACAATCAGATATATGAAAGTACAATTGTGACAAAAAGGAGTATAAGGAGCACAGAAGTGAAATGTGATTATCTGCCAGACACTCTTCCATAGAAATATTCTCAGCTCAAGTCTGTCTGCAGACTCTCTAAGTAGTCTGGCAATGTGCTTGCCCATGATCTGAGACTGGGCTGAAGACTGGGAGTTGATTACAATATTGGGACTCTGTTGGTGGTATAATCTCTCTATCTCTATTTCTCTGTACCTCCTATCTCTCTCTCTCTTTCTCATGGAAAAAGTGAATGAACAAACTATGAAAAACAGAGTGTGATCACAACACTGAAGACTTTACAAAAAGGATGAGGTGTTAACTGAATTATGAAGAGGAAAACGAGTGTTCTAGGGACACAACAGGGCAAAAGAAATTCTTGGAATGGAAGGCACGTTCAGGATTGTGAATTAATGTTTCACATAATCTTGGAATGTGAAGTGGGTAGTGGTGGGAGAAATTATTGCAGTAGTAAGGAACAAACAATGGTAATCCCAGATTCTTTGCTTTTCTAAGGAACAAGTGATACAATAACTTAAAGTGCTTTTAGCTACATAACAATATACTATAAATCCTACAAATATAGGGATGCTATTTCTTTTTCTTTTCCTTTTTTTTTTTTTTTTTGGAGAGGTTTTTCGCTATAGGGCGCGTGCGCTTGCCAGACAGACAGAGAGACACATAGAGACAGAAAGCGAGAAATCACCCCCCCGGGGGGATGGTCACGCCGCAATCCCTTCTCCTCCATTCTCTTCTTGGGATCTTGGGCATACACGCACACGCACCCGGCGTGAGTTTTAAGCCACCGGGTCCGGGACGCGAACCGCGGTCGACTACGTGGGAGTCCAGCGACATAGCCATTACACTAACTGCTGGTTCCCTAGGGACGCTATTTCAATGATGAGATAAGGTCGGATTTATTTGGGGATAGTCCTGAGTCTCTTTTT
Organism: Tupaia tana; assembly: GCA_026018925.1. Lineage (NCBI taxonomy): Eukaryota > Metazoa > Chordata > Mammalia > Scandentia > Tupaiidae > Tupaia > Tupaia tana. The sequence continues at coordinate 8,198,876 of JAKSZU010000025.1, read as the reverse complement.
CTTCTCTTTCCATAGTCTCTAATCAAGAATAAAATTATTTGAGGACCTGACTTTCATTCATGTCTTGGAAAGATTAATATTGGATCATTGAGTATTAACAACTATCTGAGAAATTCTGAAAGCTAGGTAAAACAGAATGTAGGAAAGATTAATACCTGAAGGTGATTCTGTAGTTGAGCGAAATTAATCCCTGAAGGTGTCTATGGACTGCAGTTCCCAACAGGGGGTCTGAATTCTTGTTTCCTGGTACCTTTAAGGTTTTACCTCATCATACAACACTAAAATAAAATAGACATTTCTACTAGATTACATTTATTGTGCACATTCATGTAAGTCAACAAAATATTCCATGTATCATGTAAATTATCATTTATCTTGATTTTTTTATTTCTACTTGATAGTTTCCAAGCACGAAACAGAGAAAGGACAGAGGTATATGTGAAGCTATGAGATGAAATAAGCTTGGGACCACCAGTTGGTGTAATGGCTATGTCACTGGACTCCCATGTAGTTGACCACGGTTCGAGTCCCAGACCTGGCAGCTTAAACTCACACCGAGCCCATGTGCGTGTGTGCCCAATATCCTGAGAGAAAGATGAAAGAGAAGGGATTGTGGTGTGGCCATCCTCCCGGGGGGTGATTTCTCCCTTTCTGTCTCTCTGTCTCTCTCTGTCTTTCTGGCGAGCACATGCACTCTATAGCAAAAACCTCTCACAAAAAAAAAAAAAAAAAAAGAGAACGAGAGAAGTTCATTTCACCACAAAATTAAGATCCAAACAACCTTTCTGCAGCAGAAAACAACTAGAGCAATTATATTCATTTTATAGGCACAACCTCTGGAAAAATCAAGTTTAAGAATTTCCCATTAACCTAATGCACCTTATCTGTTTCAATAAGTATAATGGTATATAATGGGAATTCATCTTAGGGATAGAGAAAGGCAGCCATGGCGCAGATGTGATAGTCCCAGGTTATCTGAAGGCTGCTGGAGCATGTTTTTACATTAATAATGTTATTAGAAAACATCACAAGATTCTCTTCATTTTGTGTTAACTAAATATCTTCTTCCTTTCATTAAAATAGACAGCCCACACTTGGGTCTAAGGTACATGTATTGTTGGAAGTTAAATGAACCTTGGTGGGTTGCCAGGTTCTCATTAAGCTATAGGTTTCTAGAAGAGATCTGCTCAAACACTGTGAGTGCAGCTTCACATCTGTAACTAACTGTGATGCCACTGTAAGCAAATTAAACTCACCTATAAAAGCACGATATGGATATTTGCTATCCCTACTTTAAGGAGCTCTTGTAAAGCATTACTATGTTAATTGTGCTATACCAGGAGACTTCAAAATTAGTGGAAAAATAGGATTAAAGTCTGAGCTTATTTTGGTGCAAAGTATTTTAAAATCTATTCCATATTTTTAAAAATAATAATACACATTTTCTATGAACTTATTGAAGAACCCCTCAGATATACATCTGCATGAGTATTTTCAGTATTTGTGTGTACTTACCAAGAACTTTGCCAAATGCACTGTAAAAATCTTAGTGGTGTGTCTCTCTAAATGAATTCCCAACCCTCCTCCCCAGTTAAAATTATTTAAATTAAGAAAAACCGATATGTTAGAATAAATGTCAGAGAACTCCAAATTTTGCTTCTTGTAGTACCCTGTCCAAACTATTTTACCTTCTCTTTGCACAAGTCCTTAATTGAAAACCCCTAGGGGTTTATTTTTTAATTTATGCATTAATCAAGAAAATGTATTGATTTTTCAGGTACTGTTCTTCTGTGGCCTTATAGGTGTTAAGGGAATACAGCAATCAAAGAAACAGATTAATATCCCTGCCCAACTAGTTGGAGGGAGAAAGAAATAAATTAATAAGAAAACATATACATATAAACATATAACTAAAAATTGAACAAATAAGTAAAATAAGTAGTACATGAAGTCAATGCTACAGACAAGTAGAAAATAAGAAAGAGATTGAGTGTTAGTGGAAGAAGGTTGCAATTTGAAATTGATCGTTGAAGACCTTATGGGGAAGGTAAAATTAAAAAAGGAACAACAACTGGGTGGTCGGAGAGAATGACAGGCCTATCTCGGGGCTGAGTATTACAGAGAGCAACCACATGGGAAGGTCATAAGGTAAAAGTATGCCTAGATATTCAGGGAACAGAGGACATTACTGTGTGGGGGACAGAGGGAGCAGAATGGAGAGGAGAAGAAAATGAAGATAGAAAGGAAATGGAACATTCATGTTGCTAGGGCCTTGGAGGCATTTTGAGGATTTTGGATTTTGTTTTGAATAAGCCATTGAAGAGATCGGGCTAACGAAATTTGAGTTATTATTTCAAAAGTCTCTCTCTGCATATCATGTTGACTTGAGACTTTAGGAGAGCAAGGACAAGACTGGAGAAAGCAGCAATTAACTGAAAGAAAGCATTTACTCAAAGACATGCCTTCTATTCAGTGAAGATAGAAAGCAGGTTCTGGCAATATATGGTCCACAGATCAAACTGGGCCCTCATCTTATTTTGTGTGACCTGTGTCAGCCTGAAATAAATCAGTCTAACCCAAGCTTGTTAATCAAGCAAAAAGGTTGACTGAAGTCCAAGCTTGAGAATGAACCAGGGAGCAAGACCTCAGCAAAATACAATCAATGCTCTGATATGATGGAGTTTGGAGGATTATTTTATAAGAACAGAATAAAAGGAACACAGAGGAAAGAGAAGAGTTACAGGAGAGAAAAGTTACAAAATTGTTTCTAAGGATTTATTCAGAGTGGTATTCAGTTGTTATTGAGAGAAAAACAGACTAAAACACCACATTTAGATACAACTGTAGAGCGGCCAGCATGTGGCACCATGATTGAGGCACTGGACTCCCACACAGTTGACCTTGGTTCATATCTCAGACCTGCTGGCTTAAAAATAATATTGAGAGCATGCGTATGCTTGCCCAAAATCCTGAGAAGGGAATGGAGAAGAAGGTATTGTAGCATGACCATTCCCTCACCCCTACCCGAACTGGGATGTGATTTCTCACTTTCCCTTTCTCTGTCTCTCTCTGCTGAGCTCACACAACCTACGGCAAAAACCTACAATTAAATAATTAAAGACAACTGTAGAAATACCAAAATTAGTAAACCAACAGAGCCAAGAGACTGTGGAAGTCATCAACCATACAAAGAGATTCTTGCATTTCTAGAAAGCAAAAAATGAACTGGAAATTTAGTAGATAAAACAATCAAGAAAAGACTCCCCTAAGAAGGGTTGCACAGTCAGGATAATTTTTCTTATCTTTGGTAAAGGGCAAAAGAGAAAACAGGGCTTGGAAGCAAAGAGACAAAAGTTATTTTAGGGAAAAAGTTAATTTAATTCACTCCATGCCTTGCTCAGTATGTCTCTATGTTAACTGTATAATGGTTGATTGCTGGTGACCAAAATGAGAAAGCAGAATGAGCCTGTTCAACCAGAGATTTTCCGTGATGACTTACTGTCTTCATTACAGTTTTTAAAAATATTAATTATTTTATTTTTTATTATCATTTTAAAATTTGCTATAAGGTAGGTGCACTCACCAGAGAGAAACAAAGAGCGAGAGAGAGTGAACAAGCTGGATTCAGGACTCGAACTGTGGTTGGCCATGTGGGAATCCAGCAACTCAACCACCAAGCCACCTGCTGGCCCCTCTTCATTACAATTTTATCCAATGCTGACCATCCCCAAGTTTACTTGATATGATGTAGATTGGTGCTTTTCAAAAACATTAAGTCAAAAGTAATTTCATCTGGCAACTATAAATTGCTGTTATTATTAAAATATTTTATTAATTTTTGAATTAATTTTTGGTAAATATTTTGCCTTGGAAAATTTTATCTTAATATATTTCTTTCATCAAGTCAAATTATCCCAGAATAACTATTGGACATCTAATGCTATTTTGCCTTACAAGGACAAAGAAAGAAATCTGTATCAAAAAAAAGGTTTTCTGTTTATTTTTCCATCTGACAAGAAAAACCAAGAGGTGGATTTTTCTGAAATACCCTAGTCCAGATTCTCTTTTATTGTTCTGAAGCCCTAACATTCATCATATGATTAATACATTTTTTTCTCTTTGTAAAAAGGAAAAGGGAACTACATGACTATAATTTATTGTTAACTCTCCTAGAGACCAGAGGGCCTGAGGGTAATGAAGGGAAGTCCCCTATCTATCGGAAAGGACCATGCACATCTTGGCCTCCAGAGAACAGGGGAACTTCACTTCCTCTGAGGACAGTTCTCGACCTCTGGAGGGAAATCTTCACCTCCACCCCATCAGAAAACAACTTGAACAAGGCCCAGGTGTCTCAGATGAGCTCCCTCTCTGATGACCAGGCCCTGCTGGAAGTGGCCTGCCTCTTGGGAAGCCTGATTCAGGTGCAGCAGGGCTCCCTGACTTGGCTCCAGGTTGCTTCCCTCTATGGGAGAAATTGGCCAAGGAAGTGCTGAATAAGAACTATCTGTCCAATTCTCCAGGCTCGCTGGTGTCAGGGAAGGAGATACAGGGTACAAAGCCTTCCCACCCTCCATTGAGGAGCTGCTTCCCATCCATAGTTCCCAGAAAAGGGTCCTGAAAAAGAAAAAATGGAGATGTCACTGCCACTGCTGCTGCCCCTGCCTTGGGATAGGGATGACCTGCCTGCATCTCCAAAGATTCCTCGTGTAGTTCTGGGGAAGACCTGGGCATCTTGGAGCATGAGTGTCAAAGAAACAGGAAAACCTTGGAGGATGGCTTTGGAGGATAAAGTGGAGGTGTTAAAGGATAAGGTGGAGGAACTAGAGGATAAAATGGAGGTGTTGGAGGATAAAGTGAGGCCTCTGGAGGATAAAACAAAGGACAGACTGGAGCTCTACCATCTGCAACACCGGCAAGGTCACAACAGTGAAAAGATTCTCACATGCCCAACACCATCATAAAGTTGGCTCTTGGGAAACCACTAATCAGTCCCAACAAAATTCCTTCTCCTCCATTCTCCTCTCGGGATCTTGGGCACACATGCACACATGCCCGGCATGAGGTTTAAGCCACCGGGTCCAAAACTCAAACCACAGTCGGCTACATGGGAGTTCAGCGACATAGCCATTATGCTAACTGCTGGTCCCCGAGAGTGTTTTTTTCAACTCATTCTCCCATCTTTTAATAGGGCTGATCATCTTTTTTCCAAACAGCTACTTGAGTTCCTTGTGTATTCTGGCTATCATCCCTTATCTGATGCATAATTTACAAAAATATTTTCCCATTCTGAGGGCTGTCGATTCACACTAATTACTGTATATTTTGCCATATGGAAACTCCTTAGTCTGATGGAATCCCACTTGTCTATTTTGGAGATTATTGACTGTGCTTTGGGGGTTGTATTTAAGATGTCTTTCCCTACCCCAATGTCTCCCAGAGTTTCCCCAGTTTTTTCTAGGAGCAGTTTCATAGTTTAAGGTCTTAGATTTAGATCCTTGATCCACCTCAACTTGATTTTTGTCAAAGGTGAGAGGTAGGGGTTCAGATTCATCTTTCTGCACGTGCAAATCCAGTTTTTCCATCACCATTTGCTGAAAAGGTTTTCTTTTTCCCACTGGATTGACTGGTACCCCTTGTCGAAAATCAGTTGACTGTATGTTTGGGAATTTACTTCTGGGGACTCAATTCTGTTCCATTGGTCCACCTGTCTGTTTTCTGTGCCAGTACCATGCTGTTTTGATTACCACAGCTTTGTAGTATATTTTTAGGTCAGGGAGTGAGATGCCACCCACTCCACTCTTCTTGTGTAGAATTGCTTTGGCAATATGGGGTCTTTTATGATTCCAGACAAGTTTCATGATTGTGTTTTCCAGATCTGTGAAGAATTTATCTGGTACTTTGATTGGCATTGCATTAAATATGTAGATTAAGTTGGGGAGAAC
>JAKSZU010000025.1:8009704-8192834 GCA_026018925.1 Tupaia tana | reverse complement strand
GAGAACTGCCATTTGGATTATATATTAATTTTTCCAATCCAGGAACATGGGATGTCCTTCCACTTTTTTATGCAATTTTCTATTTCTTTTTTTAGCTTCTCATAGTTATCCTTGTGGAGGTCTTTAACTTCTTCGGTTAGATTTATTCCTAAGTATCTTACATTTTTGTGGCTGTGGTAAAGGGAATAACTTTTTTCAGTTCTATCTCAGTCTGCCTGTTGTTCATATACAGAAATTCTATAGATTTCTATATATTGATTTTGTATCCTGTAACTGTACTGTATTCGTGCATTACTTCCAGAAATTTTTCAATGGAAACCATTGGGTTGTATACAATCATGTCATCTGCTAATAGAGAGAGTTTCACCTCTTCTTTTCTTATTTGAATGCCTTTTATTTTTTATTCTTTTCTGATTGCATTGGTGAGGACTTCCAGTACTATATTAAAAAGGAGTGGAGAAAGTGGGCATCCTTGTCTTGTACCCATTTACAGTAGGAAAGCTTTCAGCTTTTCTCCATTCAGGATACTGTTTGCGATGGGTTTTTCATAGATAGCTTTTTTTGTGTTGAGAAGTGAACCTTTTATGCCAATTTTGCTGAGATTCTTGATCATTAAGGGATGTTGTATCTTATCAAATGCTTTTTCTGCATCAATTGATAAGACCATATGGTTTTTATCTTTCTTTCTGTTAATATGGTGTATTACATTTACGGTTTTGTGTATGTTGAACCAACCTTGAATTCCTGGAATAAAGCCTACTTGATCATGTTTAATCTTTTTTATAAGTTGTTGGATACGATTGACTAGTATCTTGTTGAGAACCTTTGCATCTATATTCATCAGAGATACTGGTCTATAGTTTTCCTTCCTTGTCCTGTCCTAATCTGTTTTAAGGATAAAGGTGACAGAGGCTTCATAGCATGAATTAGGGAGATTCACCCTTTTGGATCTTTAGAAATAACTTGAGCAGAATGGGGATTAATTCTCCTTCGAAAGTTTTATAGAATTCAGAGGTGAAGCCATCAGGGCCAGGGCTTTTCTTTCTTGGAAGGTTGCTTATTATTGATTCAATCTCCTGGCTTGTTATGGGCCTATTCAGACTTTCTATATCTTCCTGGCTCAATCTTGGTAGATTACATGTGTCCAGGAATTTGTCCATCTCATCCAGATTGTCTTGTTTCTTGGCATATAGTTGTTCATAGTATGCTCTAATGATGTTTTGTATTTCTACTTTGTCTGTTGTTGTATTGCCTGCTTCATTGCAGATTTGATTCAACCGGTTCCTTTTTCTCTTCTTCATAAGTCTCACTAGTTTTGTATCAATTTTATCTTTTCAAAGAAACAGCTTTTACTTTCAATTATTTTCTGTATAGTTCGTTTATTTTCTATTTCATTTATATCCGCTCATATATTTATTATTTCTTTTCTCCTGGAGTTTTTTTGGATTATTTTGCTGTTGCTTTCCTAATTCTCTAAGGCTTGATGTTAGGTGATAAATTTGCCTTCTTTCTGTCTTCCTCTAATTTGCACTAATTCCTATGAATTTCCCTCTTATGACTGCTTTAGCAGTGTGCCAAAAATTATGGAAACTCCTGTCCTCATTGTCATTGGCTTCCACGAATCTTTTGATTTCTGTCTTTATTTCTTAAATGGTTGTGAAGTCATTCAGGAGTAGGTTATTTAGTTTCCATGTATTTGAGTTTTTTTTTTTTTTTTTTTTTTTGAGAGGATTTTTGCTATAGGGCATATGTGCTCACCAGACATAGAGAGACAGAAAGACAGAAAGTGAGAAATCACTCCCCAGGGGGTATGGCCATGCTGCAATCCCTTCTCCGTTCTCCTCTTGGGATCCTGGGCACACACGCACACGCGCCTGGCATGAGTCTTAAACCACCAGGTCCAGGACGCGAACCACGGTCGACTACATGGGAGTCCAGTGACATAGCCATTATGCCAACTGCTGGTCCCTGTATTTGAGTATTTTTGAGGATTTTTCTTGAAATTAAACTCAAGTTTAATTCCATCATGGTCAGAGAAGATACTGGATATAGTTTCTATGCCTTTGAATCTGTAGAAGCTTGCTTTGTGCCCTATGATGTGGTCAATCTTTGAAAAGGTTCCATGTGGGGGTGAGAAAAAAGTGCATCTTATAGGTTTTGGATGTAAACTTCTATAGATGCCTGTTAAGCCCATTTTATTTATGGTATCATTTAGATACTTTATCCCTTTATTTTTTGTCTAGATGTTCTGTCCAGAGGGGACAGTGCAGTGTTGAGGTCTCCAATAATTAGTGTATTGCAGTCTATCTCTCCTTTTAGACCTAACAGTCTTTCCTTCACATATTTGGGTGCTCCTTTGTTAAGCGCATAGATATTGATAAGCGTTATATCTTCTTGATCTATTGATCCTTTTACTACAATATAGTGCCCTTCTTTGTCTCTTCAAACAGTTTCTGTTTTAAAGCCTATTTTGTCAGAAATTAGTATCACAATTCCAGCTCTTATTTGGTTCCATTTGCATGGAAAACCTTTTTTCAACTCTTTACATTCAGTCTATGTATGTCTTTATCCATGAGGTGGGTTTCCTGTAAGCAACAGATAGAGGGCTTCTATTTTTTTAACCATTCAGTTGGTCTGTGTCTCTTGATTGGAGAATTTAATCCATTCACATTCAATGTTATTATCACTGTTACCAGATCAGGACAGATCTGTCCTGACATTTAAGTTGGCCATTGTCTTAGTTGCCTTTTATTCTTTTGTTTCTGTTTAATTCTTTAGTTTTCCTGGAATAGTACTTTCTTCAGTGTTTCTTGACAAGCTGGTCTAGTGTTAGCAAATTCTTTCAGGTTTTGTTTGAGAAGATTTTAATCTTTTTTTCCCATAGGAAGGATAATCTTGCAGGATATAATAATCTTGGTTGAAATTGTTTCTCTCTTAACACTTTCAGTACATCTTCCCATTCTTTCCTTGCTTGCATTGTTTCTATTAAGAGGTCCAGTGTTAGCCTGATGGGATGACCTTTGTAATTCACTTATCGTTTCTCTCTTGCCAGTTTTAGTATCCTATCTTTATCTGCGGTGTTGGACAGTCTGGCTAAGATGTGCCTTGGGGAAGATCTTCTGGGGTTGATTGTATTTGGGACCCTTTCTATTTCCTGAGTCTGGATGCTTGCGTGCCTCTCTAGACTTGGGACATTTTCTTCCAGGATTTCATAGAATAAGTTTTCTATGTCGTTATTAGTTTCTTCAGCTTCTGGGATGCCAGTTATTCTGATATTTGGGCATCTTATGGTGTCTAGTATTTCTCATATATTATCCTCGTGTTTTGCTGTTGCTGTTATTTTCTCTATCTTTTTTGGTGTTTTTTTTTTTTATTTTGTAGGTCAGAGGTTTTATTTTCTATATTGGAGATTTGATATTCAGCATGGTCTAATCACTTTTAATACTTTCAAGAGAGTTTTTGATTTCCTCTATTACAGACTTCATCTCTAATAGTTTCATCTGGTTCTTTCTCAGAGTGTCCATTTCTTCTTTCACATCGTGGTAGGACTTCCTAATCTCCTGTAGTTAATTGTCTCTTTTCAGTTCCAACTCATAGAATTTGTTCACCATGAATGTTCAGAATTCTTTCTCTGACATTTTGGTAATGTCCTCCATTTTCACGAAAGATAGAGAGGAGTTACTCTGTTCCTTTGATGGAAACATATTTCCTTGTTTATTCAGACCTGAGGCTCTTGTTCTACTTCTAGCCATTGGAAGATGTACTCACTTTTGAAAACCTCTTAGGAAAATATTTCACTGAGTAGGAAGGAGTGTGTTTCCCTTTTGTTATGAATTGACATGTGCAGAAGTCTCTGTTCTGTTGTTTTTAGTAATGTGGTCTCAAAAAAGATACTCTATTCAGGTGTCTGAAGAGCAGATTTTCCTTTTTCACAGCTGGTTAAGTACAAGGGAAGATCCCAGAGAACCTTATATTACTAAAAATTTCAGATATCTGATTCTAGACCTAGCTAGTCCCTCTGGCAAGATGGAAGATGAGGAAGAGAAGATAATATAACAGAAAAGAAAAGAGTACAGAGGGGGATAAAGAAAAAGTTGCACGCTGCGGTATTGTGCGGCACACAATTTCACCAGAGAACTGGAGATGGAACTGGCAGCTGCTACAGCAAAAAGGACAGTTTGTAGGGAAAGGAAGAGGAGGGCATTAACAAAAGAATGGAGAAGAGTAAAGAAAAAAAAAACCTGCCTATTTGACTAGGGGTCTGCCGGGTCTTGGGCTGCAGAGCCTGGAAGTGAGGCGGTGGGGGCAGTGGTGCCCCTGCCTCAATGTCCCTTACTGCCCTGAGGCCTGGAGATGGAACTGGCAGCTGCTGCAGCAAAAAGGACAGTCTGGGGGAAAAGGAAGAGGAAGGTATTTGCAAAAGAATGGAGAATAGCAAAGCAAAACAAAAAAAAAAAAAAAAAAACCTGCCTACTTGCCTAGAGGTCTGGGTGGGTCTTGAGATGCGGAGCCTGGAAGTGAGGCGGTGGGGGCAGTGGTGCCCCTGCCTTAATGTCCCTTACTGTCTAAAGGCCTGGAGATGGAACTGGCCAAAATAACATATATTTAAGGTGTACACCTAGACTGACGTATGTACACACCAAAATGATGGGCATCATCAAACTAATCAATATTATATGACCTCACATAGCTACCTTTTCTGTGTGCAGTGAGGGCACTTCAAATCTACTCTCTCAGTGAATTTCAGGTATACAACACAGCATCAGGAACCACAGCCAAGTTCTGAATATCTACTTCTATGTGACTTAATAGGTGTGAGTTGGGCCCATGATAATTCTACTCATAACAGCTATAGATGCACATGGTTTAAAGTATCACAAGACTTCAATAAAAACAACAGTCTCTAGGCCCTGCCTACCCCACCGTGGTTCACTTTCATGAGGCCATGATCATCAATGCTGTTAGCATCTTTGTGGGGCATCTACTTATATTTGTTAGTAAAATGCTTAGATCAAGAGCCAGATCTTGATCTGTCCACCGAGCACATTACCTCTTGTGGTTAACAGAATAATGGCCCCCTTAAAGCTGACCACCTCCTAATCCCCAGAACCTGTGAACATGTCACATGAAAGAAAGGACTTTGCAAGGGTGATTCAGATAAGGATCTTGAGATGGGGAGACTCTCTTGGCTTTTCCAGAGGGATTCAGTAGGACTTTAGTACACATGAATAGCAGAAATTTGGATTCTGTGGGGCCCAGATGAGTGTCCTAATCCCAGGATGAATCTTTTTTTTTTTTTTTTTTTTTTTTTTTGCTTTATTTACCCTGGTACAGCTTTCTTCTTTAAGTTGACACTCTGTACATTTCCATCTGATGTTTAGCTGTGTTCTTTGTAATATATTTTATAATGAGCCAGTAAACAAAAGTTTCTCCTTAAGTTCTGTGAGCCACTCTAGCAAATTAATCAGACCCAATCCTAGGAGAGAATTATGGGAACTGATTTAGAGCTGATGGATCACAAACACAGGTAAAAACCACTTGGGGCATACACCTCCCATATGAATTGTGGGGAGGCAGTCTTTTATATTTTAATTTCCAAAGGGCCAACTGCTCACCAGAGAGAGATAGACATACACAGAGTAACAAAAAGAGACAGAGCAAGAGAAAGAAAGCAACCCCCAAGGATGCTTAGTCATGCCACAATCCATTCGCCATTTCTTTATCCTTTTGAGATTTGGGGTATAAATATTTAAGTCACCTGGGTCAGGATTTGAACAACATGGCCAGTCATGCGGCATCTGCCTGCTTTAACCGCCAAGCCACTGACTCAGAAGCAAGGGGACAGTGCAAGTGTTGGGGCCCTCAACCTCTGGGATCTGACATGATCTCCAGTTCTGACAGTGTAAAAACAGAAATTAATTAGAGAGCAGCCAGTTGGTGTTGGTGTAGAACTTAAAGCTTGCTAGTAAATGGAAAAAACACCAACCCAGTTGGTCACAGGAGTTCTGTGTGGATAGTTAAGAGGATAGGAGAAAATAAGTAGGGTTTTTTTTCCCTGGTATTCTTACATTCCTACAAGCAGAGTGAGAGATGTCTAGCAAAAGGCAAGAAAATTCTATAGGACAATGGAAATGTCCCACATGTACACAGGTGCCTAGTTTATATAAGCATACACATCTGTTAAAATTTACTAAATGATATGTACAACGAGTGTCTGCTCATTTCACTATATTAAATTATACCTTAATTGTAATAAAACTAGGCAAATATACCAACTTAAATCTAAAAACCTGGCCCAGACTTTGTGTCAAAACAGGAAGTTGGAAGCCACATGCTCACTCCCTCAAATGAGTCCCTTGCCTGGTTAGCCTGAAAATATGCTGGGTGAGTGCCTGGGATCCTGCCAGGCTGAAGGACTGGAGGAAGGGGATGACAAATAAGACCAAGCTCTGTGGAGGGTGCCCCCTCACCCTATATCACATACATTCCCTATCATGGAAAAAAATCTAGAAGCATGTTAGACACTGCCTCAGAAATCTATTAAGTGCTCTGGACCCTGCATTATGAGCCGTGACATTTGTGTTCAGGCAATTTACATTACTCCTTGAAAATCCTAAGTGACTGTTAATCCTGTGTTATATCTTATACAAAAAATGCTAACTTCTGTACCACAAAATGGAGGAAAGCACACTCATAGGTAGTTTTTGCAACCCAGTGACCCCAAACTTCTGTCACCAAGCACCTGTGAGAGTGAAGAGGATCATACCCAGCCAAGGAGGAGGTGGCTTGTGAGAACCACTGCATGCAGACATATGTGTTAGGATGTCAACAGGGAGGAACACATACCTTCCAGGCTGGCCTGATCCCAGCTCCCTTGGGCTGCCCTCAGGACTGGCTTGAGGTCTTCTAGCTCTTCCAACATGGAGCTGATGAAGAGCCCATCTCTGGGGCTGTAGGACCTGCCTCTCTGATAAATTCTTACAGGTAAAGGTCAGGTACCGCACATCTCAGTTATTCCCAGAAAAGCCTCTCCACACACTTTGTTAAATGCTCAAAATCTAATAGCTCTTGGGGGAGTCCACTGGATAGCCAAGTCTTCAGGAAACTTCTAGCAGTGCCCCCAAGCCTCCTCTAGCTCAAGTAGAAAGAAAACGGTGGCCAGCAGGGATTAAGAGGGGAGTGGCCATGACCAATCATCTGGAAACACCCAGAGTAAGTAGCACACCCAGCCAGAGACCCCTTACCCACAATATGTGGCAACTTGTTTATATCATCTCAGTGGCCCAGCAACCTCACGGAGCTGGATGAAATGCAGATGCACTGATTCTTATCAGTGGGGCTGGGATGGCCTTTCCTGACCTGTCACCATCACACCATCACAGCAGGACCTATGGCCACTGCCAAGAAACTTCTGCCCACCTGATCAGATTTATACTGAGATGCTTCATCGAATAAAACTGGGACAAAGAGGACACACAAGCAAAGCCTTGAGACACATTAAATAGCCTGCTGGGAGTTCCTTATTCTGTTTTTGTTGTCAGGTTGTGTGTAACAGCTACTAAAAAGGTTAACATGGGTACTTTTGTTACTTGGAGCATACATAAACTTCCTTTTGCCTGGGAACATGTTCCAATGGCTCATTAAGGGAAATCTTGCCTTCTTCCCAAGATAGAACCAGCCCCTATTCCTAGAACAGGGTCATACTGACTTTTCACCATGAATTCCCACTAACAATAAAACATAGTAATACTCGAAGATAAAAACTAGCTATATGGAAGAAGTGTAGAAGAAAGCAAGCTGAATTACATGAATAGGCAATTTTTTTCCAGTGGGTCATTGTGAAAGAAGGGTCAACTCAGTCCTGTTGTTTGTACGTCCTGTGTGAAGGCTCCCAAGAAGAAACCCACTCTGGAACTCTGTCTTGACCCAGCTTATCTCTCCACAAACTGCTAAAGACTTCTTTCCCATATCATCTTATTTTAGGTACAAGAACCTTCTGAAAATCAACCCAACTGGAGGAGAAATTGGAGAAGACATTGTGGAATGACCATACCCCACTAGGGGTGCTTTCTCTCTCTCTCTCTGGCTAGAGCATATATATGCACTCTAGAAATTAAAAATAAAATGGGGCCTGAGGCTTGCCCCTGACTTGAGCAAGTGTGTACTACTTTTCCTGGTGCAGCCTCTAAGTATGGCAGGGCAGCAGAGTAACCCCTGAGACAGGGTTCACTTACCTGTCCATGCCCTGGGAACCCTCCTCCTTCCTCACTGGACTGTCCTCCCTGTGGTTAGTCTCCATGTGACTAGGTCACCATGAGGCAGGCAGACCAATAGCTTTTGAGACAACCAAGGTTGACAGGAAAACCTTGAAGCATTCTCTTAACAGACATTTACAACACAATTAGAACAAATAAACAGAGGTAAAAAATTCAAAGGTGATGCTTAATAGACAGGCAACTCACAGACAAGCTGCCCTGCCCTCCAGGATTCCAGGGAGATGTGCCCCTGGCTGGGCCATTTTAAGATGTACCCACTCCACCAAAACCAAGTTGTGCTGAGGATGAGACAAGATTCAGTGTCTGGGTGAGAACATCCCACCCACTCCTCACTGCAAGAATGCAAATTGCAAGGAAGCTAATAAGCAGCAGGAGCCCTCATAAGAGAATGGGTGGACAGCCCCATTGATCCTGACAAAGAGCACAGGGGAAGAAGGGCAGGAGGAGGATTGCATCATTGGAGTTGAGGCTGTAGCTCAATCAGCAAAGAGGTCTTCCAGGCACGTCTGGGGCCTAGGGACAGGGCTTGCAGACAGGAGGAACAAAAACTGGGCAGTGCATTCCAAGGCCCCAGTCAGGGCTGCTCTGTGAGGCAAGCACTTCACCAGCAGCCAAAGAAATAATTATTTAGTATTTTTCTTGAAAAAAGCAAAGGCCCATCCACACTGAATAAAGCCAAGTGAGTGTGAATTTCTCATTTTATACCATACAGGGAAAAGGGTGTCAAGGCTGCCACTTTAGGGGATCCCTGGTTGGCCAGGGATGAGGTAGAAGGTGCCTGGGACTAGCCAGATGGTCAGCTTGGCCCACTCCATGTCCCACCTGCTTCGTGAGGTGGTGCTGCAGTTACTGTGCCCAGGCCATGCCCAGAGCCTGGGATGATACTCAGTTCCCTAACTCTTAAAGGTTGCCAGGGCAATCATCCCAAACCCATTACCCTACCTAGAACACCTGCTTGTCTGTGTTTAAGGCCCTTCCTTTGTTTCCACCAAAAGAGGGGCACTGCCATTCAGCATCCCCAAAGGCAGATGAGGTGCCAGTTCCAACCGTCACACACGAATTGTTCATGCACAGAGAAGAGATCAGGGCCTCTATTCAAACTTGTACTGGGTGAAGGCTTCGGAAACTTGTGTTTCTATAGGGAGACACCTGTTTCTATGGGGGCCACAGTGCACCCTAACTGCTGCCAGCCCAGCCATTTCCAGGTCTTCTCATGCTAGGCCCCCCCCCCGCCCCGCTGGCTCCCTGGGGGTGATTTTTCACTGTCTCTCTCTCTCTCTCTGGTGAGTAGATGTGTCCTATAGCAAAAATCTCTCTTAAAAAATACACTCCTTTTAAAAAAATTGCTCCACAGCATGTACACTGACTGGAGAGAGACAGAGAGACAGATGCAGAGAAAGTGTCAGGAGGTATGGCCACTCTCCAATGCCTTCTCCATTCTCCTCTCAGAATTTAGGGCATGTACATGCCTGGCACATTTCTCAAGCTGCCAGGTCTAGGACTTGGAACAGAGCAGTTGGAAATGTGAAATCTCGCTGCTTTATCCACCATACCACATGCTGGCCCAAGATTTCCCTTTTTAAACAACCAAAGCCTACCCTCAATAATCTTCATCAAATTTCTGAACTGGTTTAAAAACTGTACAAAATCATCTTGTTTATTACAAAATGATTCATACAAATTAGTAATCAAAGAAACTTGTCCTCTTTACAAGCAGTAAAATATTTGCACGAACCAGTTTCTAAAATCTAGCTGAATTTCATATGATTTATGAAATGTTACTTGTATTTATAAAATAGAAAAAAAGGACTAAATTATTGAGACAGGATCAGGTGGCCTCATGACCCCCTGCATTGACAGACCATCCCCAAACTTGAAATGCCCAACAGAAACCAACCATTTTTCTGTGCAAGTCAATTTTCTGTGAGTAGACACAGACCATCAAGATCACTCTAATGTTCACTCTAAGGTGGCTGTTTCTAGCCCTGGTTCTAAGAACTCTAGACTCTCTGTACTCACATTATCCTTTGCAAAAATCAGCCACTGAGAACTTCCAATATCTGAGATACCATACTCACTGACTGAAAAGCTAAGCTAGTATTTTTTTCCAACAAGGTATATTTCACAAGATGCTTTAATTCAAATATCTTGTACATCATTTATTTTTCTTTCTTTTCTTGTGATATCATGTACATTTTACGATTTCAACTGTTTCCATTGTACAGTTCAGTGGCATTAAGTACATTTATACTGCCATGGAATCATTACTACCATTCACATTTAGAACTTTTTCAACTTCCTAAACTGAAACTCTCTTCTCATTAAACAACTCACTCCTCCCTCTCCACATTCTTTGGCTTCATTTTCTCTCCTGAAATGCATCCTCTTTTACTTAAAAAGCTATTTTAATCATCGACCTTGTATATGCATATAATATTTTAGCTATCATAATTACTGAGTTTCTTAGAAAATAGCTGACATTAACTGAGCACTCTATGATAGTAGATTTAATACATACTATGACAGTTCATCTATTCCTCATGATGATACTTATATCCTCTAGTCATTCAGTTTTGGCTATACAGTATGAACACTCACTATATATTAAGTGGAGACATACAATGTCTCTCCTTCATAGCCTGGCTTGTTTCACTTAGCAGTAAATCTTCCATATCCATCTACTTTCTTTCAAAAGCCATGTTTTTTTTTTTTATGGCTGAGTAGTATTCCTTAGAGTATATGTGCCACAGTTTTTCAATCCATTCATCTGTTCATTGGCATTTACATTGGCTCCATGTCTTAGCAATTGTAAATAATGCCACAATAAACATCGATGTGCAAGTACTTTTCCAAGTAAGGATTCTTCTGTCCTTTGGGTAGATACCAAGAAGAGTTATTGCTGGATCACATAGCAGGTCTATTTGTACATCTTTGAGGAATCTCCATATTGTTCTCCATAGTGGCTGGACCAATTTACATTCCCACTAGCAATGTAGGAGAGTTCCCCTTTCACCATACCCCACCAGCACTTACCATGTTTTGTTTAAATCTTAGTCATTCTGACTGGGGTTAGGTAGTATCTCATTGTGGTTTTGATCAGCATCTTCCTTATAATGAGGAATATCGAGCATTTTTTCATATGCCTTTTTGCTATTCATATGTTTTCCAGAGAGAGTGTTTTTTTCAACTCATTCTCCCATCTATTAATAGGGTTGATGGTGTTATTTTGGGAAAGCTCCTTGAGTTCCCTGTTTCTTCTGGTTATCAGTTTCTTATCTGATGCTTAGGTTCCAAAAATATTTTCCCATTCTGAGGGCTGTCAATTCACACTAATTCCTGTGTCTTTTACTATGCAGAAATTTCTTAATCTGATGTAATCCCATTTGTATATTTTAGGATTATTTGCTGTGCTTTGGGGGTTTTATTTAACAAGTCTTTGTCTACCCTAATATCTCCCAGGGTTGCCCCTGTGTATTACAGGAGCAGTTTCATAGTTTGAGGTCTTAGGGTTAGATTTTTGATCCACTATGAGTTGGTTTTTGTCAATGGTGAGAGGTAGGGATTCAGATTCATCTTTCTGCAGGGGGATACTCAGTTTTTCCAGCACCATTTGCTGAAGACATTTACTTTTCCCCACTGGACTGAGTAGCACCCTTTGTCAAAAATCAGTTGGTTGTCTGTCTGGGAGTTTATTTCTGGGAACTCTACTATGTTCCATTGATCCACCTGTCTATTTCTCTGCCAATACCATGGTGTTTTGATGACCACAGCTTTGTAGTATATTTTTGGGTCAGGGAGTGAGATGTCACCCACTCCACTCTTCTTGTGCAGGATTGCTTTGGCAATACGTGGTATTTTAGGATTCCAGACAAATTGTATGATTTTCTTTTCTAGATCTTTGAAGAATCTAGATCTCTGGTGCTTTGCTCAGTATTGCATGAAATATGTAGATTTGGGTAGCATTGCCATTTTGATTATATTAATTCTTCCAATCCAGGAACACGGGACATCCTTCCATGTTTTTGTGTCATTTTCGATTTCTTTTTTAAGCTCCTCATAGTTTTCTTTGTGGAGGTCTTGAACTTCTTTCGTTAAATTTATTCCTATACTTATACTTTTTGTGGCTATGGTAATTAGAATTGCTTTTTTCAGTTCTATCTCAACCTGCCTGCTGTTCGTATATAGAAATGTTATAGATTTCTTTATGCTGATTTAGTATCCTTCAACTTTACTGTACTCATGTATTACTTCCAGGAATTTTTTCATGGATACAACTGGGTCTTCTTTTTTATACAATCATGTCAACTGCAAATAGAGATAGTTTCACCTCTTCTTTCCTTATTTGAATATCTTTTATTTTATTCTCCTTTCTGACTGTGTTGGTGAGGACTTCCAGTACTCTATTGAAAAAGAGTGAAGAAAGTGGGCATCCTTGCCTTGTACCCATTTTTAGTGGGAAAGTTTTCAGCTTTTCTCCATTCAGGATGATGTTCGTGATAGGTTTTTCATAGATAGTTTTTATCGTGTTGAGAAATGACCCTTGTATGCTGATTTTGCTGAGAGTCAAGATCATGAAGGGATGTTGTATCTTATCAAATGCTTTTTCTGCATCAATCGATATGACCATATGGATTTTGTCTTTTTTCCTGTTAATATGGTGTATTACATTTATGGTTTTACGTATGTTGAACCAACCTTGCATTCCTGGAATAAAGCCTACCTGGCTATCATGTATAATCTTTTTTATAAGTGGTTGGATATGATTAGCTAGTATCTTGTTCAAAATCTTTGCATCTATATTCATCAGAGATATTGGTCTATAGTTTTCCTTCCTTGTCCTGTCCTAATCTGTTTTTAGGATAAGGGTGACAATGGCTTCATAGAATGAATTAGGGAAAGATTCACCCTTTTAGATCTTTAAAAATAACTTGAGTAGTGTGGGGGTTAACTCTTCTTTAAAACTTTTATAGAATTCAGAGGTGAAGCCATCAGGACCAGGGTTTTCTTTGTTGGGAGGTTATTTATTACTGATTCAATCTCCTGGCTTGTTATGGGCCTATTCAGACTTTCTACATCTTCCTGGTTCAATCTTGGTAGATTATATGTATGCAGGGATTTGTCCATCTCATCCATGTTATCTTGTGTCTTGCCATATAGTTGTTTATAGTACCCTCTAATGATATTTGGTATTTCTACTATGTTTGTTGTTACATTGCCTGCTTCAATGCAGATTTGATTTACCTGGTTCCTTTTTTCTCTTCTTAATAAGTCTCACTAGATGTGCATTGATTTTGTTTATCTTTTACATAGAATCACCCTAACTTCCATTTACTTTCTGTATAGTTTACTTATTTTCTATTTCATTTATTTCTGCTCAGATCTTTATTATTTCCTTTCTCCTGGAGTTTTCTATTGTTCTTGTTGTTGCTTTTCCAATTTTCTGAGGCACAATTGTAGGTGATCCATTTGCCTCCTTTCCATCTTCTTATGTGCACAAATAACTATGAACTTCCATCTTATGACTGCTTTAGCAGTGTCTCAAAGATTATAAAAACTTGTGTCCTCATTGTCATTGACTGCCATGAATCTTTTGATCTCAGTCTTTATTTCTTCAGTAGCTGTGAAGTCATTCGGGAGTAGGTTATTCAGTTTCCAGGTATTTGTGTATTTTTGAGGGTTTCTCTTGAATTAAAATCAAGCCTAATTCCATCATGGTCGGAAAAGATGCTCGATATAGTTTTATGCCTTTGAATCTGTAGAGGCTTGCCTTGTCCTCTATCATGTGTTTAATCTTTGAAAAAGTTCCAGGCATGAGAAAAAGTGTATCTTGTGGTTTTTGGATAGAAAGTTCTATAGCTGTCTGTTTAGTCCATTTGATTTATGATATCATTTAGATCCTTTATCTCTTTACCTATTTTTTGTCTAGATGATCTGTCCAGAGGGGACAGTGCAAATGCTGAGGTCTCCAACAATTAGTGTGTTGCAGTCTGTATCTCCTTTTAGATCTAACAGTCTTTCCTTCATGTATTTGGGTGCTTCTGTGTTAGTTACTTAGATATTTATAAGTGTAATATCTTCTTGGTTGATTGATCCTTTTAGTACAATATAGTGCCCTACTTTTTCTCTATGAACAGTTTTTGTTTTCAAGCCTATTTTTTTCAGAAATTAGAATCACTTCTCCAGCTTTTTTTTGGTTCCCATTTGCATGGAAAACCTTCTTCCAACCCTTTACTTTTAGTCTACGATGAATGCCTTTATCCATGAGGTGGGTTTCCTGTAGGCAACAGATGGAGGGTTTCTGTTTTGTTTGTTTATTTGTTTGTTTGATTTTTCCTTACCCATTCAGCCAGTCTGTGTCTCTTGACTGGATAATTTAATCCATTAACATTCAATGGATTATAACATTCATTATAACATTCAGTTATTATCGATATTTCCAGACTTGTCCCGATGTTTAAGTTGGCCATTGTCTTGGCTACCTCTTATTTATTTTTGGGTGTTCATTCTTTAGTTTTCCTGGACCAGTATTCTCTTCAGGGTTTCTTGAAGAAATGGTCTGGTGTTGGCAAATTCTTTCAGGATTTGTTTGCCTGAAAATATTTTAATCTTTTTTTCCCCATATGAAGGATAATCTTGCAGGATAAAATAATTTTGGTAGAAATTGTTTCTCTCTTATAACTTTCAATATGTTTTCCCATTCTTTCTTTGTTTACTTTGTTTCTGTTGAAAGGTCCGGTGTTAGCTTGATGGGATGACCTTTGTAAGTGACTTGTCGTTTCTCCCTTGCCATTTTTAGCATACTGTCTTTATCTGTAGTCTTGTCTAGTCTGGCTAAGATGTGCCTTGGGGAAGGTCTTCTTGGGTTGATTCTATTTGGGGTCCTTTGTATTTCTTGGCTCTTCATGTTTGAGTGCCTCTCTAGACTTAGAAAATTTTCTTCCAGGATTTCATGGAATAGATTTTCCATGCCCTTATTAATTTCTTCACCTTCTGGAATGCCAATTATTCAGATGTTTGGGTGTCTAATGGAATCTAGTATTGCTCATATATTATCCTTGTATTTTGTTGTTGTTATTTTTTCTATCTTTTTGGTGTTTTTTTCCTAGGTCAGAGGTTTTATCTTCTACATCAGAGATTCGATCTTCAGCATAGTCTAATCAACTTTTAATACTTTCAAGAGAGTTTTTGATGTTCTGTATTACAGACTTCACCTCTAATGGTTCCATCTGATACTTTCTCAGAGTTTCCATTTCTTCTTTCATATCGTGGAAGGACTTCCTAATCTCTTGTAGTTTGCTGTCTTTTCGGTTCCAACTCATAGAATTTTGTCACCATAAATTTTCTAATTTCTTTCTCTGACATTTTGGTAACTTCCTCTGTTTTTTTGAAAGATGGAGGGAAGTTACTGTTTTTTTTTTTATTTTTTTATTTTTTATTTGATGGAGACATATTTCCTGGTTTATTCAGACCTGAGGTTCTTTTTCTACTTCTAGCTATTGGGAGATGTATTAACTTTTCAATACCTCTTAGGAGACCATTTCTTTTTCTTTTTTTGTTTTGTTTTTGTTTTTTTGAGGTTTTTGCTATAGGGCATGTGCACTCGCCAGACAGACAGAGACAGAGAGACAGAAATCAACCCACCCTTGGGCACACACACACATGCGTGCCCAGTGTGAGTTTTAAGCCACTGGGTCCAGGACTCGAACCACAGTTGACTACATGGGAGTCCAGCGACATAGCCATTATGCTAACTGTTGGTCCTGAGACCGTTTCTTTGACTAGGAGCAAGTGTGTTTCCCTCTTGCTGTGGACTGATGTATGCCAAAGACTCTCTTCTGTTGTTTTTAGCAATGTGGTCTCAAGAAGTATCCTCTAGTCAGGTGTCTGAAAAGAAGTATCTCCTTTTTCACAGGATGTTCAGTAAATGGGAGGATCCCAGGGAAGTTATAATACTAGGGAATTTCAGAACTGTGATTCTAGACCTGTCTAGTCTCTCTGGCAGGGTGGATGGGGAGGAAAAGAGGATAATATAAGAGGGAAGAAAAAAATATGGAGAACAAGGAAAAAGTCATGTGCTGCGTGATTTCGCCCAGGGCCTGTTGATGGCACTGGAGCTCTGCTGCAGAGTGGAGGACAGTCTGTGGGGCAAGGAGTAGGAGGAAATTAACAAAAGGAAAGAAAACAAGCAAAGAAAAGAAAATAAATCTGCCTTCCTACCTTTTTAGGGGGGAGGGTCCTGGGCTTGGGGGAGCTGGAGATGGGGTAGGGGGCAGTGATGACCCTGTATCAGTGTCCCTTGCTGGCCAGGAGATGGAACTGGAGCTCTCACAAAGACCCTCTTCTTACCACTGCCTCTGTTAGTCAATACTTCAATCACTTCAATTTTCCTATACTGTTCAAAATAATCTCTTACGTGATGTTTTTCAGTGTCACTTTTAATATCACCAACAAAGATCTTTTTCATAGTTGAGCGGACACCTTATTAAATCAGCACTAAGTTTACTGCAATGAATCTTTAACTTCGGAGATAAGTAGGCAAGTTCATATTGTTTTAATTCAAACCTACGAATGATCAATTTGTCGGAGGCAGGGACACAGGTGTCTATGTTTTTCTCAATCACCAGCAATAATAGTGAATATACCAGTACAGGGATGTGTTTGGAAAGAGGTCCTGAGTGAGGTGTGGGGACATGCTGTGAGAAAACACCACCTTGTCCCTTTGGGCTTTGGCAGAACTTGCAACTTGTCCTCTCCTTGACCCTCACTGCAGGCAGAGCAAAGGGTGGAAATTGCTGGGTGTATTCCAACAGAAACACCTGATGGAAATCAGAAAACATCTTAATCCCCAGTTAGCAAAGTCCAATCCCTGCTCTGCCTCTGTGAGATCCTTTAGCCTTCTCTGGGCATGGTGGTGCCCACCTTATGTAGAGATTCTTTAGCTTTATGGTTCTTCCCCACACCTGCAGCTAGGCTTCTCTTCATTAGAAAAGAAGATAATGGGATTTCCTCTTGATGGGATTATCACCAAGGGATACACCTGGCCCAGTATGTCTTAGCCCTTATAGATTTGTTACCTGCTTCTTATTGCCTGTAACACATCAACATATCTATGGAATGTCATGAAATACAATATGTAGTGTTGCCTTGCACTATAAATAAAGACGCCCAGTTTGTCTGGGCAGCACAGGTTGCTTGGGCTACCTAGGCTTAGGCTGCCTGTGTACACTGTTACTCTGTCTCTTTGTCTCATTCTTCCCATTTCCTCTTAGATCGAGCCATGCATCCACCTCCTCTGCAGTGGCATATGTGACAAACCCAAAGCTCCTGGACTTGGAGTGTTTCATCTCACATTACTACAAGGTCTCTGAGTATCCCCCATTGTTCAAAGGCTCCTTAGGCTCTTATCTGTTGTTTCAAGCTCAACCTTCTGATAAAGAGCTTCTACAGCTGTTCTCTTTTATTTTTTTTTATTTGAGAGGTTTTCGCTATAGGGCGCATGCACTCGCCAGACAGACAGAGAGAGACATAGAGACAGAAAGCGAGAAATCACCCCCCAGGGGGGATGGTCACGCCGCAATCCCTTCTCCACTCTCCTCTAGAGATCTTGGGCATGCATGCACACGCGCCCGGCATGAGTTCTAAGCCACTGGGTCCAGGACGTGAACCACGGTCGACTACGTGTGAGTCCAGCGACATAGCCATTATGCTAACTGCTGGTTCCCGACTGCTGTTCTATCTCTTTAGGAGACTGTGACTTAGATATGATGACAGAGGGATGACAAACTTCAAAGATGCTTTCCCAGCAGTGTCCACAGGCAGAATGGAGTAAGCTAGCAAGTGCATCTCTCTGTTTCTTTTTAATTTGATGTCCAGGGGACAGGGTACACAGGTAAACAGAACAAACAACATGTAAGAATGTGTAATTTTGAGGCGATATCACTATTGTGCTTTGTATTCACAGAACTTAAATCATGCTAAGGCTACCATTAAGAAGAAAATATATGCCCAGTAACATTTTAAATTATGGGTGCTTCTAAACTTAATATAGAGTAATGGCCCAATAAACAACATGTCATAAAATACTACAAGTCAAAAATGCATTTAATATCCCCGATAAACTCATCTTAATATAAAAATGTACATTTATTATCCTTAAGTCATATGTGTAATATCCTCTAATTTCCTATTTTCTATGGGATGATCAAGGTCCATAGATCTATGAAATTTTCAGAACTACTAATAATATATTCAGTACTATATTCCCACATTGCCATGAGATGGCAAACAAAATCCATTTTGTTTTATACTGAAATTTTGCATAATATATTCCACTTGTTCCCACCAGGTGGCAAACAAGCACTAACATCTAAAATATTTTGGAATATATTGTGTGTTATATCCCTTCACTCCCACCAGGTGGTGATTAAGATCCTTTATATTTTCAAATCCACTATATTTTATATTAAATCTCATTTCCACTAGGTGGCACTTAAATCCTTTATACTTTTAAAAGTAACCTATTTCAGAATCATCACTAACTTTGCATTCTAATTAAGCTAGAACTATTACAGCCTACTGTATATTCACTATTATTGCTGGAAATACAAAAAATATATAAGCCCAAGTCCCTGCCTCCTACGAATTTATCACTCGTAGACTTAAAGTAAGACAATATAAACCTTCCTATTTAACCTTCAAATTAAAGACTCATTTCAATGAACTTATTGTGGGTTTGATAATTAAACAGTATAGGTGTGTTTTTACCCAATGGTCAAAGGTCCCAATACAGAAGCAAAATTCAGTCCACTAGACAACTTCATTTACAGAAACTGAAACTTTTTTTTTTTTTTTTGAGAGAGATTTTTTGCTATAGGGCGCATCCACTCACCAGAAAGACAGAGAGAGAGACAGAGAGACAGAAAGCGAGAAATCACCCCCCAGGGGAGATGGCCATGCCGCAATCCCTTCTCCTCCATTCTCCGCTTGGGATCTTGGGCACACATGCACACACACACACACCTGGCATGAGTTTAAGCCATGGGATCCGGGACTCGAACCACAGTCGACTATGTGGGAGTCCAGTGACATAGCCATTACGCCAACTGGTCCCCCCCAGAAAGAAACTTCATCGATGCTATCCTCAAGATACACTTTCATTGGTGATCATTAGTAACTAACATCTTGCAGTCATTTTTTTATTCTTATCTTATTCAGCCCTGAATACACTGGACATCCTTACCAAAATGTATTGAATCTGAGTCCCACTTTCCCAGGTAATGATAAAGAGGGTGGACTGTATCCTGAAGGTAAGGACACAGTGAAAGGTTTAGGTTTGGAGAAATCAGCATTGTGATGTGGAGAAAGACCTGGAAGACAAAACTTGTTAGGACCAGAGCCCAGTTATGAGGCTTAAAATACAAGAGCAAACTCTCTATGGAAAGAAATAGGTTCAGGAGAATTGTACTTCATCTGAGCGGTTAAGTTTATGGCCTCCACAGTGGATAAAGTACAGGCTGGGGCTGGCTGACAGGCTGACTCAGATTCAGATCAGCCTCTCCCCCTCACTACCACCTAACTGCAGTAGCTCCTGAGCCCTCTGAACTGCAGCTCACTTAACCTGCAAAATGGAGAGACTGTCCACATTTCTAGTACTCTCATGGGAGTTATATTCGGTAATTTCAATACACAGGGTTTCATGTACTGCCTGGTGACACACTGATGCAGCAAAAGGTGTTATTATGGGTCTCACTGTCCCCACTCCAGAGAAAATCCCTGCTTCTCATATGCTAATATCCTATCCTCCTGCTGGGCTCCCAGGACCAGCAGCCATGGTCTAAGGTGGGGTTTCCCAGCCTAGCCTCTTGGACATGTGCGGCTTGGTCCCGGGGACTGTCTTATGATTCCTACCATGTTTAACAGTGTCCCTGCTCTCCACCCACTAGGTTTCTAGTAGTTCTAGTAACACCCTCCCTGTCTAATAGCAACAACCAAGAACGTCTTCGGATACTGCCCAATGTGTCCTGGGGGACAAAATCGGCCCTGGTTGAGAACCGCTGGTTCAGGGCATGGTCTACACTAGCCCTAGCCACTAGCAACACCTACCAAGGATAATGATCTACTTGTAGGCTTCTCAACGGCACAACCAGGACGTTGTAGAAAAATGAAATTATTAATTGGAAATTTTTTTAAAAAGAAAAGTTTCTAAATGTCTATACCTAAAAACGTTAGTAAAACCCAATGACTTGATCTTGTTTTTTAGACTTGATAGAATGTGTTATCACCACTGCAAATGTTTTATGCACAGATTCTCCTTTCAGGCACAGCCAGGGAGGACTAAAGCCAGAGGGTGAGGCATGAGCATGCCAGGTGGTCAGGGAGTGGAACCCAGAACCCAGGCGCTGCTACAGCACTGGCCACGGCATGAAATCAGGCTAAAGAGGTCTCTGAGAGCTACTCGGCTGCGCGAGGCGCCCCTGTGTGACAGCCCCAGGATCCACTGGCAGGAGCAGGGCGGGCGGGGGCCGCGGGACTGGGTGGTGGTCAGGTTAGGGCCCAGCACTGGCTCCACTTCCCGCTCTCGAACTCGCTCCCAGTGAAGGGGGCGGTGGCGTCGCAGGTCCCACAGGTTCACTTCCGGGAGCCAAGACCAGAGCAGTCCCCCCAGGTCAAGGCCGCCGCTGCCACCCCCGTCGCCCATCACCGCTCACCATCGCCGAGGCCCACCCAGGATCTATCCTCTGTTGGGAGAGGTGACCACCGTTGCTCCGCAACCAAAAAGGTCTTCATGCATCCAAAGGTCGCCATGGCAACGACCCCGCCGCGCGCTTGCTGATTGGCCCAGCGTCGCGGACAAAAGCAGGCGCAAGGGGATCTGGGAGTGGGCGGGCAGCGCAGAGCGCAGGCGCGGAGGGGCCAGTGGGCCTCACAGATCGGCGTCGCTGGGAGCGAACACGCGCCGCCCAGGCCCCGCCCAGTGCAGTTGTACCCGGGGCCCGCCCCCTCGAGCTCGACCAATCAGCGTGGGCAGAGCGCGACCGGTAGCTAGGCCACTTTCTGGCGCGTAGCCAGAGAGGCGGTGTTCTTCTTAGGGGCCTGCAGGACGTGGTGGCGGCGCTGGAGGCTGTGACTGTGGTGAAGGTGACAGTTGGGCCCAGCTGATCTTAAGGGCACGTGAGCTCCCAGCCAGGGGGCGTGTGGGACCGGGATGTCTCCACAGGGCGGCGGTCGGGATGGCGGCCTTTTAGAAACGGGGGTTTGGGGCTTGGAGGTGTGGGGATGAGGGGGTGTTCACAGTACATATTGGGAGGGCGCTCATGGGCCCTGCAACGCCATTCTGGGAGAGTGGAGGAGCCTCTGAAGCAAGCTCCAGGCGCGGAAGGGCTCCTTAGTGCGACCAACATGCCAATCCTGTGCCCTGTCCCCTTGCACCCAGAAGCGACATCACTCTCCCAGACATGTTCCCTTAACTCACAGGGTGGGTGCGTGTGCTCTCTGGAGAAAAGCAGAGAACGTGAGAAATCAGTTTCCGGGGGCGATGGTCATGCAGCAATGCCCTCTTCATTCCCCTCTGGGAGTGTCACAGGGACACAGGCTCCCAGAGTGTTTTTCAAGCAAGTCTGAGACTTAACGGCGGAGTTGGCCAAGTGGGAGCCAGGGCCATCCTAGCCCCCCACCTGCTGGCCACCCTGTGCCTTTCAAATCCAGAAAGTCACTCCTTTTGACTTGAATCAAACAGTTTGGGGTTTTCTTGGGGGGGGGGGGGTCTTCAAGAAGCCTAAAAAGGCGTTTATTTGGCTGCTGCTGAAGCCACAGTGTCCTGTGGCCTGGGAAGGCACCATGTGGCTTCTGTGGCTCCTGCCCCAGAACCCCAGAGCCCCAGATTGGCCTGGGAGACCAAGCCTCTTGACCAATTGAATTGCAGTCCCTGACCAGTTTCTCAGCCTCCTTCAGCCCATCCTTCCTCTCCTGCCACCTCTGTCCAGGGGAGACCAAGCCTCTTGGCCAATTGAATTACAGTCCCTGACCAGTTTCTCAGCCTCCTTCAGCCCATCCTTCCTCTCCTGCCACCTCTGTCCAGGTCAGGGGGTCTGTCCACCCATCCTCCTACCAGAGCCTCTGCTGCCCCTTAGCTTCCCCAGCTCTCATTCCCCCAGTGAGGAGTGGGTTGTGAATGTTCAGACCAGGACACTGAGTCTCATCTTGTCGTCTCAGCACATATTGTTTTGGCAGTTAATGAAATAAATTTGATGATTTAATTTGTCCCTGATGATTTAGAAAAATTGCGTCTATCACAATGTCACAAGAAAATGATTAACCGTTTTGATGTCTAACAGGGAATACTTTAATTATAATTATCTAGAGTCTGTATCTTCACATTCATGATGGAAGATTTAAGACTCATAGTTTGTCAGAGTTGAAAATATGGATTCAGATTTCAACTTTTTCTTTGTATTCTGGCATGTCTTATGTTCTGAAAATGAAATGTTAGTTTGCCAGCATGCTTATTAAAATATACTGGCATTTGTGTTATAAACCTCAAACCTGTTGCTATCTCTAAAGAATGTTTAACTACTGAGAAGAAAAATGCTTGCAGTTCATTAATTATTAAAAAAATTCTCACAGAGTGGGACCAGCAGTTAGCGTAATGGCTATGTCGCTGGACTCCAATGTAGTAGACTGCGGTTCGCTTCCAGGACCCGGTGGCTTAAACTCACGCCGGGCGTGTGTGTGTGCGTTCCCAAGATCCTGAGAGGAGAATGGAGGAGAAGGGATTGCGGTGTGGCCATCCCCCCGGGGAGTGATGTCTCACTTTCGGTCTGTCTCTCTCTGTCTGTCTGGCGAGCGCATGCACCCTATAGCAAAAACCTCTCCAAAAATAAAAAACATAATAAAATTAAAAAAAAATTATCTCAAATTAATAAAGAACTCCTGACTTTAGGTTCGTTCATTTACCTATTGGCACTTTCTCATTCAGGTAGAAAACATGAAGATCCAGCTTATATAGATTACTTCAGAAACTAGGTAGTTTCCTTTCTATGGTTACAAACATTTTAATTTTTATTTATAAACCATGAAGTGTTTATCAAAAATAAGTTTTATATTACAGAGACTAGCAGTAATGACATTACTGAAGAACCATAGAGAAAAGTTTCAGAAAATATATAGGATGTTTGCAGATTTTGATTTTCCTGTGGCCTAGTTTTGATGTGAGTTTTAAGTGGAACTCCAACTCTATGATATTTATGAACTTCATTTGAAATTGCTAGGGTTAAAATGTGAAGTCTTTTTCTGAGTATCTTTTTGTTATCAGCCCAGTAAGTGTATTAACATAGTAGTAGTAGCAGGCTTTTACTAATATGTTCTAATATTGAAGGGAAAGTAATTTATTAATATAGTGTGAACAATAATGAATGTTTAAAGTGTATCCATCCATACTTCCTTGCTACTGGAAAGGATATGCACATAATAAAATTTCCATGTCTAGAGTTGTTTGTAGTTCATGTAAAAGTAGGAACTCAAGGGGTTTAATCTGAAGCCTGGCACTTATTCCACAAGTGAGAAGATGGGAAAATCATAGGCGCATTTTGCTGCAGCCCCTGCCAGTGTCTTCATTCATTCTTCTGTGCTCATATCATTTTGTGGCCTTATTCATTTTAATGGCCTTACTGCCTTCACTTCTCTGTCTTCTACAAGTTTGTCTTATCATAAAAGAAGGATTATTTCTTATTAAGACATGTGACTTTCATTACATAATCTTGTAATAGGACATTTTAATGGAACTATTGTTGGTGACTATATAATATATTCCATGTTATATTTAAATAATATGTTCCATATTATATATAAATGCATAATTTTTAGATACTTATTATTATTATCTTTATTTTGCTGCAAGGCACATGTACTCACTATACAGAGGGAGAGAAAGAGAGACAGGAAAAGTGAAAAAGCAAGCCGCCAGGTCTGGGACTGAAACTGCAGTCATTCATGTGGGAGTCCTGTGCCTTAACCACCATGGCAGCTCCTGGCTCCACCTAAAACATATTAATAAACAATGGTTACTAAAATGTTAATTAACTTCATTGAACAAAATGTAAAAGTTAAACAACATGTAAATAAAAGGCACATAGAAATTCCCAGGAGACAGTCTACATTGATGGAGTGTATAACAAAGGCCATATAACCATTTCATGGATAAGCTTCATTAGCAAACTCTCAAATTGTAGGTGGAAGACAGACCAGATGAATTTTAAAAGTTATTTCAAGTCTAAATTCCATTCTCATTTACTTCCTTGTTACACTAAGATAAGGTGGAAAATGTAAAAACTATTAATACTAACATTTATGTGCCATCATTGCAAAGTCAACCATCTCCTTGATCCTTTATGTAATTTTTAGAATCATAATAGGTATCCTGTGATTCTTTTCTGCTTTTCTTATTTCTTTATTTTATAATTTCTTTCTTACCCTGAATTTATATTTTAGTTCTATATTAACTAAAAGGGCTGGATTTTAAATGATATAAGGATTATTACATAATGTCTACATTGCTGGTTCTCACACACTAGCCTGTATCTAAATCACCATGAGGCCTGTTTAAACCAAAAACTGGATCTCACCTTAAGAGTTTTGATTCAGGGGACCAGCAGTTAGCGTAATGGCTATGTCACTGGACTCCCATGTAGACGACCGCGGTTCATGTCCTGGACCCGGTAGTTTAAAACTCATGCCGGGAACTTGAGCATGTATGCCCAAGATCTCTTGGGTTTTTTAAATTACCCAGAATTCCAGGTTCTACTTTTTCTTCCTTTCTTTTTCTTTCTCTTTCTTTCTTTCTCCCCTCCCTCCCTCCCTTTCTTTCTTCCTTCCTTCCTTCCTTCCTTCTTTCTTTGTTTCTTTTTTTCTCTTTTTTCTATCTGTTTATACTGTCACTGTGGTGGGAAACTTGGGCATTAAGATCAATCCCAAACCCCACACAATCATGTTCTTTTTTAAAAATTATTTATTTAACTTTATTTTTTCATTCATTCACTTTTAATTTGACTAGAGAAATACAGAGAGAGAGAGAGAGGGAGAGAGAGAGAAAGTGAGAGAGCAAGCCACCAGGTCCAGGACTTGAACTGTGGTCAGCCATGTGGGAGCACCCAGTGCCTTAACCACCACACCACCTGCTGGTCCCAATCATGTTCTTTTTGTTTGGAGAGGTTTTTTTCGCTATAGGGTGCGTGCGCTTGCCAGACAGACAGAGAGAGACAGAGAGACAGAAAGCGAGAAATCACCCCCCAGGGGGGATGGTCACACCGCAATCCCTTCTCCTCCATTCTCCTCTCGGGATCTTGGGCACGCACACACACGTGCCCAGCGTGAGTTTTAAGCCACCGGGTCTGGGACGCGAACCGCGGTCGACTACGTGGGAGTCCAGCGACATAGCCATTACGCTAACTGCTGGTTCCCATGTTCTTTTTTTTTATAGTCATCTCTCTTTTGTAGATTTCTGTTAATCTGTGGTAGTTGCACCCAAACTGTTGCAGAACTTGGTTGTGGAGGACAAAACCATCTCTTTCTCACATTGCATCATGCAATTTTGTTAGCATTTTTGGAGTGACAGAAACTTTTATGTTGACAGCAATGGTCTATGATGGCTTTGTAGCAGTTTGTAACATTTTGCTCTGTGTCACAACTCTGTCTCAGGAACTTTGTCTTCTTCTGGTGGCCAGGTCTTATACATAAGGTATAGTATGTTCTCTGACACTCACATATTTTCTTCTCACACTGTCCTATTGAGTCTAGCACCATAAATAATGTTATCTGTCATCACTCCATAATTGTTTCTGTCTCCTGCTCAGATCCTTATGTGAGCCAGATGCTATGTCTAATTATTGCTGTATTCAGTGAGGGGAGCAGTCTGATGATTATTCTCACATTATATATATTCATTTTTGTCACTGTTATAGAGAGGTCTTCTACAAGTGGGCACCAAAAAACCTCCACCTGCACATCCCGCCTAACTTCCATCACCATATTCCATGGAACCATCCTCCTCCTTTACTGTGCTTCTTGTCATAAAACTTTTTGGCTCATAGTTAAAGTCACTTCTGTGTTATTCACAGTGGTGATTCTGTCTCTCTGTCTCTGTCTGTCTGGCAAGTGCACGTGCCCTATAGCGAAAACCTCCCCCCCCCCAAAAAAAAAAAAGTAAAATTCTTGGGACCAGCACATGGTGTAATGGTTGTGTCACAGGACTCCCACTTGGCCAACCATGATTTGAGTGCTGAGTCCAGAGGATTATTTGGATTTTCTAGTTCTTTAGTACATACATTTAGCATTAGTCTGTCAATTTATTTTTTTCAAGAGTTATTTTATTTGGGACCAGCAGTTGACATAGTGGCTATGTCGTTGGACTTCCATGCAGACAACTGCGGTACGAGTCCAAGACACGGTGGCTTAAACTCACACAGGGGGCGTGTGCATGTGACCCCAAGATCCCAAGAGGAGAATGGAGGAGAAGGGATTGCAGCATGGCCATTCTTCCCAGAGGGTGATTTCTCACTTTCTGTCTCTCTGTCTCTCTCTGTCTTTCTGGTGAGTACATGTACCCTATAGCAAATACCTCTCTAAAAAAAAAAGAATTATTCATCATCATCATTATTATTATTATTGTTAATTTGACCAGAGAGAAACAGAGAGGAAGAAGGAGGAAAACTGAGAAAGTAAGTCACCAGGTCTGAGATTCAAATCATGGTCAGCCATATGGGAGTCAAGTGCCTCAACAACCATACCACCTGCCGACCCCGGTCTGTCAGTTTCTTAAAAAACAACAACAAAAAAAATTGGTTGAGATTTTGTATAGGGTTTTATTGAGTCTATTGATCAAATTAGAAAGTCTTAATATCTTAACACTATTGAGACTCTCAATCAATACATTTAAGATTACTATATATGATGATATGATGATGAATTGACTCCCTCACCATTTTTAGATGACTTGTTTATCTTAAAAATGTTTATTATCCTAAAGTTTGCTTAGTTTTTATTAAAATAGTCACTCTAGATTTTTTTCGATTATTACTCTATGCATTTTTTTATCCTTTAATATTTATTTCTCTATGGTTTTTTGTTTGCTTGTTTGCTTGCTTGCTTGTTTTGACAAAGAACATATGTGTTTGCTAGAGTGAGACAGAGAGAAGGAAAGTGAGAAATCACCCTCTATGGGTATGGCCACACCCAGTCCCTTCTCTTCCTTTTTCCCCTGGGATTTTGGGCACACAAGCACACATACTCAGTGTGATTTTCAAACCACCTGATCTGAGACTCAAACTTTGGTGAGTCATGTGGGAATCCAGTACCTTAACCACCAGATCACCTGCTGGGCCTTGATATTTATTTCTTTAAAATGATAGAAATGGGACAAGCAGTTGGATTAATGGCTAGGTTACTGGCCTCCCATGTAGTCAACCACATTTGGAGTCCCATACCCGGTGGCTTAAACTCACCCTGGGTGCCTGTGCGTGCGTGCCCAAAATCCCTAGAGGAGAATGGAGGAGAAGGGATTGCAGTGTGGCCATCCCCCCAGGAGGTGATTTCTCACTTTCTGTCTCTCCATCTCTCTGTCTTTCTGGTGAGTGCATGTACACTATAGCAAACTCCTTTCAAGAAAAATTAAAGAAATATTTCCAGATAGCACCAATGGTTATTTTGTTGTTGTTGTTGTTGTTGTTCTTTTTTTGCTTTCATGGTCTTCATTGTTAAATTTTAATATCTAGAGTACTTTTGTTTAATATTATTACTGATACAGTGAAATTAAGCCTACCATGTTGGTGCTGTATCTTTATTTGTCTTATCTATCCGTTTCTATTTCATTCACTTTTTCTGTATTCTTTCAGAATAAAATTATTTTTTACTATTTCATATATATGTTTTGTCTTTTTTGATTTATTTACCTTATACTTATTTAATAGCTGGTAATGAGTTTTCCAAAAGTATACAATAATCTTATTTAACATATCATCAATCTTGTATAGACCAAAACATAGTGAAATTACAAATCTTATCTTCTTATTCATTATGCTATTGTCAAACACTATTCTTTTTTTTTTTCCCCTATAGGGCACAGGCACTTGCTAGAAAGAGAGGTGAACAGAGAGAGAGAGGGAGAGAAATAGTGAGAACCCCCAGGGGAGATGGCCATGCCATAATCTGTTTTTCTTTGTTCTCCTCCTGAGATTTTGGACACACATGCACACCCACCTGGCGTAATTTTTCAAGCCACTGGAACCAGGACACAAATTGCACAGCTAGCCATGTGTACTCTAGTGCCTTAAACTCCACACCACCAGGCCAGCGGGTGCCGTTGTGGTTAAGGCATTGAACTCCCACATGACTATCTGTGATATGATTCTTAGAAATGGCAGCTAAAAAGTCACACTGGATACATGTGCGTGCATGACCAAAATCTGAGAAGAGTGGAGGAAAAGGGATTGTAGTGTAGCCATCCCCCCTGCATGGTTAGTTCTCATTTTCCCTGTCTCTGTCTCTCTGGTGAGTGCATGCACCCAATATGAAAAACCTAAAAGCAAAAACAAACAAAATAAAACTCAACACCACCCTCTGGTCCCAAACACTTTTATAAACTATAAATGCCATTTTATACATATTGCTTTTAAAAGTGTGTTATCTTTTAGAGTAATTGAAAACAAAAAAAAAAATTGAAATTTATAACATTGACAATGTCCCAAGAGAAAAAGATCCTCCC
Organism: Tupaia tana; assembly: GCA_026018925.1. NCBI lineage: Eukaryota > Metazoa > Chordata > Mammalia > Scandentia > Tupaiidae > Tupaia > Tupaia tana. The sequence continues at coordinate 8,163,806 of JAKSZU010000025.1, read as the reverse complement.
ACCCCTCTTAAGCTATTTTTCTTACACGTCTAGATTCCCCCATACAAGCATGCCCACAAAAGCATTCATGCTTAAAATACTATATAAAATAATCTTCAGCCTGTGTGTCTAGCTGTGTTTGCATACCACCCTCAATCTATTACAAAATTTGAAATCCATTTGGTCCCTAAGATTTTGGATAAAAGATTTGAATTTGCATTACACTATGTATCTCTTTTTAAAATTTTTATTTAATTTATTTTTTAATTTTTATCATTTTTTCATTTCACCAGAGAGACAGAGAGAAAGAGAGAAAGGAAAAGTGAGAAAGAAAGCTAGCAAGTCCAGGACTCGGACCACAGTCAGCCATGTGAGAATTCAGTGCTTTAGCCACCATGCCACCTGCTGGCCCCATATACCATGTATTTTTTAAAATTTCGCTAAAGGGTATATGTGCTCACCAGAGAGAAAGAGAGACAGAAAGTGAGAAATTACCCCCTCCCCAGGGGAATAGCCACGCTACAATTCCTTCTCTTTTGTTCTCCTCCCAGGATCTTGGGTATGCACACGCACTTGCCTGACATGAGTTTGAAGTCACCAGGTACAGGACTCAAACCATGGTTGCTATGTGGGAATCTAGCAACATAACCATGACACCATCTGCTGGTCCCACTATGTATCCTCTAATAACAAAATACTCATATACTGTGATTTAGAAAACAATAGTCTGCATACCTACTTTTATGTATATTTTAAATAACAATTGAACACTTTAAAAATTATTCCACTGATTGTCTAAATAGGTCAGATGTCAAAGTCAATAATGCTTTAATAGTTTCAAATAAAAGTATGTACTTAAGTGCCTCATCCTAGACGTAATGTAGCCATTGGATGATCAAATTCTAACTAAACCTACATCTCTCAACTCCAGGTTATGTAGCCATCTCTATAAGCCAGTATCTGGTCCACTTTCTGATGTTGAGGCCATATTAAAAGGTCCCACATTTACATCATAAGGTCTCCCTGGGCAAATGCCTGAGGAAACACCTACGATCCTGGCTAGCTGAAGCTGTGGGTTTATTGCTTTGAAGACTTTTGGGGGCTGTCCCTCTTTCTTTCTTTATGTCTCCCCCCCCTTATGTCATGGAATCAATGAATTTGAAAAAATAATCTTGAAGGCCAGTTGGTGACATGGTTAATGCAGGGGATCCCACATGTCTGAGTATGAAGTTCAAGTCCTGGGCCTCGTGGCTTAAAAAACACTCCATGTGCATGTGTGTCCAACATTTCAAAAGGAGAAATGAAGGAGAAGGAATTGTGGCATGATCATTCCTTTAGGTAGGCTCTCTCTCTCTCATGCACTATAACAATTTTTTTATATGCTGATGATATTCCATAGCTGTTAATTATTTTCAAGTCTTGCACCACATCTATTTTGGTTCAGTTTTTATTTATTTTGCTATACCATGGAGATCAATAATTGTTTCACATAAGGGACCCATTTATCTGGAGTTTAAATAGCAGTGTGAGTGTCTCATTATGGTGCTACGCACATCTGTCATTTCAGTTCAAGGCACCAAATGTCTATACCACAGGTTTGTTGGCTATAAATAGATTCTGCTTACTTGAAAGTGCAACTGAATATATTTTCTGAACAAAATAAGTATTGTAAATACATATTGATCTCATCTCTCTTCTAATCAGAGAATACATATGAGAAACCTTATGCTATGCAACAGTTCTTAAAAATGTTTTTTGTTTATTAGATTGAGAGGTAGTTCCTTGGAAATTAGAATAATATATTGTGTAATACCAAGCACTGATGTGTATGAAAAAAAGAGTAATGTCAGTGGTAAATATACTCACTGCCCCCTTATCCCCACCTTTTCTCACCAACTTCCTTAATGAAATATGCATTTTATGACTAAGGAAGCGTTTGTAAATAATTGGCTCTGCAGATATATTAATTTGCTTAAAGCTTGTCATGTGGAGTTGGAACCAAGGTCAACTCCATGGGAGTCCAGCGACATAGCCATTACGCTAACTGTTGTAGTGAATTTCCTTTAGATTTATCATAGACTCATTTCCATAATCAGCATATAACATTATCAGGAAAATAAATTAAAGAAGATTTTCTTCTTTTATCCACACAAATACCTTTCTTTTAATTTTTAATTTACTTTTTGGTCATATAATAGAAAACAATGATTTTGCTCCCAAAATTGGATTAAAAATAATAGTTTAATATATGGACAAAATAGTAGGCTGTGATTTTTTTTTTTTTTTTTTGAGAGGTTTTTGCTATCGGGAGCATGTGCTCTCCAGAAAGACAGAGACAGAGAGACAGAAAGCAAGAAACCACCACCTCAGGGGAGATGGCCATGCCGCAATCCCTTCTCCTTCATTCTCCTCTTGAGATCTTGGAGAAGCATGCACATGTGCCCTGTGTGAGTTTAAACCACCGGGTCCAGGACTCAAACTGTGGTCAACTGCATGGGAGTCCAGCGACACAGCCATTATGCTAACTGCTGGTCCCAATAGGCTGTGCTTTTACTCCAGAATCTCTTCATTCTGTTTTCATCACACATGTGTACAAGAAGTATTATATTCACAACTGCATTCTAAAGAAACAAGACAGAAAATTCCCAGTTCTTTAAGGAACAGGACTCGGTGAAAGTTTACATAGAATAAAACACTTACCCACTTTTCCTAACTACTATTGAGCAAGGTTGGAGAGTTTTCAGTGCCCTCTTCTTCAATATAGATAAAATATTTCCAGATTGTGTAGCAAACTCAAACTAATATCATATGATATATCTGCAAACATTCACAGTTCCACATGTGTGTTCTAATTTACAGCCTTATATATACACAAACTATTTATGGTTTCTGCTTTTCATTAATTAATCATTTTCAAAACAATTTAAAATACCATGATAATGGTCTGTTTTAGATATCATGTACCATTTTATAACAATCACTGCAATTTTTATTTTGGTTTTCTATTTTAATATCACAATGCTGGAGTGTGCTTTGAACATAGTTTTTCACAGTTTTTAAGCTATAATTAAATATTTCATATTAAACTGAGAATAAAAGCTCTCATTAAAAGTATTACTTAGTTTCTGTTGTTAGAATGAAGCTAGATAAACGTTGCCTAATGGTTTTTGCCAAAAAAAATCACATAAGCATTCCATCTTTTGGAGATATTCTAGGCCTTCATAAACACCATTGTAATGAATTAAATCACTCATTAATTTTTAAATTTTGTTTTCATTATTTTCTGATGTCAGGAAGTATGTGTACACCAGAGACAATGGGAGAATAAAAAAGAAAGAAATCAGAGTGAATAGCAGTTAATTTTGATGTGATTTCCAAGTGTATCACTGACTCTTCTAAAATGTACAGTGAACTGCCTGACATGATCAATAATCTGAACTCTGCAGTAGAAGTTACTGGCTGGAAATAATTTCTGGTTATTGCTGACACTAAAGTTAATTTTCATCAATGGGATCAACTAAGATATTACAAATTATTTTGACAATACTGCAATGTTTAGAAAATTTAACAAATGTGCTTTCCTTACCCCACATAAATACATTGAGTTCGATATTGTTTTCTAATTTTCACATAAACTTGTTGTTTTCTCTCGTGTTCTCTTTGCAGAAGCATAGAATTTATCATTCATGTTTTCCCTAACCTGACTTAGAATGTCAGTGATGGTGGAGAACTGCACCACTGTGAAACAATTCATTCTCCTGGGATTATCAGATGTCCCTGAGCTGAGAGTCTTCCTTTGCCTGCTGATTCTTCTCAGCCATGCAGTCACAGTTTTGGCCAATCTGGGCATGATTGCACTGATTCAGGTCACCTCTGTTTACATATCTGTAAATAAAAATTGACTTTAGGCATGAAACTCTGTGGGTAGAATGAATATACTATAAAATAGCATATAGCTGAGGCCATATAGCTTACTGTGGTCACTAGGTATTTTTGAATACTTTTTTAATTTTAAGAAAGGCAGTTTTAGCTTTAATGACTCAAAGTCAAAAAAAAGTGTTAAGAGAATTTTGCTTAATGCTTAAAACCAGGAAACAGGTTAGGATTCTGTTCGAGTAATAAGAACATGGACCTGTCTACAACTCAGGAGAAGACAAACTCCTTAACACTGGAAAACAGCATAGAAGATCAGTCATGTTTTAGTCAAAAGTCATAAAATTCTATTTGCCAGTTCAAACTCATGTACTTTATGTTCTGTTGTGGTCCGATCTTTTCATTTAAATTCTGGAAGATAACGTCCAACTGTGTACTTGTCCCTACCATTAAGCTGGCCATTTTCTTAGTTGTTTTAGAACTCTTATTTCTGTGTTGTCCCGGCCCGCGGGACAGTCGAACAGGTTCCCTGGGGGAGGGAGTGAGAGATGGGACAAACACACGCACACACACTACAAGATGCTGATCAAGTCGTCTTCTTCCATCTACTTCCGTTTATTGAGGAAAAATGGCGAGTTATATACAGCTGGTGGGCACCAATTGGTTGCCCGAAATGCAAATGAGATAGAACAGCATGAACCAATCATTGATGTGGGCGGATCTCTCTTGTTGCCTAGAAACCCAACCACTTCCTGGGAGAACAGTTGGTCACATGATTTCTGAGAAACAGTTTGCTCAGTGAGGAAGTGAAGCCTAATGGTTTCCAAGATGGTGGATAGCTCAAGATGGCAGATAGCTCAAGATGGCTTCCGTATGCAGTGCCCTCCACATGTCCCCCTTTTCTATTTTTTCAAAGAGAGGAGAAAAACTTGGGGGAATTGTGTTTGTCTTAGGTTGGAGTCGTTTATGGAACCATATGTCTATTCTTACCCGTCATTGGAGAGTCCCATAGCTATGATGGGCTTCTTGTCTTAGGTGGAAGGACTGAATAGTTATTGGGTTTATTAGACTCTCTTACCCGTCTTTGGCTAACTGATTTAGCGCCTCAGGCAGGAGCAATGTCTAGGCTCCACGATACTCCATTTCTAGGTTGTGGTAGTGGACTTGGATAGGCTGCATTTTTATGGAATTATTTGTTGTTTAAAGAAAGCCATGAGCTTATTAAAGAGAATAGGCCTTAAAGAGCAAACAATTAGTAAACCCAGAATCGGACCGAGTATGGGGAGGAAAAAGGGGAGGAGTCTATTTCATGCAGACTATAAGGGATTGTCGGAGAGTTGTTACGAATGATGCCGGACTTGTTGGTGTAAAAGCAGCAGTAGTGTTGAAGAAGCAAAACAGGATTAGGTATCTTTATTTTGTTGATTTGTGGAAGGAGAGAGAGATATTTTAGGGTTTTTATTGTCTCTGGATGGCTTGTTAGAATTAATCTGTTTGATTAATCTTTTTGGTAGCCAACGAGCAGCATCTATTTTTTGAGAATAGATGCAGACAGACCCTTTGCCCCAAATGAGGACAGGGTCCGGACTATTTTATATATTGTTTAGAGGATTTTTCCACAAAACTGAGGCAAATTTTGTTTTGGTAGTAGAATGCCAGAAGCACTCAGCATTTGAGTCTCTATCTTTATTAAGAGACAGGAAATTTAGGACAAAAAGAGCATGTGCCAGAAGGTTTTTTGGCGAGCCCTTTGTCTGTAAAAGCTCTCCCTTTTTTAGCTTTTGGAGAGTATTTTTTAAGGAAAGATGAGCATGTTTAACAATGCCCTGTCTCTGGGGATTGTATGGAATTTCCGTAACATGTTTAACGTGAAGTTGTTTACTAAAAAAAGGCAAAATTGTTTTTTGTGTAACCTGGGCCATTATCTGTCTTAATTTGTTGAGGTTTGCCCATAACAGAGAGTGCGACAAGTACATGGGAAATAACATGTTTGCTGACCTTACCAGTTTGTGCCATGGCAAAAATGAAACCACTAAAGGTATCAACAGAAACATGAACATAAAACAAAATTACGGGCAGATAAAAAATATAAAAATTTATCTGGAGGAAAATGGTTATTAATAGTTTTAGTAAAGGAAGTACATGCAATAGGCCAGAAATCTGTTTGTTGGAAAAGCCAATTAACTTGGTCTTTAGTATACAGCTGGATGATTGTATTAGGATCTTTGCCATATGTCTAGGCTGACTACAATTGAAGCAATTGCCTCTATTATTACAGTTAAGAAACTGGCGAACAGTATATCTTTTAAGAGCAGCGGCCAGAGCCAATCCTTGTTGGTATGCTGACCCAACATTAGAACATAGGCGAATATATTCTGATAAATCTGTTTTTTTTTTATATGGCCTGGTTGCTGCTTGATAAGCAGCATTAGTATTTTCATATACCAATTGTTTAACAAAATTGGTACTTGCATTAGCACTGCCAAATATTTTTTTTGCTGCAGTAATTAACTAATGAACAAACTTAGAAAAAGGTTCGTCAGGCCCTTGTTTTATTGTTGTAAGGGAGGTACTTAAGTCTCCTTTAGTAGGAAGTTTTCTCTAAACTCTCATGGCTGCCGTATTAATTTGAGCAAATAGCCCTGGATCATATTGTATTTGAGTGTCACTAGTTGTATAATTGCCTTCTCCCAAAAACATATCTGCTGTCCAGCCATTGTTGGCCTGGGCATTATTGCATGCGGTCTTCCTACAATTTTCCACATATTCTGATTTTTAAAGTAAGTAATCCCCTCCAGAGAGCGCAGCACGGGCCAATGTATGCCAATCTATTGGTGTAAGCCAATTTTTTGCCACTGAGTCAACTATGGCTAAAGTATATGGAGCTGTAGCTCCATATTGAGCAACTGCTGTTTTAATTTCTTTTGTAATGTTAAAATCAAAGCCACGTATGTGGCGCCATGCTTGTCCTTGTGGATCTGTGGTTTCTGTTACCGGGAAGGTTTCCTGCCCCTCAAAATCTATTAATGATTGTAGTTTTTGAACTGGCTTAAATTTTGTAGTCTGAACTTTTGCCTTAGGATCAATAACAGGCATTGCCAAAGATGGCGTGGATGCGACCGGGTTGTTAGATGGCGGTCGTTTTTTGAAAGGTGGCCATTTTAAATTATGGTATTTGCCTGTCTTCGTTGCTGAAGTTTTTTGTTTAGACGGCCATTTTGGGTTACTGCACGTGGCAGTCTTTGTTTCTAAAGTTTTTTTTTCAGACAGCCATTTTGGGTTACTGCACGTGGCAGTGTTTGTTTTTAAAGTTTTTTCTTTAGGCGGCCATTTTGGGTTACTGCACGTGGCAGTCTTGGCCTCTAAGATTTCATTCTCTGAACTAGATAATGACTTATTTTTCTTTGGCTCTTGGAGAGCCTTAAGGTTGTTTTTTTTTTTTAGTTTTTTAGATTTTTTGAGTTTTGTCTCTCTTTTGGGGCTTTTAACTTTTTTTTCACTATCTAGGGAAATAAGATCCTCTCCGTGTTTTTTTTTTAATTTTAGAACCCTTGGTTAGATCTGAGGTGGCTATAGCCTCCTCCTGGGGTTGATCATTTTGCATGATCTGCTCTCCCTTAGTGACCATAACGACAAGAGCGTCTAATAAGCTCTGAACGGATATTTCTTGTTGACTAAGCTTTTGTCCCATTATTACCCGTACTTAAAATAAAACGTAAGTAAATACTTACCAGGACGAATCTCTGCCGTCCCCTTCTGGACGAGTCTATGCCGTCCGCTTCTGCGGCCTTTCCCGCCAGCTTTTGTCACTTGCTCTGCACTGGAGCCTTCCTCGGGAGCTCTTCACTGGATCCCTCGTACCCAAGTCCCTGTTCGGGCGCCACGTGTCCCGGCCCGCGGGACAGTCGAACAGGTTCCCTGGGGGAGGGAGTGAGAGATGGGACAAACACACGCACACACACTACGAGATGCTGATCAAGTCGTCTTCTTCCATCTACTTCCGTTTATTGAGGAAAAATGGCGAGTTATATACAGCTGGTGGGCACCAATTGGTTGCCCGAAATGCAAATGAGATAGAACAGCATGAACCAATCATTGATGTGGGCGGATCTCTCTTGTTGCCTAAAAACCCAACCACTTCCTGGGAGAACAGTTGGTCACATGATTTCTGAGAAACAGTTTGCTCAGTGAGGAAGTGAAGCCTAATGGTTTCCAAGATGGTGGATAGCTCAAGATGGCAGATAGCTCAAAATGGCTTCCGTATGCAGTGCCCTCCACACTGTGTGTCTGATTTTAGTTTTCCTGGGATAGCACTCCCTTCAGAACTTCTTGGAGAACTGGTCTGGTGTTGGTAAATTCTTTCAGGTTTTGTTTATCTGAGAATGTTCTTGTCTTCTCTTCCCATATGAAGGATAATCTTCCCGGATATAGTATTCTTGGTTGAAATTCTTTCTCACTCAACACTTTGCATATATTTTCCCATTCTCACATTGTTGCTGATGAGAGGTCCACTGTTAGCCTGATGGGCTCTCCTTCGTAGGTAACTCGACATTTCTTTCTTGCCAGTCTGAGTATATTTTCTTTGTGGTTTTGGTCATTCTGGCTATTAATGTGTCTTAGAGAAGATCTTTTTGGGTTGATCCTATTTGGAGTCCTTTGTATTTCTTAGGTCTGGGTCTTTGAATGCCTCTCTAGGTTTGGGAAGTTTTCTTCCAGAATTTTATGGAATAGATTGTCAATGCCCTTATTAGTATCTTCACCTTCTGGGATATCATTATCCATATGTCTGACTTTTTATTATAACTAGTACTTCTTATATATTTTGGGGGTGGCTATTTTCTTAGTCTTCTTAGTGGATTTTACTAGTCCAGCAATTCTGTCTTCTACATCTGAGATTAGATTTTCTGTATGATGTAGTCTCTTTTTAATATTTTCAAAGGAGATTCTTACTTCCTGCATTATAGCTTTCATTTCCTACAGTTCCATTTGATTCTTTTTTTTTTTCAGAAGTTTTTTTCTATAGGGCACATGCACTTGCCAGAAAGGAAGAGAGAGACAGAGAGACAGAAAGTGATAAATCACCCCCTGGGGGGATGGCCACACCACAATCCCTTCTCCTTCATTCTCTTGGGATCTTGGGCATGTACTCACACGTGTCCAGCATTAGTTTAAGCCACCAGATACGGAACTCGTACAGCGGTCGACTACATGGGAGTTCAGCAACATAGCTATTATGCCAGCCGCTGGTCCTCCTTTGATTGTTTTTGATGACGTGTATGTCCTCTTTCAGCTCTTGCAAGAACTTCCTCACCTCCTGGAACTCATCAGCTTTTTTCTTCTGGTGTTCATTATCTCTCCTCTCTCCATCTCTGTTAGCTTTGTCACTATGAATAATCTAAATTCTTTATCAGACATTTTCATGAGTTCCATTTTACTATCTGTGGATGAAGAGGAGCTAGTCTTTTCCCTTAGGGGAGAGGTATTTTCTTAGTTTCACACATTTCTTGTGCCCCTGTGGTGATTTTTATCATCTGATGTGTTATTCATTTCTTCCTAATTTCTAGAAGATCAATCTGAGTGATCAGAGGTGCACAGGAGGATATGATCTGCAAACTCTTTGGTATTGCGTTTTTGTCCATTTGTGTCACAGATTCAGTGGGAGTTGAGGAATATGAGAACCCAAATAGTATTCAGATTTTGGCAACTTTTCACGTAGACCTGTCTAGACACTCAGGGCATGGAGGCTGAGCTGCAAAGTGATGAGGTAAAAGAAAAAGGATAAGAAAACAAAGAAAGAAAGAAAAAAAAAAGAGAAAAAAGGAAAAAGCGAACAAACAAACTAAAAATTACTTATTTGTTAATTTTTAAAAATGAAAACCGAATCACTAGATCTCAACTGTCTTGGAAGACTCAGTCTTCTTCTGGCCTGCCTTTTCTGTTTACCTGGATGGGAGGGGAAAGGAAAGGGGAGTATTACTGAGATAAAGGAGGATTTCAGAGACAAGAAAAAACTTTATCTTAATTTTATTTTTGTACAGGTTTTTGCTATAGGACACGTGCAGTCGCTAGACAGACAGAGACAGACAGAAAGCGAGAAATCACCCCCCAGGGGGGATGGCCATGCCACAATCCCTTCTCCTCCATTCTCCTCTTGGGATCTTGGGCACGCACGCACATGCACCTGGGGTGAGTTTTAAGCCACCGGGTCTGGGACCGAATCGCGGTTGACTTCGTGGGAGTCCAGCAACATAGCCATTATGCTAACTGCTGGTCTGACCTTAAATTTTTTTTTTTTTTGAGAGGTTTTCGCTATAGGGCGCGTGCGCTCACCAGACAGACAGAGAGAGACATAGAGACAGAAAGCGAGAAATCACCCCCCGGGGGGATGGCCACGCTGTAATCCCTTCTCCTCCATTCTCCTCTCGGGATCTTGGGCACGCACGCACACGCGCCCGGCGTGAGTTTTAAGCCACCGGGTCTGGGACACGAGCCGCAGTCGACTACGTGGGAGTCCAGTGACATAACCATTACGCTAACTGCTGGTTCCCGACCTTAAATTTTTTTAAAAAAATAAAAATTAGAAAAGACAAAGACAGAGAGACAGAAGGAGACAGAGAGAAACTGTGAGAAAAGGACAGAGAGGGCTCTACCAGGGTGACTTCTCAGCAGAACATCTTCATTGCTCTTACCCTTGAAGTCACTAGGTCTCAGCTCTCACAGCAGACTGAGAACTTCTTTTTAAAATGTAGACTCTAAATTGTATGTGTAGCTAAATGATGTTCCACAATATCAAATCATATGGTAAAACTCAGACTTTCCCCACATACTTTCCTTAGCTACATTTAGTCATAGTAATGAATTTGAAGTCTGCTGGGCAGTTTTTAGAATGCAGTTTAGTCACTGACAGTAAGTTTTCTCAGCAAACCTTGATGATCTAACAAAGAGTGAATCAGAATTTGGGAAAAGGTTCAGAGAGGAGCATAAATGATTGAATCATTAGGATACAGATCTGAATCTTTTTTTTTTTTTTTTTTGTAGGCTTTTGCTTTAGGGTGCATGTGTTTGCTGGAGAGAGTCAAGGAGACAGAGGCAGTGAGAGGGAAAGTGAGAAATCACCGTCCTGGGGCTTGATCACCTTGCAGTCCTTTCTCCTCCATTATCCTCCTGGGTTCTTAGGCATGCACGTACACATGTTTGGCATGATTTTTAAGCCACTGAATCTGGGACTCAGACTGAGGTTGACCATGTGGGAGTCCAGTGTCATAAGCACTACACCATTATTGACCTGATATCTGACATGTAGCTTCACTTCCCACTTTATTTTCAAATTAATTCTTCACATAGTCATGACAATCCTAGCAATATAAATGAGGACACTGTTTCTGAGTCTTAGGAATGCTAACTCTAAAATATTTCTTGCTATGTACCCTTTTTATCTATGTCTATTCCTATACAAGTAGTATAAGATTCAATATCATTTAATGTTCCCATAAGAAATACCCTAAACTTTGCTAATTAAATCATTAAAGAATGATTGCTATGGTATTATTCTGTAAGGAAAAATATTTCTGAAAAATAAGCTCAATATTAGAATAGATTTAATTAATTTTCATAACACACTCAAGACTTTCAATTCATGGCTATTTATTCCTTATACCAAAGGCCTAAGTTCAGTATAGTACCAAAGACAAATCTGGAGACTCTAAAACATAGCTCATGATGCAGATCTGGCTGTAACAATTAACCCATGGTACATTATGGAGGGCACATTCTGACTCTTAACAAGAGGAATATCAGAGTTAAAGCAAATATTTCAGATGAACAAAATAACGTGAAGTGTTTCATTTAATAATACCTCCAATTGAATATAGAAAATTTAATGCTAGGTGAAGCAAGACAGACAATACATGTTTCCACTCAATATATACAGAATGCCTGCACTTTATGACAGAAACTGAAAGACTGGAAGATATAATAATAGAATTGACAAGTGTATATATCAGAGACTGCATAGGAGGAAGTGGATAGTGAGGAGTAAGAGAAAGGTCAGGGGAAAAATAAAACATCTAGTTGATATGAGAATAGAAAGCCATCTGGGACAGCAGATGGCAGTATAGCTATACACTGGATTCCTACATAACCAACTGCTGTTCAAGTCATGGACAGGAGGCTTAAAAATCACAAGTACTTGTGCTTATGTGCTCCAAATTTCAGGTGGAGAATGGAAGAGAAGGGATTGCAATGTGGCCATCCCCACTGGGGAGTGATTTCTCATTTTCCCTCTCATTGTCTTTACCTGGAAAAATGATGTATGTGATAATATCTTTGGCTTGGGTAATATGCCATGCATAGATGTTTTGAAAAACATTATTGTATGCAATGAAGATGTGTAGTGATTAAATGTAAAATAAAAGAAAAGAACTCTATAAGGGGGATATATAGGTGAGAGAAAAGTTGGTTGTGATTTCAAGAATTCACATTCTACTTGAAGACAAAACCACATAAATGTACAAATAGATAATTACCTCAATCATGGTCTGAAAAATAATTAAATAAAAGATGAGTCATAGAAATTGTGACTATCAAAAGAATAAAGAATATAGACACTGAACCAACTCAAATGTCCACAAACAGATGAATGGATTGGAAAAGTATGGCACATATACTGCATGGAATACTATTCAGCCATAAAAAACAACAGGACCCTGGCATTTGACAGTGGGTGATCATGGAAGATTTATTGCTGAGTGAAGCAAGTCAGGCTATGAAACAGAGACATTGTATGTCTCCACTTAACATATACCTACAGTCTACACTCTATGGTAGAGACTGAAATACTGGGAGACATAAAAACGTTGAAAATTGTTATCAACTCTGGAGACAGAGTAGAAGGAGAGGGGGAGAGGGGAAGAGTGAAGGAAGGAAAATTTGGGGAAAAATGGAGAAGTAAGACATTTGTGGAACACAGATATGGTTTGTTGCCTGTCGCTGATGCCATGTATAGTATTCTCAACTCACCTGCTGTGTGGCATATATCATGTTGGGTAAAATCTCTTTACAATCTAAATGTCTAAGTGACTGAATATATAAATAATAATAAATATTACAAATCTTTGAAAAGAATAAAGAATCTAGTAAGGAAGAATCAAATCATTTTACAGAAGCATGGAAAGTTTCACATCTCAGCACTATTGATTTATGAGTAAGGTAAAGGGTAAATTAAAGATATACGGGTCAATGGAAATTGCATGAATGCAAATGTAAAAAACAAGGTAGATTGATGAATAGATATTGATACTAATATTTATGTAATGGGAAGAGGAATGTCTAGAGTGAAAGTTTTGGAAGCCATTTTTAAGAATTTGGAGAGACCAGCAGATTGCATAATGGTTACATCTCTGGACTCCCATGTAGTTGACTGCGGTTTGAGTCCTGAGCCCCATGGCTTAAAACACGCCAAGAGCATGTGCATGCATACCCAAAGTCCCGAAAGAAGAATGGAGAAGGGATTGCATCATGGTCATCCCCCGGGGGTGATATCTTGCTTTCTGTCTCTCTGTCTCTCCAGTGAGTGCACACACCATATACCAAAAATCTCTCTCTAGAAAAAAAAATAAATTTGAAGATACACATACAATTGACTGGGAGTCACTCAGCATTACAAACTAGGAAAAGATTAGGTCATTATATCTTTCACTTATTTATTTTAGTTTAGTTTACATTTATTTAATATATTCATTTTTGAAATAAGTAATATATTACTTACATTACATGATCTATTTTTTCTTCTAATATCTCAGCTATGCTAAAATCTCTAGTGTAATATGTGTGTGTATGTGTGTGTGTGTGTGTGTGTGTGTATATATATATATATATATACACACACAAAGGTATTTAAACAAATAAATAAATGTAAATTAATTTATTTTTCAAAGAACTATTTTAGGGCCAGCAAATGGCATGGATTCTATGTGGTTGAATGTGGAGGTGGAGTTCTGGACTCAGTGGCCTGAAAAATAACAAAGGGCATATGCTCATGTGTGTCCATGATCCTGAGAGGAGAATAAATGAGAAGGGATTATTTTTGTCCATCCTCTTTGAGGGAGATGATTTCTCATTCTCTTTCTCTCTCTGTCTCTGGGAAGCACACACACACCCTGTAGCAAAACCAGAAAAAAAGAGCTACCTTAGTAGATAGTGTGACAGATATGTAGAAAATAAAATGATTTTTTTAGGCATAAAGACCAGTGGAGGCTATTGATCAGTACAAGTGTGAAATATGTGATCTAAAGAAATGTTAATGGTGATGTAAGAGACCATTGAAAATTTTATGTTAAACTTGGAATTTAAAAGATTGCAGAATCTGGGTAACTTGATACAAATAAGATCAATCAGAATCAAAGAAGCGATTTTTCTGTGAACAGTACACATTGTTTTTATTTATAAGATATGCTATCTGGAATGTTGATGATAGCATTAGACACCCTAATATAAAATTTCTAGCTGGGCATAGTTTCTTACAGGGACACTGGAAAAAAATTACAAACGTTTGTAGTCTTCTTTTCAATATATATGAAGACATATTCTGCATCTAATATCTTTGACAGGAACATAAATTCATAGCTAAGTGACTTGAATGCCATATTGTCTTGCTTCTCTAATGTGATTGGAGTAACAAGGAGGCAGTCAAGCTTTTCAGAGACCAGGGGCATGTGACATTTGAGTAATCATTATTGAATAAATAAAAATAATAACTCCTGCTATTGTTTGTCATTATATATTTAAAAAGGGAGACTAGAGGGAGGATCATGATTCACAAAGAGAATACATTTAAAGTGTTTGTTTGTTTGTTCATTTTTTTTTTTACCAGAAGTTGCACACACTCACTGGAGAGAGACAAAATGAGAGAGAGAGAAAAGGAGGGAAGTGAGAAAGCACTTCTCTTGCGGATGGTCATGCCACAATCCTTTCTCCTACATTTCTGCTCCCTGTATGCAATTTGGGCATGCACCCACATGCTCCCAGAGTGTTTTCAATCCATTGGATCTGGGACTAAAACTATGTAGTTGGCCATGTGGAATCCAGCCACCTTAATCACCACACCACTGCTTGGCCTTAACCTTTTTGTTAAATTTATGTATTTGTTTCTTCCATGCACTAGACAGAAAGAGAGTGAGCACCCTTAACAGAATCTTGTCACTGTCGGCTTCTAGTCAGCCCCAAGTTGTAAGCACACCTGTGCTAGGTATACCCAGGGAGGTAATCGAACTCCAACCAGGAATCTTTCTTTGTGGGATCATTTTGTAAATAATCATGTTTTACTGATGTGCCACCATCTGCTACACACATTTAAGCTTTTAAGTTAGCTTTCATATAAAATATTTCTTTTTTTTTTTTTTTTGGAGAGGTTTTCGCTACAGGGCACGTGCGCTCACCAGAAAGACAGAGAGAGACAAAGAGACAGAAAGGGAGAAATCACCCCCCAGGGGGGATGGCCACGCCACAATCCCTTCTTCTCCATTCTCCTCTCAGGATCTTGGGCACACATGTACACGCACCCGGTGTAAAATTGAGCTGCTGTGTCCAGGACTCGAACCACGGTCGACTACATGGGAGTCCAGCGACATAGTCATTACATTAACTGTTGGTCTGTCATATAAAATATTTCTAAAGCTGCTCTTGTTTTCCTTCAAATTGTCTATAAAACTAGAATTACATCAGAAAATAATATTTAATTATAATTGGTTATTTAGAGGTGCCTTGGAGAATAACGCAACCAATTTTATCTGGTTCATGAAGCCACAGGGAGTGGGAGTGGAAATTAATATCTTAGCGTCTCTTCCAGGTAAGCTGTCTAGAGGCAGGAGGGACTGGTTCTTCCACCGACAAGTTTGTGTGTAGTTTTGAGAAAATATAGGTACTCTTTTACATGTAAGATATATAGAAGATTCTTAGATTCTCCACAGGAAAAGTAATTTAGGAATATTTTTAGCCACTTCAGGTATTATGTATCTTGATTTGGGGGGGAGCAAGAAGTGTACTCTTTCTACAGAGCTTTATATAGAACACCTGGCTTGGCTGCCCTCTTCCACAGCATTGTCCTGGAGAACTGTTTCCTGAGAGTGGGAGACTAGAATGACTCTGAGAGTTTTCAGAAATAAATAAATAAATAAAGCCTGAAGTGGCTTCAGAAAGTTTGTGGAGAAAATACAATTTAAGTTTAAGTTTATTTTGGTACAAAAAACAAAATTTGTAACCCATACATGATTTTTCCATAATATACATTTTCAATGATCTTTTTGAAAGCCTCTCATATATATCTCCTTGCTTCTGAAAATTAAATTTTTTGAAGTGCTGTGTGAGAGATACTGAATTAAAATAGTGATATCAAAGGGAATAAAATAAACCCTTTACAAACATAGTTAAAAGGATTTGATCAAAATAAATTTTTGGTTGCATGGAAGAAACTGCTGGCTCAAAGGGATATAGATACACACACACACACACACACACACACATATATATATATGTATATATATATGAATAACTTTTATTTTAAAAAGGTTTTAGATGATACCACATTCACAGATTCAAAGATAATAAAAATTGCTTAATCTGTATGATACAGTTTAGGAGATCAGGAGCTATGTTATTTAAATTACACATTAGCCTAAATTAAATTCAGACCAAAAAAGCATTCAAATCTACCAGAATCAAAGAAATAAGCCAGTAGTTCTTAACTATAGAAAATTGTGTTTTTCCTCCTCCTCTTGAAAGGGACATAGTTAATACCTAAATATACTTTGATTTTTATGACTGGGTGAGGGGCGGTTAGAATCTCATACAGTGGATAGAGGCCAGACATGCAGCTATAAGTGGTACAATTTTCCTGGTAGCTTCCTACAACAAAGAATAATATAGCACAAAATACACATAATACTAGGGTTCAAAAACACTGAAATAGGGAAATACAGAAGGTTTTTATAATGAGGATTGACCAGGTAAGATTGTCCTTTCATTGATCCTTAAATCCTTGGGGCATCTGAATGTGTATGACCATGAAGAATTCTAAGCTGCATGAGACCTCAGACCTTCAGTGCTAGAACATCTAGAGCCTATTTTCTGATTGTAGAAACAGAAAGGACCTTGCCAGCAATGATAGATTAGAGAAAAGACCTTCATTGTAAAGGAATACGAATGAGGGGATTTCCAGCATATATGACTTATGACACTAAAATGTGGGAAGCTTTGAGCAAACCAGATGTGTTGATTGCTATACGATTCCAAATTTTTCTGGATATAGGATTAATATTATTAAATAAAATGCAGATGCTGTGGCTAAACAGTGGTAAACAGTACAAATTGATGCTCTGTGAGTCAGATCTACTTGGGAAGATTGCTAGTTTACATTCTGAGACCTCCCTGAGTATGCTGGGCATGTGTCTGCCCATGAATCAGGATGACTGAGACTGGGGTTGCATTATGCCCTCAAGATCCAACTGGAGGTTCTGTCTCTCAGCCTTTCTCTATTTCTCTCACTAATGGAAGAAATAAAAACTTTAAACATGTATTTTAAAATATAGGATGCTGAAATATATTTAAACTTCAACTAAACAAAAAATGAATTTTTTAGTATAAGTCTATCACTTTCTACAACTGGAACATATTGGGTAATCGGAAAAATCATGAAGTGTTTTTAAATGCAAAAAATGCATTTTATTTATTCAGCAACCCAATACATCAAACAATTCATTATTTATGTGAGATTCTAATTTAACTGGGTTCCTGTAGTTTACCTGATAACCCTACCTGAGTTAGAGAAACCTCCCCATTCTCTTTGTGTTAAGAACTTCTTTCTTACCATTGGCTTTAGAGTGTAGTAGCCTACTATGATTCTCATCTATTTTCTTGACAGGTAATACAGGGATAGAATGAATTTTCTAGGTCACTTAGAAGAGAGGGGCCTGAAAAAGCAACTATCTTTGTCAATATTTATGGTTTTTTATCATATGTCTTTATGAATATGAACAGTTCTGTAGCTTCATTTTCTGTTTTATCTTGTTACAGATAAAATATTTCTGAGATCATCCCTGCTTTCACTAGACTAGTTTCTACAAATTCATAATTTAAAGATTTTCTTTAATGTGGCCAAAAAAATATTAGCAAAATGAAGTGTGAAAATGTAAGCTTTACACACTGAAATGTTAAGATATCGATCTGTAATGCAGATCAGAGCCTGGCATAGAGAGGTGTGTGCATGACTGGAGCTTAAGGGATCTGGGTTTGCAGATAATCTAATATCTGTCAGTGGGAAAGTCATGGCTATTTAAGATTCTGTTTGCTATCTGTAGTATAAAAGACTTTAATACATGGTTTTTTTTACTGAAAAACATAAGCTGTCATTGAAATTGATGTCTGACCTAGCCAGTCAAAAAGAGAAATAATGATTAAAATGCTAACCTAATAGTTAAACCATAGATATGGGGGACAACAGGTGGCATAGAGGTTAAGGTAGTTATATTTCAGATGACCAAGTGCATGATTTGAGTTCAGAGTCAGACCTGGCAGCTTGAAAATCATGCTGAGTGCATGTGTGTGCCTGCCCAAAATCCCAAGAGAATTTGGAGAAGAAGGGAGTGTGCATGGCCATCCTCCCTGGGAGATGGTCTCTCACTTTCCCTCTTTCTCTCCCTGTCTCTCTCTGATGAGCTCATGCACTCTACAATAGCAAACTAAAATAAGCAAACAATAAAATAGATATGAATTAAATATAGATTGTTTTCTGGAAATATTCCAATATATGTACATATTATGATTTTATAAAAATAATTATAACTATGGAATTTATTTCAAATTATTCCATTTTCATTTGCATTTTTAGGACCATAAACCATGTTGCTTTTTTCTGGTAGACATATGTGCAGAAACACAATGAGATTTGAATGTTTTATATGATGATTTAATTACATGTTACCATCAAGATTGCTTAATAATTACTATACTCACGTTTTTAAAATTACATTTAAGAATATGAATAGAATGATTTCATAACTTTTGAGATAGTAACATTTACTAGTAATTCTATTTCTAAACTTTACTATTCCTATCTTGAATACTTATCGTGGGATGATTGTTGTCATCAAGATTAACCCCAAATTACGACCCCTATGTATTTTTTCCTCAGCCATCTTTCATTTGTAGATTTCTGCTATTCCTCCACCATTGCTCCCAAGATGCTAGTGAACCTCGTTGTAGAAGACAGAACAATTTCTTTTTTAGGATGTATGGTTCACTTCTTTCTATTTCAAACCTTTGTGGTGACTGAACTAATTCTATTTGCTGTAATGGCCTATGATCACTTTGTGACTCTTTGCAATCCTCTACTCTACAGTTGCCATGTTCCAGAAGCTCTGCACCATGTTGGTGGCTGGATCGTACACATGGGGAATTACATGTTCTTTGACACTCACATGTTCTGCTTTGAAATGATCTTTTCAGGGTTTCGACAAAGTCAATCACTTCTGTGAATTATCCTCCCTGATGTCCCTCTCTTGCTCTGATTCTTATTTCACTCAATTACTTCTTTTTATAGTTGCCACTTTTAATGAAGTCAGTACATTATTTATTATTCTCTGTCTTATGTATTCATTATTGTCACCACCCTGAAGATGAAATCAGCTAGTGGCCACTGCAAAGCCTTCTCCACCTGTGCCTCCCACCTGACTGCCATCACCATCTTCCATGGCACCATCCTCTACTGTGTCCCCGACTCTCAAAACTCCAGGCATACTGTCAAAGTGGCCTCAGTGTTTTACACAGTGGTGATCACCATGCTGAATCCCCTGATCTACTGTCTGAGAAATAAAAATGTTAAGAAAGCAGTCAGCAAAATAATTAAAACTTGATTGGTTTTGTATTAAATGTGTGAAGTAATATAAGTTTAATTTGGTTAATTTGCAATCACTTCCTCCCATTTTTGAATGAATTGCTCATTAAGAGTTCATTTTAAAATGTCACTTTATATTTACCAAAATAGAAAATATCTTATAATGGAATAGATGTGAGCTTTTAGGCCAGAGAAACTATACAGGGTTCTGCTTGTATAAATCAGTTAAGATTCATTGACCTTGATTTCAGTCATCGTCTACAAAATCATATAATGTAATTTAGTTCATAAAGTGATCTTGAAGAGCAAAAGAAAATGCAGAAAACATGCCTACCATAATGTATGAGTTTTAAAAAAATTAAACTAATTCTTTCCTTCTTTCGTTCCTGATAATTCATAGGTTGAGTAGCTAAATAAATAACTTTTTGATAAATTTACTAAAATACATGGGAGTTAGGAAAAGATAATCTCACCTTCTAGGACTTCAAAATCCTATGGTGTTGGTAAATAAACATCATAATCGAACTGGTAAGAAGAGTTAATTCAAATCTATTTCCAGATATAAGAGAGAGGGCTTCATAATTGCAATGGATTTTAACTTGACTAAAAATGTTCAGGTTTTTAAGAGAAACAGAAAAACAAGACAGTTCCGTTCAGGAGTAATAAGCATGAACAATATTTAGGAGGTGATTATATATAATTAAGCTAATGCTTCAATAAACATTTTGAGTTATCATTTTATGCCATATTGTTAATTGCTCAAAGGAATGCACATTTGAATAAGATGTTTCTACTTGCCGAGGTGTGCATGGCAAGACGTAAAATTGAGTGGAAATGGCGGCGGATTTTAAAGAAGACAACACAGACACACAAGAAGAAAAGAGTGGGGATCAGATGGTTCAGGCAACTCTGATGGAGATAGTCATGGCCCTGAGCCACTGCTAGGTTTATTCTTTTGTAGGGCAAAAGTGGGTGGTCAGTAGGATGTGAAGCCAGGTGTTCTGCTATTATCAGCTGAAGCTGTGGCACATCTTGTGTCTTGCAGTTCTGAACCAGCCTCTTCTTGTCTCCCCTGGCCCACTCTGGCTGATACACAGCTTCTCTCTACCTCCACTGGCCTTGCAGCACAGGCACAAATCATGTTGCTTATATTTAAAGGCTACCATTGTTCTACCTAGATCTGTCTGCTCCCTACAGTCACTATTCTAAATTATTTCAGGAAAGTTTTCAGTGTGGTGGATGAAAGGATTTATAAAAGGTTTAAAGAGATATTAAATTCCTTCTTGAAATACTCAGAACAAAAATAGAGATGATATATTCACTTTCAATGTTTATGCTTCTTTTCTATCACCAGATATCACCATAAATATTCTTTGGGCAGCTTCAGCAAAGGTATATTACGATTCAGTTCATGATGACTATTTAGGTAGTTTCTATAAAATACAACAGTTGCATGAAGTGTGTTTGAGTATTGGGAGCTAACTGCCAGGCTTGGACTAGAATGTTTTTCAAACGAAAGTATCATTTCTAATTATTATCCAAACAAAAAATAAAGATCAAGTCTATCTTGTACATTAGACAGGTTGATGTTCTACTAATAATTGTATTATGTGTGATAAGAAGCCCTCACAGACCAGTAAATGGCATAGTGGTTAAAGTGCTAGACCTCACATGACCAACTGCACAGTTAGAGTCCCAGACATGGTAGCTTGTCCACTCCAGGGATATGTGTGTATCATGTCCAAAATCCCAAGAGGAGAATGAAAAAGGGAATTGTGGCATGATTTCCCTTGATAGAGGGTGCTTTTCACTTTTCCTCTCTCTTTCTTTGTGTCTTTCTCAGGCAAGCATGCTCAACTTCTGGCTAATTTTTTTAAAAAGTAAAAGAATAAAAGGAACCCTCAAAAACACAAGAATCTAATTTGAAAGTTTATAATCTGATATTAATATTTTTCTTCATCTCTTTTATTATAAATTCTGCTCAAACTACTTGGAATACATATATCTTATGTTCCATCTCAGTGTCTAGATGAACTTCCCAATTAAGTCAGAAAATATTGAGAGAAGTTCTGGTTATTTTTAGGAAGCTTAAAAACTGGGCAACATTTTATATTTATTCAGTGAAATAATTTTCAGTCATCATAAAATTATAATCCTGAGATGGATTAAATTCATCATTTTTCCCAGTTAATATTTGGATACATAACAAGAATGAACATTGTTGTATACATTCACAAATAAACCTTCTTCTATTATGCATTGTTACTTTCTCAATCTGGAAAAATGATAGAAATATACCAGAAAAGTCTTATCAATCTTAATTGGGATTAATAAGTAATCAATTTTCAAAGAGTATAGCCTAGGCCAGCAGGTGGTATGGTGGTTAAGTCACTGGACTCTAACATGGATGACTGTGGTTCTAGTCTCAGACCCTGAGGCTTGAAAATCAAAGGACCCCAATTAGTATCAACCCAAGAAGATCTTCTCCAAGACACATTATAACCAGGTTGACCAAAACCACAAAGACAAAAGACTAAGATTGGCAAGAGAAAAACATCAAATTACCTACAAAGGATATCCCATCAGGATAACAGCAGACCTCTCATCAGAAACAATGTGAGCGAGGAAAGAATGGGAAAATATATTCAAAGTGTTAAGGGAAAAGCAATTTCAACCAAGAATACTGTACCAAATAAGATTTTCCTCCACGTGGGAAGAAAAGACAAGAACATTCTCAGATAAACAAAACCTGAAAGAATTTACCAGTACCAGACCAGATCTCCAAGAAGTTCTCAAGGGAGTGCTATATCAGGAAAATTAAATACAGAAACACAGAAATAAGAGTGCAAAAACCAATAAAATGGCCAACTTAATCATAGGGACAAGCCTGGAGTTGAGTATTATATCCCAGAATTTAATCAGGAAGATCGAACCACAACAGAAGATAAAGTACATGAGACTAAATTGGTGAAATCGAATTTTATGACTTGACTAAAACATTGCTGAATTTCCTCTAGGCTTTGTTGTACAGTTTCAAGGATTTGTGTCCTGTCAAGTTATTGATAGGTCATGTACCTACCATTTGAACAGAATCCTAACCTGTTTCCTGGCTTTAAGTTCAGCGTGAGAAGAGGGTGGGAAAGGACAAAGGGTCAGAAATAAGGGTTGTATATGAAACTAGAAATGGAAAATTTTTGCTGATAACATGAATGATTAAGCCATTATGCAGTATATTCTGGATGGGAAATCACATTTTGTATGCTGTGAGGATGCTTAGGGAATGGATGTAAACTAATTAAAATTAAAAAAAAAATTCAGAAGAAAAACCCAAAACTGTTTCTCTTGAAACAAACAAAAAAGCATTAAAAATATCTACTTGATGACTGCAGTAAGATATATAGCCCCAGCTAAGTGCTATTTTATAGTATGTTCATTCTATTCACTGAGGTTTATGCCTAAAGTCAGACTTTTGTTCATGGATATGTATATATCAGCTGTGCTTGCTATTCAAAATATTTAGATTAAATAAGATCTTTAGTGAATCAATAAAATGTGGGGGGAAAAGGCTTAGAAAGCAACCATAGATACCAGAGACAGTATGGGAGGAGAGTGGGAGATGGCAGAGGTTGAGAGATAGGGAATTGAGGATGGGAAAAAAAGCAAAATATACAGGAAACAAGAAATAGAAAATTATTTGTTGATGATAATACGTATGTTGATGTACTTGATTGAGCCGATATACAGTGTATTCTGGATGGAAAGTCTCATTTTGTATGCTGTAATGATGTACAGTGAATGAATGTAAATAAATTAATTTAAATAAAAAAAGAAAATCACACTGGGCACATATGTGTGTGCCCAAGATCCCAGGAGAAGATTGGAGAAGGAGGGATTGTAGCATGGTGATCCGTCCTGAGAGGTGATTTCTTACTTATCCACTGTCTCTTTCTGTTTCTACAGTGAGTGCATGCACCCTATGGCAAAACTAAACAAAGTAAGAGTATATCCTTATGCTTTTTTCCCTTACTTGGCAAAGAATGATCACATATTTGTGAATTAAGAAATACAATATCCTAATTTTTTATTCTGAAGAAATGAAGATGCATAGAGTTTATTTGCACTGATCAATGATTTAAAATTAGAAAGTGACAAAATCACAGGGCAAGCAGATGCCCTAGTGGTGATGTTACATGGCCAACCACGGTTTACGTCCTGGACCAATGGCTTGAAACTCATTCCAGGCACGTGTGTGTGTGTGTGTGTGTGTGTGTGTGTCCAAGATCCCAAGAGAATAATGGAGGAGAAGATATTGTGGTATGGCTATCTCCCTTGGGAGGTGATTTCTCACTTCCCCTCTCACTGTCTCTGTCTCTTTATCTCTACAGTGAGCACAGGGACCCTATGGCAAAAACATGTAAAAACAAAAGTGACAAAATCAAGACAATAACTTGGAGTTTCAGGTACTTAGGTTCTTAATGCTTTCAATAAAAACTGATGAAAAGTTTTGTATTTTTTATTTTCTAGCATGCACTTTTACAGTGTTTTTTGGAACTGCTGTAACTGGTATATGGAGAATGGTTCATACTAGTGTTAATGTTTTTGTTCAAGTGCCTTCTTAAAAATTTAAGTCTGTCCTGTGTCCCTAAAAAGTGTGGCATATACATTCCATGGAATTCTATTCAGCCATAAAAACCAGGATTCTGGCATTTGATAGAAAGTAGATGAACATAGAAAAAGTAAGTCAGGCTATGAAACAGAGACTTTTTTTCTGTCCACTTATCATATACCAACTGTCTACACTTTATGGTAGAGACTGAAACATAAAAGCATTGAAAATTGTTATGGACACTGGGAACAAAGTAGAAGAGTGGGAGAGGGGAAGAGTACAAGAAGGGAAATTTGGGGGAAATGGAGAAGTAAGACATTTGTGGGACACAGATATGGTTTGTTGCCTGTTGGTGATACCGTATATAGAATTCTGAACTCACCGGCTGTGTGGCATATATCATGTTGGGTAAAATCTCTTTACAATCTAAATGATATATAATGATTGAATGTATAAATAATAATTTAAGTTTGAAAATCTATAAAATTATTAGAATTTTTAGTCAACTTCAAAAATAATTCATCATAATTGTATAAAATTATTAGTGGACACATGTACTCAACAGAGAGAGAGAGTAAGAGAGAGACAAAAGGAGAAAGTATCACCCTACCCAAATAGGGTGGTCATGCTGCAATCCCTTCTCTTCCAACCCCCCATCCTGTTTGGATTTTGGGCATACACACACACACACACACACACACACACACAGAGTATGCTTTCCAGTCCACTGGAGCTGGGATTTCATTGTGGTCTGCCAGTGAGATCTGCCTCCCTTCACCATTTTGCTAGAGGGCCAGCTCTAATTAATCCTAAATTTTAATTGAAGAAAAAAAAAACCCTTGTCATTAAAAATAATGTATGGGCCAGCCCTAAAGGCAGTGGTTAAGGGAGCTGGATTCCACATTATTGAACCTAGTTCAAATCTAGCCTAGTGACTTGGAAAATCACTGGGAACCTGTGTGTGTGCCCACAATCCTAATAGGATAGAGAGGTGGAGGAAGATTTGTGGTCTTACCACATTCCACTGGGATGCTTTCTTTCCTCAAGCTCTCTTTTGTTAACATTTTCCCTCTTTCTGCCTCTCCCTTTATCTCACTGGCAAGACCATGTGCCCTATAACAAGTTAAAAACGAACAAACAAAACTGAAAAACAATTATAAAAGTCAATGAAAACACCAGTTTGTTCTATAGAAAAAAATACAATAAAATTGACCGAAATTATTTGGAAATAGAGGAGAAATATATACAGTGCAACATAATACTGAGGAATATTTGCCTTGTAGGAACTAAATTCCATTGAGAACTTAACAATTAATTTTACTTTAAACTATTTTTTGAGCATCTTTAATATAAAGGTGCTTTGTGTAAATGCAGTGATACTCAAAGACAAAACTAAAGTCTAGATTGATATTACAAAGGAAAGCACAACCAGTGCACACCATTAATAGACTCCCATTCTATGGCATTTGGCATTGGACATGTGTTAGGGAAAATGCAGCACCCCTCTGACTGGGCCTGATCTTTTCCCCCATGTAGCCATGCAGATTTATTGCACTAGTCAAAAAGGGTCCCTCGTGGGGAACCAGCAGTTAGCGTAATGGCTATGTCGCTGGACTCCCACGTAGTCGACCGCAGTTCGCGTCTCGGACCCGGTGGCTTACAACTCACGCCGGGCGCGTGTGCGTGCGTGCCCAAGATCCCGAGAGGAGAATGGAGGAAAGGGATTGCGGCGTGACCATCCCCCCTGGGGGGTGATTTCTCGCTTTCTGTCTCTATGTCTCTCTCTGTCTGTCTGGCGAGCGCACGCGCCCTATAGCGAAAAACCTCTCCAAAAAAAAAAAAAGGGTCCCTCGTGGTTATAAATATTGTGTCCCAAATTAGGGTAGTATTATTTTTAATTTCCTAATGATGCTCCATAGAGATTACTTTATATCTCTTACAGCAAAGATGATGTCAATTTTAATTTATTTTGATAAACTTATAGCGATTACATAATTGTTTGGGGCACATAAGGGACCTATTTCCCAGGAGTTTAATTACAGTATAAGTCTCTGTGCACTACACACATTTGATATTTTTAGGATCTGGAAAGAAATATATTTCCTCCAGGTTTGTTAACAAGAAGAAACCAGTAACTTGAAAATAGAAATGAATATATTTTCTGAACACAAACTTATTCTAAAGGTATGTCTAACCCATCTCTCTTCTAACTAAAGAGTGTTCATTACAATCCCTATCCTACACATTTAGTCTTCAAAAGTCTGTTATCTTTTACTTATGAGAAACAGCTGAGTAATTAGAATAATTTAGAATAAATTTATAACATTGAATTTCAATGTGTATAAAAGAATATAGGTAACAATATGATAGACCTTTTCTTTTGTGCTTCTCTGTTTCTCTTTTTTCTCCCCAAGTTATCCTGCATAAAGTCTAGAACTTAAGACCACAGAGGAATTCACTAATTGTCAACCTAATTCTGAGTGTGAAATAAATGTGTCTGCAATCTAGTCATTAGAACACAGAAACTATGCTCAAGGGGGGACCAGCAGTTAGCATAATGGCTATGTCGCTGGACTCCCACGTAGTCGGCCGCGGTTTGAGTCCCAGACCCGGAGGCTTAAAACTCACGCTGGGCGTGTGTGCGTGCGTGCCCAAAATCCCGAGGGGAGAATGGAGGAGAAGGGATTGCGGCATGGCCATCCCGTCTGGGGGGTGATTTCTCGCTTTCTATCTCTCTGTCTCTCTCTGTCTGTCTGGCGAGCGCACGCGCCCTATAGCAAAAAAAAAAAAAACCTCTCAAAAAAAAAAAAGAAATTGTGCTCAACGAGGATTTTTTATATATATGTGTGTGTGTGTGTGTGTGTGTGTGTATAATATATAATATATATATAAATACATGTATATATAATATACATATATATAATTTATACACACACATATATATTATATATATATTATATATATATTATATATATATATTTATTTATTTGCTGCTTTGGATTTACAATAAACTAGTTTTTATTATCAGCATAGAACACTGGGGAATTTTTTTTCCCTAAATTTTTAAGTCCAGAGTTAGCAAATGCTTGTTTTTCACCTCAGATGGATGAGAATACCATGACTTCAGGGTCAATCGTGATGTGTTTCCAATTCTTTAAACCTACAAGATATTGAAAAAAATATCAGGCTGTTTTTCACCTAGATTCTCTTTACTCCATCTCTATTGCAATGTGTTATTGTAGGCATGTATGTACAGTCTCTGTAGTCAAGAAAGAAGTGTGGGCCTGGTGATACACAGAGATAGCACAGCTGGATCAACATAGGAAAGGCCCTGGGTTTGAATCCTGGACCTTCTCTGGGCATGCCAGGCATGTGCTCACTTGCCCATGATCTGGTATGACTGAGACTAGGGATGGAGCCCAGCATTAGGGCCCCATTGTGGTGTTTGTCTCTGTCTCTCTCACAAAGGAAAATAAAAGGGAAGGGTAGAAAGAAAGAAAAGAAGGCAAAAGTAAAAGTCCACATGCCTTTTAAGTTAAAGGTCTGAATGATGCTTCCCACTTAGATGGAACACACAACTTAACCACTTCCCCAGCCAATTTATTGAGAAAACTCAAAAAGGTTCTCTTACTCCTTTTTTTAAAATTGATAAAATATTGTTTTAGGGATATAATCAAACTGGACTGATAATGTGATATTTCTTTCCTTATACATAGACATCTTTATGTACATCTCTATATATTATAAACAAATATGCTATTATGTATTGTTTTTTCTTTTTTAAATAACTATTTTTGAGAGTTTTTTGCTATAGGGCATATGCGCTCGCCAGACAGACAGAGAGAGACAGAGAGACAGAAAGCGAGAAATCACCCTCCAGGAGGGATGGCCATGCCGCAATCCCTTCTCCATTCTCCTCTTGGGATCTTGGGCACACACGAACACACACCCGGCGTGAGTTTAAGCTGCCAGGTCCAGAACTTGAACTGTGGTCGACTACATGGGAGTCCAGCCACATAGCCATTACACTAACTGCTGGTCCCTAAATA
Organism: Tupaia tana; assembly: GCA_026018925.1. Classification (NCBI taxonomy): domain Eukaryota; kingdom Metazoa; phylum Chordata; class Mammalia; order Scandentia; family Tupaiidae; genus Tupaia; species Tupaia tana. Next base: position 8,135,413 of record JAKSZU010000025.1, on the reverse strand, counting down.
ACTATCTTTAAAATGTAAGTTTTTTTATTTTTTATTATTTTTTTAAATTTGCTAGATACTGTGTATGCTTACCGAGAGAGAAAATAAGCACCCTCAAATGGGGTGTACTAACCATGCAATCCCTTTTTCTCTGTTTTTCCATTCAGTTGGGATTTTGGGGGCACACATACACATGTTCTTGGCAATTTTTTCAAGCTGTGAGGGCCAGGATACAAGCTGTGTAGCTGGCCATGTGAGATCCAGCTCTGTAACCACCAGGGTAGCTTTTGACATGATGTTTTTACCACATTTCAATATAACTAAGTATTTCTCATGACAATTTATACAGGATTAAATTTTTCATAAACAAAGGGATCATTTAGCTTTCACTATGGTCTAAATGAAGACTTCAGCTGAGGGGCTAAACAGTGGCCCAGTGGTAAAACACAACACTCTGTGAGGTTGACCCACAGAGGATTCTGCTATGTGTCCAAAGCCTTTTCTGAGAGTGCCAGATACATGAATGCCAGTGATCCAGGGCTGCCTGAGATTGTGAGTGGATGTGGTATCAAAGACCTGTTGGAGATGCTGTCTATCCATCCTTCCGTCCATCTTCTATCTCCTGCTCATAGAGATAAATCAGTGAACTTAAAAAAACAAAACAAAAACAATAAAACCTTCAGAATCAATACCCTAATTACTTCCTAGAAAAGTTTATATAAGAATTCATTTTTGAGTCATTACTAACATAGATCTTAATCATTAAATTAATTAAATCATTTAGTTAACTCTATCAGTAAAAAATTGTCATGGCTTAAAGGGTACATATTAATTCTTTCTCTGTCCTGCATAATTTTAAACTTACAGGATCTTGAGCTATTAAATCGGAAGAAATTTATCATACTTCCAGCAATGAAATTGTAGAGAATTTCACTTGGTGCAAATTTAAGTTAATAAAAATTTGAGCTAAAAAATAAAAATCTGTGCATTATATAAAATTACAGCAGCCATTACTCTACCTAGACAAAACTTATTAAGTTCTGGGGAAAACAGTAGTTAATTTCTATAAGGCTTTTTAATTATATTAATTTATTGATTATATATATATATATATATATATATATATATATATATATATACACACACACATATGTGTGTGTGTGTGTGTGTGTGTGTGTATGTGTGTGTATATATATATAAAGAGAGAGAGAGAGAGAAAGTAAGAAAGGGTTACTCCCAACGGGCTTTATACCACAATCCATCCCCAACCTGTCTCCCAGATCATAGGCACATGTGTACATGTGTGCCTGGTATATGTAGAGAGGCCCCAGATGTAAACACGATACATAACCATGTAGATCCAATTGAGTGAACACCGCATCACCATGTGGCATTCTGTATGGCTTTAAACTGTGCTATAGAATCTACTTCAAAGTCCATGGAAAACCATGTAATTTAATGGATCATCTGAATGTATTTTAGTATATAAAGGTTTATCATTAATCATGTAAGGTTACTGGTGATGCTTAAATTAATTGGTAATGGTAGCATTCACTGAAATATTTAACATTTTGACTTATTGATGTATTCTTGTTACAGCTCATAAATACATGTTGACATCCATGTGATATTATTCTAAAGCTGATTTAAAACTTGTTATTTTCTTCACAGAAGAAATACAAATCTTTCTTTTTTTTTTCTTCCAACCTGACTTATGGTGGCAATGGTGGAGGAGAACTGCACCACTGTGACAGAGTTCATCCTCATTGGATTATCAGATGTCCCTGAGCTGAGAGTCTTCCTTTTCCTGCTGTTTCTTGTCATCTATGCAGTCACAGTTTTGGCCAATCTGGGCATGATTGCACTGATTCAGGTCAGCTCTCAACTCCATACTCCCATGTATTTTTTCCTCAGCCACTTGTCCTTTGTGGATTTCTGCTACTCCTCAGTCATTGTGCCAAAGGTGCTGGCTGATTTCTTATCCAAGGACAAAGCAATCTCCTTCCTGGGATGCATGGTGCAGTTCTACTTGTTTTGCACATGTGTGGTCACTGAGGTCATCCTGCTGGCTGTGATGGCCTATGACCGTTTTGTGGCCATCTGTAACCCACTGCTCTACATGGTCATCATGTCCCAGGAACTCCGTGTGGAGCTGGTTTCTTGTTGCTACCTCTGCGGATCGGTGTGTTCTCTGGTTCATTTATGTTTAGCTCTTGAGATCTCATCCTATAAATCAAACGTGGTTGATCACTTCTTCTGTGATCTGCCACCTGTATTTTCTCTTGCCTGCTCTGATATATCTATTAATGAACTCATGGCACTTATTGTGCCCACTGTCAACGAGGTCGTCACCATTATGATCATCTTTACCTCTTACTTATTTATTCTCATCACCATCCTAAGGATGCGCACAGCAGAGGGAAGGCACAGAGCCTTATCTACCTGTGCCTCTCATTTTACAACCATCTTTGTCTTCCATGGCACAATCCTTTTCACTTACTGTCGGCCCAGTTTGGGTAACAGTCGGGATGTTGACAAAGTGACCTCAGTATTCTACACAGTAGTGATTCCCATGCTGAATCCCCTCATTTATAGTCTGAGGAACAAGGATGTGAAAGAAGCTCTCAAGAAAGTTATGGGATCCAAACTAATTTCTGAGAAGTAATTTTCTTAGGTGAACCCAGCATTGCAAAAGGATTTTAAAAGGGGGCTGTGTTTGGGTAGATGTGAATAAAATATCAAATAGTGAAATAATTTAGGATCTAGAGGATTATGTACGCTTTTTTTGTTGTCTGCTTGACTGTTCATTAAGTCATCCTATATACCCATTATTGGATAGTTTAAATGATTTTTACATGCTTAAACTAGACCTTTTTTAAATTTTAAGGTAAATATTTTTCTTTAATGTGTTATGAATTCCATATAATATAAGTATTTAGAGTTGTTTTTACTATGTCATTGATCACCTCTGCTATTATAAACATGTATATATAAACATTATTTTGAATGTACTGTGACCAATTAGCACAATTTTATTTAAGAGTGAGATTGTTTTGTGAATGTTGACATTTTTTTCTCTTTAAATTTATTTATTTTTTACATTAATTCACTATACATCACTACAGCATAAAAATGAATTTTCCATCCAAAATACACTGTGTATTGGCTCAATCAAGCACATCAACATACATGTTTTCAGCAAATAATTTTCCAATTCTTATGTCTTGTATACTTTGTTTTTTGTTTTGCCATCCTTGATTCCTTATCCCTCACCCTCTGCCATGTCCCACCCTCCTCCCACATTGTCTCTGGTATCCATGGTTGCTTTCTATGCCTTCCTCCCCCCATTTAATTGATTTGCTAATGAACTTAATTAGTCTAAATATATCCAATAGCTAGCACAGCTGATATATACCTATACATGAACCCAAGTCTGACTTTAGGCATAAACCCCAGTAAAGTAGTACCCAGCTGGGGCTATATAGCTTACTGCAGTCATCAAATATGCATTTTATTAAAAATTGATATGAACAGTTTTACCGTTTTTTTTTTCCTCCTGCAACTTTTTTTTTTTAAATTACTTAACATTCATTCCCTGAGCATCATCACAACGTACTAAATGTGGTTTCCCATCTAGAATAAACTGCATAGTGGCTTAATCAAGCATGTTATCATCAATAATATTCCATTTCTACTTTCATACATATGTATACATATACATATGTTTTTTACCCCATGTTTGACCCTCTGCCCTTTCCCACTCTCTTATTACACTATCTCTGCTATATACAGTTGTCTTCCATTCCTTTTTACCCAACATTTTGTTGACCACACAATATCATAAGTAATCCAACTACTTTCAGCAGGTAATTTCAAGAAGAGTAGTTTTGAACTGGTAATGATATTTCCTTGAAACTTAAAGCCTACAAACAGATTGACATTTTAAGGAATATGCAGTAAGTATAGCTTATGAGACAAATTTCTTACCCAGAAGTTTCATTTTTAAAAAAATGTGCTATAGGGCATCTAAATTAATGTTTTATTTTTGCTGCTCTTCTGCAATTTCCAGTTGTTTTGAAGGGGTTTGTGGAATGTGTAATTAGAATGAATATCTAAGTTACATATATGACCAAATATTTTCTACAAAGTACATATAAAGATCTGTTTTTTCATTATTCTTAAATCATGTAACCATTTTATTAACTTGATTTCTCTTTAATTATAGAAAACAAATATATATTTGTTTTAGAGCCTATGCAATTTGCTGAAAATTTAGAGTTGTCTATATGCTTATGTGTATTTCAGGGTATTATGTTTTAGTCATTTTGGTTCATTTTTCTTTTTCAGTACTTTTTAAGTTGTATTTTATAATTGTGGAATTTTTCAAAACTTTATCATATACACAATGCAGATAATATTACTCTACTTTTCTGATAAAAAAATCTTAAAATGAGCAAATGTATTTTAAATTCTTATCACTAGATAAGGTATATTATAACTGAATAATAAATCAGTTGCTATTATTTTTTTATTTCTTGTTCTTTTATACATTAAATCATGTTATTTAGCTTACAAAGTGAATATTCCAACATGTGTACATTTCTCGCTAGTCCAGTTGATAATACTATAAAATTATCTTCAACAGATAACACCCCATTTCTTTGTCTCATTAATGCTTTGCCTCTCTATTTTTTCTTCTAAATGTCCTTCCTCAGACTCTACTCTTTCGCAAAGACTACATCTGGTTTTAACAACCATTTACTGTGTTTCTATATCCTTTAGTCAATCGGTTTCAGTCATAGAGTGCAGACACTCGGTATATATTAAGTGGGGACATTCAATGACTCTCCTTCATAGCCTGGCTTGCTTCACTCAGCAGTAAATCTTCCACATTCATCCACTTTCTGTCAAAACCAGGGTCTTGTTTTTTATGCAAAACCATTAATATAGTATACCATATTAACTGGAAAAAAGATAAAAACCATATGATCATATCTATTGATGCAGAAAAAGCATTTGATATGATACAGCATCCCTTCATGATCAAGATTCTCAGCAAAATCAGCATAGAAGGGGCATTTCTCAAAACAATAAAAGCTATTTATGAAAAATAACATCATCCTGAATGGAGAAAAGCTGAAAGCTTTTCCACTAAAAATGGGTATAAGACAAGGATGCCCACTTTCTCCACTCCTTTTCAATTGCTATTATTAATATGGATCTTTTTTGTTTTTTTAGAGGTTTTTACTTTAGAACGCATGCACTTGCCAGACAGACAGAGGGAGACAGAGAGACAGAAAGCGAGAAATCACCCCCCAGGGGGTTGGCCACTCCACAGTCGCTTCTCCTCCATTCTCCCCTTGGGATCTTGGGAACACACACACACTTGCCCAGCATGAGTTTAAGCCACTGGGTGCAGGACTCGAACTGCAGTCGACTATGTGGGAGTCCAGCTACATAGCCATTACTCCAACTGCTGGTCCCAATATGGATCTTTTTACTTTCAGCTGTGACTGTATTTTACCTTAACAATTAGATTACTTAATGCTTTGCCTTTTCTAAGTTTCTATGTCTTTGTTAATTTTTTATTTTTGCCCTGTTGGAAATTATTTTGGAGATTCCTCACATTTTCAAAGAACTATTGCATCTAAACCCATTGTATATGTCTTCTATGGCTTCTGGAAAAGTAATAGAAATATGGAGGCTTAAAACAATAGACTTTTATTCTTTCTCAGATCTGAGGCTAGAAATATCAAAGTGATATCACTGGTTCAAAAAAGAGTGTGGATCTCCTTGAGAAGGGTTTAGGGATGAATTCATTCCTTTACTCTTCCATCTTCTGGTGGCTACTAACATTCCTGGACTTGTATTTATGTTACTTCAGTCATCAAGGCTAACACCTTCGAACTTATCTCTGCTCTCTCTTTAAATATTGATTGCACCTTCTCATGTTTGTTTGTTTGTGTGTGTGTAAAATAACTTTCTACCTCTCTTTTATATGGACACTTGTGATGGCATATAAAACCCACCAGATAATTTAAAATAGTCTTCTCATGTCAATATTCTTCACTTCATCATATCTGCTAATTCCATAGATTAGATCCTGACATCTCTAAGAGTCTGTTTTCAAGCTCAGCATACCCATCATTTAAAGACTTTGGATCTATGCTACAATTTCTTTTATTTTCTTGCTTTCTTAACATTCCATTTGCTGTTACTGTCTTTACTTTTATGAATAATTCCCAAAATGAAACATTGATCTCTGTTGCTTTAGTGAATTGGGAAGAACACTTGATATATAATTAAACACCCATGACCAGGTTCTGACTCTGATAGAGGACTTTGAGTATGACATGTAAACTCAAATTCAGATCTCTCAAATACAAACAGAATATAAGCTCTGAATCTCAGAACATTATTGTTGAATTCAAATATGACTAAAACAAAACAAAAACCAAAAATAAAACTGCAAGGATGTAGTCCATAGGATATACTCCGATTAATGGTCCCTGACAAAAAATTCTTTAATGTCAAAGGCCATTTGTTAAACATTTTAAAAGAATCATCTGGGGCCTGCAGGTGGGGTGGTGTTTAAGGTGCTGGATTCCCACATAGCTGACTGCAGTTCAAGTCTGTGACCCAGCAGCTTGAAAATTATACCAGGCACATATGTGTGAGTGCCCAAAATCCCAGGGGGAGAGTGTAAAAGAAGAGATTGTGACATAGTCATACCCCTGGGAGGTGATTTCTCAGTTTACCTCTCTCTGTCTCTCTTTTTCACTGATGAGCACATGTACCTCATGGCCAAAATCTAAAAAATTTTAAAAAATAAAGAGTCCAGTATCCCTAACAGAGGGATTTACCCTTTTTTAAAAAACTTTGATATATAATAGACAATCACAATTGTATATATTTAAACTGTCTGACTTTATGATTTGATATATACAATGAGGTAAAGATAACTAACATATTCATCATGTCTCCATAGTTACTATCTTTCTTTATTCTTTCTTTGTCTTTATTTCATTTTTCCTTTCATTATTTTCTTTCCTTTTATGTGATGAAAACAGTTAAGTTCTATCCTCTTAGCAAATTTTTAAGTATATCATATAGTATTGTTAATTGTGCTCACAACATTGTACATGTATAATCACTGGCTGAAAGAATCAAGTCCATGATCTGCTTATGATGCAAATATGACAATCCATTGCTTTCCAAATGTTTTAAATTAGTTGATATTTTGCATATCCCCTATTAGATTTTTAAGATGCTAGAATTTTAAAATTAACATAAATAAAATCTTTCTGCTTTGTTATGTCAACTAGAATGGGGTTTCTTCCTTTCTCTTTGAGGTTTTTTTTTTTTTTTTTTTTTTTTTTTTGTTTTGTTTTGTTTGTTTTTTGCTATAGGGCATGTGCATTCACCAGAAAGAGAGATAGAAAGAGAGAAAAAGAAATCACCAGGGGGATGACCACACCACAATCCCTTCTCCTTCATTCTCCTCCCGGGATCTTAGGCATGCACACACATACACCCAGCATGAGTTTAGGCCACTGGGTCTGGGATTTGAACTGCGGTTGACTGCATGGGAGTCTAGCGACATAGCCATTATGCCAACAGCTGTTCCCTAGAATGGGATTTCTAATTTGAATGGCATAACTGACATTTTAGACCAGATTCTGCTGTGGAGACCTGTTCTGTGTATTATAGGATGTTTAACAGAATCACTGGTTTATATTCATTAAAAGACAGAACTCCTCCTTCCCAGCATTCCAACCCTCTAATACACATAGTCGTGACAAACAGAATTGTCTCTAGACATCGCCAAATCTCTCTCTGAGAGCAGTATCACCACAGTTGGTTGCCACTGGGGTAGAGTTTGTCATATCAGAGCTCTATTCTCCTCAGGAAAATCTTCAATATTGAAAGTCCTAGTGTTTAAGAAGCTTTTCCCAACTAAGAATTTTGAACATCGATGTTCATTGCAGCATTATTCACAATTGCTAAAAAACTAATCTTAGTGCCCAAGAACTGATGACTGGATTGAAAACATGTGGTATGTACATACTGTGGGATACTGCTCAGCCATAAGGAAGAAGGAGAACCTGTCATTTGATTCAAAGTGGATGAAAATAACATTTTTCTTTTTGAACTTGGGGCTCATTGGCTGCATTATCCCGCTGCCTGTTCCTGATCCATTGGGAGACTTTGACTCTGTTCTCAGTTGGCCTCTCCTTGTGAGTGCAAACCTACACTTGGGTTCACTTTTAAAAATTGGGGCTTTCCAGCCTGTGTGCTGCATGCCTCTTCACTAAGTCTTATCTCCCTAGCTCATCCCCAGCTCATCAGAAGATGAAAGGTTGACTGCAGAGCCAACCACCTGAAGCTATTTATGTAAACTTTAATCTTCTCTGATCTGGAAGACACAGCCCTCTAATAGAAACACATCTGGGATATAAGGGTGATATTCCATCCTGAAAAACTACTTAATATTATCTAATAAATAGGAGGAAGTGAATACTGCATCAGATGACCAAAAATTAGTGCAGAGACAAAAGACACATGAGAAAATTAGGAAATAACTCTCTCCTAAGGGAACACAATGACACCTCACTAACAGTGGACAAGGTAAAAGAATTCACAGAAATGAAACAGAATTCTGAACATACATTGCATTAGACTGTTTTTGCCCAAAATGTCGCTGTACTCCCACACTTGGATTTTTATGGGTAAGCTGAAATCATACACGCTAGACTGCTTTTCTTAACTGGTTGCTAGGTTATAGCCAATCATAGCATCTAGGCTTCACAGTCATGGGCATCTTGCCTCTTAAACCACATTAATGCAGACAAACTTCAGAATGTAACCAATGATTTCTCTACCTCACTTTCTCACTTATGTTTTTTGTATGACACTTTCTCTTTTACTGCACACGTCACTTTACTCCTCTACCTACTTCAATACTGAGTAAGGCCACAAGGCTAGCCAGAGTTGTCCAGAAATTTGGGGAGGACTACCCTATTTAAATCATGTTTAAATATGCTCAATAAAACTCTATTAAGTTGGTTTCTTTTTCTTTTAACAATTGTGACAAAACTCAAAGAGATACAAGAGAGAACAATTGATTCCTGGAAAGGAAAAGATCATTCTAGGATGGAAGAAAGAATTCCATTAAGAGATAAACCAAAATAAAATGCAAAAACAAAACAAAACAAAACAAAAGACCCAAAAACCAAAGCAAAACAAAATCAAACAGCTTTTCTAGAAAATCTCTCTTGAAAACATTAACCAGAGATTGGACCAAAGATATCTCTTGAAAGCATTCATCACAGACTGGACCATACAGAGGAAATAATTTCTGTCCTAGTGTAGAAAGTCTCCAATATAGATCAAGACACTGAAAAGAATGAAAAAATAATTCGCCCAAGTTAGGAGACATATGGGAAATTCTAGACACTATTAAACACTCAAATATCCATGTAATGAGTATTCTAGAAAGTGAAGAAGCTGGTAAAGGCATGGAAAACCTACTTCCTGAAATACTCTCTGAAAAACTGCAAAATCTAGAGAAGCATGAAGAATGCAAACCCAAGAAATAAAAATAACTTCAAATAGAATCAACAGAAAAAGATCCTCCCCCAGGCACATCATAGCAAGATTGGTGAAAATCAAAGACAAAGACAAGATTCTAATAATGGAAAGAGAGAAATGTTAGACACAAAGGTTATCCTATTAGGTTAACATTAGAACTCTCAACTGAAACAATGCAGGCTAGGAACAAAATGGAAAGACATATTCAAAATAGTAAAAGAAAATAATTTCAAACAAGAATATCATATCTGGCAAGACTATCCTTCAAGTGCAAGGAAAAAATAAAATTATTCTCAGATAAACAAAACCTGAAATAATTCACCAAACTAGATCAGCCCTTCAAGAAGTACTGAAAGGAGTACTATACCAGGAAAACTAAAGAGACACAAGTAGAAATAAGAGAACAAGGGACTAGCAGTTAGCGTAATGGCTATGTCGCTGAACTCCCATGTAGTTGACCATGGTTCGAGTCCCAGACCCAGTGGCTTAAACTCACTCTGGGCATGTATGCATGCGTTCCCAAGATCTGAAGACAAGAATGGAGAAGGGATTGTGGCATGACCATCCCAGCTGAGGGGTGATTTCTCGGTTTCTGTATCTCTGTCTCTCTCTTTCTGGTAGCGCACGTGTCCTATAGGGCAAAAACCTCTCCAATAAATAAATAAATAAATAAATAAATAAATAAATAAAAAGAAAAAAAAATAACCAAGAAAATAGCTAACAAAATGGCAGGGATGATTACCTAGCTCTGCTTCTCTCTCCAGACTTTCCGTGCCTGCCAGCAGGCGAAAAGTACACCTACAAGCCTCTGACCAGCAAGGGATACTGAGGGAGGGTCACCTCTGACCCCCACCCCACTTCCAGACTCCCTAACCCCAGACTCTGCCTTATAGACTTTCTGTGCCTGCCAGCAGGTCAAAGGTCCACCTACAAGCCTCTGGCCAGCAAGGGATACTGAGGGAGGGTCACCTCTGACCCCCACCCCACTTCCAGACTCCCCAGCCCCAGACTCCACCTTCTAGACTTTCCGTGCTTGCCAGCAGGTGAAAGGTCCACCTACAAGCCTCTGGCCAGCAAAGGATACTGAGGGAGGGTCACCTCTGACCCCCACCCCACTTCCAGACTTCCTAGCCCCAGACTCCACCTTCTAGGTAGGTAGATAGGACCTCCCTGCAGCGACTTTTTTCTTGAAACCCCTCTATTCTCTTGTTAATACCTAGCTCTGCTTCTCTCTCCAGACTTTCCGTGCCTGCCAGCAGGTGAAAGGTCCACCTACAAGCCTCTGGTGAAATCACGCAACACGCCAACGCATGGAGCATGTGTTTTTCTTTATTTTTCTCTGTTGTATTTTCTTTCGTTTCATATTATCCTCTCCTACTCATTTTTTTTACCCTACCAGAGAGACGAGTCAGGTCTGGAATCATGTATCTGAAATTTCCTAGTAAAGTAAGTGTCTCTGGGATCCTCCCTCGTACTGATCCACCTGTGAAAAAGGAGATACTGCTTGTTAGACACCTCAGTAGAGTTCCCCTCCTGAAAGCACATTGGTAAAAACAACAGAAGAGAGACTTCAGCAAACATCTATTCCCATCCAAAAGGTAAGACTCTTACTCCTAGTGGGAGAAACGTTCCCCCAAGAGGTTTTCAAACGGGAATCAATCTTCCAATAGCTAGAAGTAGAAAAAGAGCCTCAGGTCTGAATAAACAAGGAAATATGTCTCCAACAAAGGAAAACGCCCCTCCATGTCTCGTAAATATAGAGGACGTTACCAAAATGACAAACACAGAATTTCAAACATTCATGGTGACCAAATTCTGTGAAGTGGAACAGAAAAGAGACAATGAACTGCAGGAAATTAGGAAGTCCTTCCAGGATATGAAAGAAGAAATGGATACTCTGAGAAAGAATCAGGTGGAACTATTAGAGATAAAGTCTATAATACAGGAAATCAAAAACTCTCTGGAAAGTATTAAGAGCCGATTATACCATGCTGAAGATCGAATCTCTGATGTAGAAGATAAAACCTCTGATCTAGAAAAAAAAATACAGAAAGATCGAGAAAATAACTAAAAAACACAAGGATAATATACGAGAAATACTACTCTATTAGACGCCCAAACATCAGAATAATTGGCATCTCAGAAGGTGAAGAAACTAATAGCGGAATAGAAAATCTATTCCATGACATCCTGGAAGAAAATTTCCCAAGCCTAGAGAGGCACCAAACCATCCGGACCCAAAAAATACAAAGGACCCCAAATAGAATCAACCCCAGAAGATCTTCCCCAAGACACATCTTAGCCAGGCTGTCTAACACCACAGAAAAAGACATGATACTAAAACTGGCAAGAGAGAAATGAGAAGTAGCTTACAAAGGCCATCCCATAAGGCTAACACCAGACCTCTCATCAGAAACAATGCAAGCAAGGAAAGAATGGGAAGACATACTGAAAGTGTTAAGAGAGAAACAATTTCAGCCGAGACTATTATACCCTGCAAGATTATCCTTCATTTGGGAAAAAAAGATTAAAATTTTTTCAGACAAACAAAACCTGAAAGAATTCGCCAACACCAGACCAGCTCTTCCAAAAACCCTGAAAAAAGTACTGTTCCAGGAAAACTAAAGAAGCAACAGCCAAAAACAAAGAAATAACAGGCAACTAAGGCATCAGCTAAATTAAATGTCGGTACAGATCCTGTGACATTGATAATAACATTGAATGTTAATGGTTTAAATTCTCCAATCAAGAGACACAGACTGGCTGAATGGATAAAAAAACAGAAACCCTCTATCTGTTGCCTACAGGAAACCCACCTCATGGAGAAAGACATACGTAGACTGAAAGTGAAGGGTTGGAAAAAGGTTTCCATGCAATTGGGAACCAAAAAAGAGCTGGAGTTGCGATACTAATTTCTGACAAAATAGGCTTTAAAACAAAAACCGTTCAAAGAGACAATAGAAGGGCACTATATCGTAGTAAAAGGCTCTATAGATTGAGAAGATATAACGCTTATTAATATCTATGCTCCTAACACAGGAGCACCCAAATATGTGAAGGAAAGACTGTTAGATCTGAAAGGGGAGATAGACTGCAACACACTAATTGTTGGAGATCTCAACACCGCATTATCCCCTCTGGACAGATCATCTAGGCAAAAAATAGGTAAAGAGATCAAGGATCTAAATGATACCATAAATCAATTGGACTTAACAGACATCTATAGAACTTTCCACCCAAAAACCACAAGATATAGTTTTTTCTCACCTCGACATGGAACTTTCTCGAAGATTGACCACATCATAGGACACAAAGCAAACCTCTGCAGATTCAGAGGCATAGAAACTATTTCCAGCATCTTCTCTGACCATGATGGAATTAAACTTGATTTTAATTTCAAGAGAAATCCTCAAAAATACCTAAAAACATGGAAACTAAATAACCTACTCCTGAATGACTCCACTATTACCGAAGAAATAAAGACTGAAATCAAAAGATTCATGGAAGCCAATGACAATGAAGACACGAGTTTCCATAATCTTTGGGACACTGCCAAAGCAGTCATAAGAGGGAAGTTCATAGCAATTAGTGCACATAAGAGGAAGACAGAGGGAAGGCTAATGGATCACCTAACATCAAGCCTCAGAGAATTGGAAAAGGAACAGCAAAAAACTCCAAAAATTACAGGAGAAAGGAAATGATAAAGATCCGAGCAGAAATAAATGAAATAGAAAATAAACGTACTATACAGAAAATAAATGAAAGCAAACGCTGGTTCTTTGTAAGGATAAACAAAATTGATAGCCCACTAGCGAGACTTATTAAGAAGAAGAGAGAAAGGAACCAGGTGAATCAAATCTGCAATGAGGCTGGTAACATAACAACAGACATAGTAGAAATTCAAAACATCATTAGAGGATACTTTGAACATCTATACGCTAAGAAACAAGATAATCTGGATGAGTTGGACAAATTCCTGGACAAATATAATCTACCAAGAATGAGCCAGGAAGAAATGGAAAGTCTGAATAGGCCCATAACAAGCCAGGAGATCGAAACAGTAATAAATAACCTTCCAACAAAGAAAAGTCCTGGCCCTGATGGATTCACCTCTGAATTCTACAAAACTTTCAAAGAAGAGTTAACTCCCAATCTGCTCAAGTTATTTCTAAAGATCCAAAAGAGTGAATCTCTCCCAAATTCATTCTATGACGCCTTTGTCACCCTCATCCTTAAAACAGATAAGGACAGGACAAGGAAGGAAAACTATAGACCAATATCTCTGATGAACATAGACGCAAAGATTCTCAACAAGATACTAGCAAATCGTATTCTACAACTTATAAAGAAGATCGTACACCATAATCAGGTAGGCTTTATTCCAGGAATGCAAGTTTGGTTCAACATACGCAAAACCATAAATGTAATACACCATATTAATAGGAAAAAAGACAAAAAGCATATGGTCATATCGATTGATGCAGAAAAATCATTTGATAAGATACAACATCCCTTCATCATCAAGACTCTCAGCAAAATCAGCATAGAAGGGTCATTTCTCAACACAATAAGAGTCATCTATGAAAAACCCATAGCGAACATCATCCTCAATGGAGAAAAGCTGAAAGCTTTCCCACTAAACACAGGAACAAGACAAGGATGCCCACTGTGTCCACTCTTTTAATATAGTACTGGAAGTCCTTGCCAACGCAATCAGAAAAGAGGAAAAAATAAAGGGCATCCAAGTAGGTAAAGAAGAGATGAAACTCTCTCTATTTGCAGACGACATGATTGTATACATAGAAGACCCAATGGTCTCCATGGAAAAATTACTGGAAGTAATACATGATTACAGTAAAGTTGCAGGATATAAAATCAATATACAGAAATTGATAGCATTTCAATATACAAATAACAGGCAGACTGAGATAGAACTGAAAAAAGTTATTCCATTTACCATAGCCATCAAAAGTATTCGGTATTTAGGAATAAATCTAGCCAAAGAATTTAAAGACCTCCACAAGGAAAACTATAGAAGGTAAAAAAAGAAATTGAAAATGACACAAAAAAATGGAAGGACATCGCATGTTCATGGATTGGGAGAATTAACATAATCAAAATGGCAATTCTACCCAAATTAATCTACATATTTAATGCAATGCCAATCAAAGTACAAGACACATTCTTCACAGACCTAGAAAAGACATTCATAAAATTTGTCTGGAATCATAAAAGACCCTGTATTGCCAAAGCAATTCTACACAAGAAGAGTGGAGTGGGTGGCATCTAACTCCCTGACCCAAAAATATACTACAAAGCTGTGGTAATCAAAACAGCATGGTACTGGCACAGAAACAGACAAGTAGACCAATGGAACAGAATAGAGTCCCCAGAAATAAATTCCCAAACATACAGTCAACTGATCTTTGACAAGGTGTACCAGTCAATCCAGTGGGAAAAGGAAAGCCTCTTCAACAAGTGGTGCTGAAAAAACTGGATTTCCACTTGCAGAAAGATGAATCTGAACCCCTACCTCTCACCTTTGACAAAAATCAAGTCAAGGTGGATCAAGGATCTAAATCTAAGACCTCAAACTATAAAGCTGCTCCTGGAAAAGACTAGGGAAACTCTGGGAGACATTGGTGTAGGGAAAGATTTCTTAAAGAAGACCCTCAAAGCACAGTCGATCGTCCCCAAAATAGACAAGTGGGATTGCATCAGACTAAGAAGTTTCTGCATGGCAAAAGACACAGTAATTAGTGTGAATAAACAGCCCTCAGAATGGGAAAATATTTTTGTAAATTTTGCATCAGATAAGGGACTGATAACTAGAATACACAAGGGACTAAAGAAGCTGTTTGGAAAAAAGATGATCAATCCCATTAAAAGATGGGAGAAGGAGTTGAATAAAACACTCTCTAAAGATGACATACGAATAGCCAAAAGGCATATGAAAAAATGTTCAACATCCCTCATCGTAAGGGAAATGCAGATAAAAACAACAATGAGTTACCACCTAACCCCAGTCAAAATGTCTAAGATTAAAAAAAAAAAAATGATAAGTGTTGGCGGGGGTGTGGTGAAAGGGGAACTCTTTTACGCTGCTGGTGGGAGTGTAAATTGGTCCAACTACTGTGAAGAATAATTTGGAGATTCCTCAGAAATCTGCAAATAGATCTACCATATGATCCAGTAATCCCATTCCTTGGTATCTACCCAAAGGACAGAAGAATTCTTCATTGGAAAAATGCTTGTTCATCGATGTTTATTGCGGCACTATTCACGATTGCAAAGTCATGGAACCAACCCAAATGACCCCATATGGAAGAATGGATTGAAAAACTGTGGCACATATACTCTGTGGAATACTACTCAGCCATAAAAACCAACAAAACCCTGGCTTTTGACAGAAAGTGGAAAAATATGGAAGATTTACTGCTGAGTGAGGCAAGCCAGGCTATGAAGGAGAGACATTGTATGTCCCCACTTAACATATACCGTATGTCTGCACTCTATGACTGAAACTGATTGACTAACAGTTCTACAAACACAAGAGATGGGTGTGACTGTCAGATGAGGTGTATGTGGAGGAGTGGGGCCTAACAAAGGACATTTGGAGAAGGGATATGGAGATAGAACATTGACGGGATGCGGAAGTGTGGTGTTATTGGTTGAAGATATTTTGATCAATGGGACTGGGGAGAAATGTTCACATATTGAAATGCTCACATTGTAAGCTAAACAATGCGATTGAATGTATATACAAAAAAAGAAATAAATTAAATATAAAAAAATGACAGGGATAAGCTCACAAATATCTGTAACAACTTTTAGTGTTAATTGATTAAATTCTCCCATTATAAGAATCAAACTGGTTGAATGAATAAGAAAAAAAGTACCAGGATCCCTCTATATGCTGCTTATAAGAAACACACCTCACTACTTAAACTATACATAGATTGAGAGTGAAGCACTGGAAAAAATATTTTCCATGCAAATGGAAACCAAATAAAGGCTAGAGTCATGATACTGATAGCAGACAAAACTAACTTCAAGACAAAAACTGTCAAAAAGAAAAAAAAAAGGATACTAAGTAGTACTAAAAGGGCTAGTTCAATAAGATATACACTTATAAGTTCTATGCACCCAATACTGGGGTACCTAAATGTGTGAAAGAGAGAGTGTTAGATATAAAGGAAGAGATAGATTGTAACACAATAATTGGGGATTTAAACACCCCACTGTCTCCCCTGGACAGATCATCTAGACAAAAAATAGAGATACAAGATCTAAAGGATGCCATAAATCAAATGGACTTGGCAGATACCTACAGGTTTCAACCAACAGCTAAAAAAAATGCACATTTTACTTACCCCCATCTGGAATATTTTCAAATATTAACCACATGACAGGGAACAAAACAAGGCTTTACAAATTCAAATGTATGGAAACTGTATCCAGCACCTTTTCTGACCATGATGGAATCAGACTTGAAACTAACTACAGAAAGAACCCTTGAAAGTACACATACACATGGAAACTTCATACACTACTCCAGAATAACTTCATAACCACTGACTACGTTAAGACTGAAATCAAAATAATCACTGAAATCAACACGATCAAACAAATGAGTTTTTATAACTTAAAAGACACAACAAGAGCAGTCATACAATAGAAGTTCTTAGCAAGGGGGAATAAGGTGGCAAATAGACAATCTAACAATGTATCTTAGATAACTGGAAATTCAAGAACAAAAAATACCAAGGGAAAATAAAAAATAAAATTCAAGTAGAAACAAATGAAATTAAGAGTTAAAATTATGCAGAAAATGAATGAAACCAAAAGCTGCTTTGAGAAAATAAAAAAATGACACATCATTAGCTATCTTAATCATGAAGAACAGAAAAATAAACTAGATAAAAATCAGCAATAAAGCAGGCAATACTACAACAGATATAACAGAAATGCAAAAGATCATGAGAGAATACTATGAGAGATTATATACCAATAAACAGGAAAACCTAGCTGAAATGGGAAATCTCTGGATACATAAACATTAGAAAGACTGAATCAGGAAGAAATAGAAAGCCTTATTAGATCAACAAAAATCAACAACATTGAATTAGTAATAGTCTCCTAACAAAGAAAAATCTAGGTCCCAGTGACTTTAATGCTGCATTCTACAAAACTTGCAAAGAACAAACCCTGATTCTCCCCAAACTATTTGTAATGCTCCAAAAGGAAAGAACCCTCCCAGATTCATTCAATGAACCCTCCATCATCCTCATCCTCAAAACAGACAAGGACCTAACCAAAACAGAAAGCTACAGATCAATATCACTGATGAATATATATGCAAAAATTCTAAACAAGGTAATAACAACTTGTGTCCAAGAAAATATTAAAACAATTATACACTATGACAAGGTAGGCTTTATTGCAGGGATGCAAGGATGGTCAAGCATATGCAAAACAATAACTGTAATATCACATTAGTAGAAGAAAAGATAAAATCCATGTAATTATATCAATCAATGCAAAAAAATTTGCTAAAATACAACATCCCTTCAAGATTAAGACTCTAAGCAAATTGGCATAAAAGGGGCATTCCTCAACACAGTATTAACCACCTATAACAGATCCATATCTAATATTATACTGAATGTGGAAAAGTTAAAAGCTTTTTCACTAAAAACTGGAGCAAGACAAGGCTGCCCACCTTCTCCACTCCTTTTAACATAGTACTGGAAGTCCTAGCCAATGGAATCAGATAAGCAAATAAAATAAAAGGCATTCAAATAGGAAGAGAAGAAGTGAAATAATCTCTATTTGCAGATGATCTGATTATATACATAGAAAATCCCAAAGAATCTGCCAAAAAATCTCCTAGAAGTGATAAATGAATTCAGTAAAGTAGCAGGATAGAAAATCAACACACAAAAGTCTATAGCATTTTTATATAACAACAATGAACAAACTGACAGAATTAAAGAAAGTAACCCCATTACAGTAGCCACAAAAACTATAAGATACCTAGGAATAAATTCAATCAAAGAAGTGAAAGATTGCTGGGACCAGCAGTTAGTGTAATGGCTATATCGCTGAACTCTCATGTAGCCGACCACGGTTCGAGTCCCAGACCTGGTGGCTTAAACTCAAGCTGGGTGCGTGTGTGTGCATGCCCAAGATCCCGAGAGGAGAATGAAAGAGAAGGGATTGTGGCATGGCCATCCCCTCTGGGGGGTGATTTCTGGTTTCTGACTCTCTGTCTCTCTCTGTCTATCTGGCAAGCGCACACACCCTATAGCAAAAAAACCTCTCCAAAAAAAAAAAAAAAAAAAAAAAAAAAAAAAAAGAAGTGAAAGATTGCTACAAGCAAAACTATGAAAAAACATTTTAAAAAATGGAAAATGATACAAAAAAGTGGAAAGATATCTCATGTTTCTGGATTGGAAGAATTACTATATTCAAAATGTCAATCCTACCCAAAATTAATCTACAAATCAATGCAAATGAGTACATTGAAATAATGTGGCACTTGTACACTACGGAATATCACTCAGCCATAAAAACAAACAAACAAACAAAAACAATGAGACCCTGAGATTAGATACAAAGTGGATCAACATGGAAAATTTAATGCTAAATGAAGCAAACCAGATTATTAAAGACAGGCATTGTGTATCCCCACTTAATATACACTTAATGTCAGATACTCTACAGCAGAAATGGAAAGATTGGAAGGTAGACTAACCAGGAGGGCAACTGTAGATACTAGAGTCAGTTTAGGAGGAGGTGGGTAATAGGAGGTGGGAGGAAGGGGATCAGGGGAAAAAATAACACATTTAGTAGACACAAAAATTAAAAGCTGTCTGCTGATGAAAACGTATGCAATAATGTTTTGACTTGACTAATGTTCACTGTGTTTATGCTGGGAAAAAAGCATGTACGCTATAAAAATGTATGGTGATTAAATGTATATAAAAATAAAATAAACCATAATGACAATGTAATGACAAATAAATTAATTCTATCAAAAAAAACAGCCAATGAATAAATATTTAATGCTAAGCAATGTATGTCAGACTCTGAAAGACAGACACTGTATATCCTTGCCCAGTGCATACCAAATGTCTGCACTCTGTGGCAGAAATGGAAAGATCTGAAGCTACAATAGCATCTTCAGTATAAGAGAATAGGGAGGTAAATGTGGATTCCAGAGACTGTAAGGGAGGGGAGTGGACGGTAGAGGGTGATTGGGAGGGTTAGAGCAAGAAACCATTAACAGACTAAAACAAGTAATGATCTCTGTTGAAAATGATGGATATTGGTAAATCCATTATTTGATTATCATTATTTGAAAAACCATATAGTGCACTATAGAGATGTATAATGATGAGATATTAATGATAATTTTAAAAATTAAAGAAGCTTTTTCTTTAATTTTTAAAGTTCCCTAGCTGTTCTCATCTTGACCAATTATCACTCCAGAATCCGCAATGGCCCATATAGAGATCTTGGACTTTACAACTTCAGGGACACACAGTTACTCTTACTTTAGTGTCGATACTCATCAATCTCCAAATTCTAGTAAGAGACAGGCATATTTTTAATAACATTTTATTATTTTAAACATTCAATCACTGTACATCACTACAGCTTGTAAAATCAATTTATCCAACATGAATACACTTCACACCAATCTAATTGAAGATACCATACACGTTATCAACAATCCTTCATTTCACTGTTCCTTAAATGTCTTGTCTCTCTATTTTTTTTCCTTGATTCCTTTCCTCTCACTCCCTCCCATATCCCACCCTCTTCCCACAGTCTTCAGTATCCATATTTTCCATGCTTCTATATCTTCTAATCTTTCAGTTTTTCATATATAAAAATTGACATTATCTTTTCTCTTTTCTTTTCTTCTTTCTTTCTTTTTTAAGGCTTTTGCCATAAGGCATGTGCCAGAGAGTTAGAGACAGACAGTGAGAGGGAAAGTGGTTAGGAGCATGACCACACCACAATCCCTTCTTGTCCATTCTCCTCCCGGGACTTTGGGGGCACACACACACACACACACACACCCAGGACATTAAAGGTGAGCTCCTTAAAGGTGAGTTCTTAAAGTGTTAGTTACTTGTTTCACACATAGGAAGCTGATAGCTGGAGAGTAAACATGCTTAAAATAACACAGGTTTTAACTCCTCCAAGTGTTTTAAATAAAAATCATAGCAAGCCATTTAAGGGACACAGAAATGGAGGACTGCCTGTTGATAATGTGTATGACAAGATCTTTAACTACACTGGTGTGCAGTGTAATTATGTTGGGAAAATTCATGTTACAAACCGTAGTGATGTACAGTGACTGAATGTATAAAATTTAATAAAACTGACAGAAAAAATGATAGCAACAACACACACAATGAACACAAGATATTCTTTTGTTTTTGCTTTGTTTTATTATAAGGCATGTGCACTCATCAGAGACAGGAAGAGAAAAAGAGAGAAATCCCAGAGGAGATGGCTATGTCACAATCCCTTCTCCTTCATTCTCTTCCATTCTTCTCTTGGGATTTTGGACATGTGCAAACGTGTTCTGCATGATTTTCAAGTCTCTGGGTTTAGGACTCGAACCGTGCAGTTAGCATGTGGGATGCAGCTGCCTTAACCATTGTGACACCAGCTATACGAGCACAAGATATTCTTTTTATTTGTTTTTTTTTTTTTAGAGTTTTTTACTATAGGGCGTGTGTGCTCCCCAGAAAGACTGAGACAGAGACAGAAAGCGAGGAATCTCCCCAGGGGAGATGGTCACACTGCAGTCCCTTCTCCTCCATTCTTCTCTCAGGATCTTGGGCACGGACACACATGCGCTTGGTGTGAGTTTAAGCCACCAGGTCCAGGACTCGAACCGTGGTCGACTACATGGGAGTCCAGCAACATAGCCATTACGCCAACTGCTGGTCCCAAGATATTTTTAAAGCAACTCAGAATTATTGGAATGTTATTAGGAATTATATATAAAAGAGTTCTCATTGCATATTCTTTCTTTCTAAAAGTTGAGCAAACTTTGATATCAATTAAGGTTGACTCAACTTTTATGTAATACTTATTCTAGCTTATATTAATTCATTGATACCAACAGTTATTGATCCATCAGTAACAGGACTGAAGTGAGGTTGAGCGTAGACTTCAAGAGAGGGAGAAAAGTTAAAACGTACTATAGCTTAGTATGGAAAACTTACTGAAGTCATATGTCTTTCTGCTGAACTTCAGAAACCTTCATTTGACAATTGCATAGAAAAACAAATAAAACAAATGATTTGACTGATTTTTATTAACTCGTCTTAATCTTCTGTTTCGTGTGGTCATTTCCTTTTTCATTATTCCATTTGGTTTTCATTTGTATCATTCAAATGTCTTTCAATTTCAAAGCATATAACATTCATAAAAGATTATTACAAGTAATATTGTTTATATAAATTGATTGCCATCTTAAAAAGTTTGTTTACTTATTTTTTTTGTTAGAAAGATGGGTGGTACATTTGATTAAGTCTCATCAAGTCATGGACTTCCTGTCCCAGTCTCCCAGACAGCCAGGATCAAGGGTGCACAACACAGTACACACGATGCCTAGTTGTTAATGATCATTCCTCAGAATTTCCAAATCAGAAGATGGCATGACTTTCTAGTCACTGGTACAATGCATTATTTCCCTTGCATTCGCATTGCCAGTTTTTCTGCTCCTTCATAAATTTACAGTCTTGTCTCCCATGCCTTTGAAGACTTCTTATATAAACTATGAACATTTCTAGTTGCTATGAAGATACCCAAGAGAATTTGGAATCACTAATTTCTTATTTTGAACTTGAATTTTTTTCTTTTTCTTTTTTCAGTGACAAATAACCTTATTAACATTTCCATTACTCTGCTGGGACCCCTAGAAACTCAGAAACACTGCAGAAAATGGAGTTGGAGAATACCACTGGGAAAACTGAATTTTTTCTCCTGGGATTTAGTCACCTCCCAGAACTTCAATGTTTTCTTTTTGTGGTGTTCTTTTCTGTTTATTCTGTAACACTGCTGGGGAAACTTCAGTTGATTTTATTGATCATAACCAGTTCCCACTTGCATATCCCAATGTACTTTTTTCTCTGCATCCTGCCCTTTGTAGATGCATGCAACTCTTCTGTCATTGCCCCCAAACTATTTGTGAGCTTGGTTTCTGGCAAAAAGACCATTTTTTATAATGACTGTGCCACACAACTCTATTTTTTCTGCTCTTTGGTTGATACAGAATCTTTCCTGTTGGCTGCCATGTCTTATGACTGATACATCGCAATCTGCAACCCATTGCTTTACACCATTATTATGTCCAAGAGAGTTGCCAGTTGGCAACTGGAGCATTTGGAGGGGCACTATGAGCTCAATTATTCACACTACAAACACCTTCCATTTGTTTTTCTGCTCCAAAGAGGTTGATCATTTCTGGAACCAGCAGTTAACGTAATGGCTATGTCGCTGGACTCCCATGTAGTCAACCACGGTTTGAGTCCCAGACCCGGTGGCTTAAACTCACGCCAGTGCGTGTGTGTGCATGCCCAAGATCCGGAGAGGAGAACGGAGGAGAAGAGATTACAGTGTGGCCATCCCCCCTGGAGGGTGATTTCTCGCTTTCTGTCTCTCTGTCTCTATCTCTCTGGCGAGCACATGTGCACTATAGCAAAAACCTCTCCAAAAAAAAAAAAAATAGATCATTTCTTTTGTGATGTTGCCCCACTCTTCTCTCTGTCCTGCACTGAAACTTAGGTGCATGACATTATTTTGGTAGTCTTTGCTAGTTTTGTGGAAGCTATATTGTACCTTGATCTTTATTCATCTGCGCCCCAGCACAGGTCATTCAATGGATACAGACAAAGTGAACTCTGTGTTCTATACATTCTATACATTGATAATACCCATGTTGAATCCCTAATTTACAGTCTAAGGAACAAAGATGTCAAAAGTGGCTTTAGAAAAATGATTAGGAGAAAATTATTTTCTTAGGATAGTGGAAATTGGGCCTGATGAATTTTCAGTAATGTCTATTTCTTGACCTTTGGTTCTAACTGCTGAAAAAGTCAGTGTGATATAGATGTTCTGCAAATTTGTGAGTAACAAAACCTCAACCAATAAATAGGGTCAGAGCCTAATATTAGAACTGGGCCCTTTCATGTTCACTTACATTATATCTGTCTCTATTATTCTAAAGTACTTTTAGATGTTTCTTTTTTTCTTTCCTCATGAGCAACAGAGACACAGAGATAAAGAGAGAGAGTGAGGCAAAGATACATGTACTCCCAACAGGGTCTTCACAGCACGTCCACCTCCAGCCTCAGGCAGCCCTAGATCATGTATACAGGCAAGCCTAGGGTGTTAGGGGAGGTTTTCAGTTACAAACTCAAACCTGCTTATGTGGGTCAACCTAACAGGGTGTTGTGTTACTGCAGCACCATTATACAGCCCCCTAAAGTTTAAAGTTCAATGTTTACTTAGGGGGGCAGATTTACCCTTCACTTAATCTCTTATATCTTATATTGTTACTCCTTTTTTCTTCTCTAAAATTTTATCACAGAAATTCTTAGTAATAGATAAGCCATTGACATACAATAATCTCCTTTTTGCAAAAGTTCATAAATGTGGTTCACTTAAACTATTTATCAATTAATTTTTATTTCCATGTAAATATATGCACATTGTAGCTTAGCTGTCTAAATTCTACTCACTATAAAAATATTAACCCCTCAGGCTTTTTTTTTTTCTGGTGGACCCTCAGATTTTAGCCCAAACATAATTTTTTTCTGAATTCCCTTCAATTACAAATACCTCATATTCTAAATCCTACAAGAATCATAAGAAGACACTCAAAGCAGAGTCCATTGTCCACAAAATAGACAAGTGGGATTACATCAGACTAAGAAGTTTCTGCATGGCCAAAGACACAGTAGTTAGTGTGAATCGACAGCCCTCAGAATGGGAAAATATTTTTGTAAATGTTGCATCAGATAAGGGACTGATAACCAGAATACACAAGGAACTAAAAAAGGTGTTTGGAAAAAAGATGATCAACCCTATTAAAAGATGGGAGAAGGAGATGAAGAAAACACTCTCTAAAGATGACATACGAATGGCCAAAAGGCATATGAAAAAATGTTCAACCTCCCTCATCGTAAGGGAAATGCAGATAAAAACAACAATGAGGTACCACCTAACCCCAGTCAGATTGTCTAATATTAAAAAAACAAAAAATGATAAGTGTTGGCGGGGGTGTGGTGAAAGGGGAACTCTTTTACACTGCTGGTGGGAATGTAGATTGGTCCAACCACTGTGGAGAATAATTTGGAGATTCCTCAAAAATCTACAGATAGATCTGCCATATGATCCAGAGATCCCACTCCTCGGTATCTACCCAAAGGACAGAAGAATTCTTCATTGGAAAAGTGCTTGCACATCGATGTTTATTGCGGCACTATTCACAATTGCTAAGTCTTGGAACCAACCCAGATGTCCCCGTATGGAGGAATGGATTGAAAAACTGTGGCACATATACTCTATGGAATACTACTCAGCCATAAAAACCAACAAAACCCTGGCTTTTGACAGAAAGTGGAAGAATATGGAAGATTTACTGCTGAGTGAGGCAAGCCAGACTATGAAGGAGAGACATTGTATGTCCCCACTTAACATATACCGTTTGTCTGCTTTCTATGTCTGAAACTGATTGACTAACAGTTGAACAAACACAAGAGATGCGTGTGAATGTCAGATGAGGTGTATGTGGAGGAGTGGGGCCCAACGAAAGACATTTAGAGAAGGGATACAGAGGTAGAGCATTGACGGGATGGGGAGGTGTGGTGTTATCTGTTGAAGATATTTCGATCAACGGGTCTGGGGAGAAATGTTCACATATCGAAATGGTCTCATTGTAAGCCAAACAATATGATTGAAAGTATATACAAAAATAAATAAATAAATTAAAAAAAAAAGAATCATAGAAGCTTTTTATGACTCTCATTTTTATTTTTAAATTTATTTTATATATTCTGTCACTGTGCATCACAACAGCTTGCAAAATGAATTTTCCCAGAATAAATACAATGCACACTAGTCCACTTAAAGATATTATCATACATACTTATCAATAGACAACCCGAAACTTCTGTGTCCCTGTTTTTCTCCTTGATTCCCTTTCTCTTACCCTCCCCCACTCTCCCACCTTCCTCTCAAACTGTCTCTAGTATCTTCAACCATTCTCCATGCTACTGTATTCTCCAATCTTTCAGTTTCCACCACAGAGTGCAGACATTTGGTATATACTAAGTGGGGGCATACAATGTCTCTCTTTCATAATCTGGTTTGCCTCACTCAGTTATAAATCTTGAATATTTGTCTGCTTTCTATTTTTATTTTACCTCATTGTTTCTATATTCTATTTATCTATGAGAATTAATCATTAATATTTATTCATTATCTGATCTCTTGCCTTTTTTGTCACAGCATATTTCCCAATGTGGATTCCAAATGAATTGTTACTAAGTAAATATAGTAAATTTATGACTGACATTCATAAGCTATTGATTTATCTTGTGATATTTTTGGTTGACTCTATGTAAAGATGACTATTACAAAAAATTGTTGAGTGTAATAATATTTTTAAATGTGTAAATATAGACTAAATTAAAGCCAGGCTCTTTAACTATCTTGTCAAGAATATATTGACTTTGAAATCTCTTGACTGGTAAGCAAGGAACTAAAAACTAATGAAGGAAGCTTCATTGCTCTGAAAGTCATGGGAACTAGTGTCTATAAATGTTGAGGTGATAGTTTGGTTGACTCCTGGGACAAGACCCATAAAGAAACTGTGGCTGGAAAATCTAACCAAGTTGTTAAATACGAATATGAGGCTATATAGTGGGATAGGAGATTAACTAGATAGGAAAGCTTTCTGGCAATGAAAATGTGTGCTGGGTTCTGAATCTAGACCAGAATTCTATTCACTCAAGTGTGATGTATTTTTATAAGACGGGGCTTGTCTGTACAGATCAGTAGTGAAGTAGTGCCCTGATCAATTTGGTTTGTAAATAGTAAAGACTAGAATAGCATCTTGAGGTTTATGATGATTTAATGTTTCACCATAAATACTGAGCAGAAAATATTCTCCAAAGTGCAGGTTCCGTTATGATAGACAGCATATTGGTAACTTTTTAACCAAGTGTGCCATTTCATCCATGGCCCTTGGGAAAGGCCCATTCACAATAACATAAAATTAGGTACTCTGGGACTAATTATCTAAACTTCTTGAGAATTTAGGGTCTGAAATTTAAGTCAATAGTATAGGTTCAGACATCTCACCTGAGCAAACCAATGGTGTGGCCTGCGTGAATAGCCATAAAAAACCTCTACTTAGCTCCAACCAGAAGTGCAGAAAAAATTAGAAAAAAATTAGTCACAAGACAGCAGAGGTGGGACCTGCAATGGAATATGATCAACTAGGTGAGAGATTCTCGAAAAGACAGAAGATGGAGCCTGGAGACTCTGTTTTATGACATGATGACATGAATAATACCATTCTTTTGTTTGACACCAAGCATGTAATTTCTGATAATTGGGTCATATGATTTTAAAAATATTATCTTGTCCAATCTCTGGTGAATAGCTATATATCTATTTACATATACATATATATATATATCTATATATGTGTGTGTGTGTGTGTATATATATATATATATATATATATATATATATATATATATCTGATGGAGATATTAGGTTGTTCAGAAAGTTATGACACATTTTTACGTAGGAAAAATAAACCCAGAAAACTATGTCATGATTTTCCTGACAATCTATTAGATAGAATCTTATAATGTATACATTAAGCCAATGTCTAAAATATTAGGAACTTGAAGGTTGTCAAGGTTGAGTGATTTGACTAAAGTCACAGAGCTAACAAGTCAGTGATAGTGTGCAGGTTTGGACCTATGTCTGCTTCAGACCAAATTGTTGTTATCTTAAACTCTCTCTCATTCTTGTCATTTTCTTAAAATAAAAAATATCATGGATTCCTGACAGTGGATGATGACTATTAAATCATTTTCTTTAAAGGAAAAAGTAAAAAAAAATAATTGATAAGGAATGTATTTCCCCTTACACATATGTGGTAAATGGTCAGTGAAGTTAATTTTAGCACAATCATGTTTTTTTTTCCTATTTTTTTACATTCAATCACTGCCTATCTTTACAACATAAAAAATAAATTTTTTCAGCATGAATACACAGTATGCTAGTTCAGTCAAAGAAATTACCATACACATTGCCATCAACAGATAATTTACACATATAGTTGTTTATAGATATTGTATAGATATAGATATTTAACACATTTAATAAAACATATTGTGTTGTGAAAAGGTAGTTGAGAGGTTGTGATAAGAAATATATTCTATGAATTACAAATAGATTATTTGAGTAACAAAAGAAAATAAATATTTAAGAAACAGTAAAATATTTTTGTCTTTAAAACTGCTCAATTAGTAATGCAAAAGAAATATCCTGCTGAAAACTGCATGTTATTAATGAGTTATTTAATTTCTGTCATGTTTTTGTGATGTATAACTTTCAGTGCATTTTATGAATAAAATACATAAAATTATAGAAGAGAATTCAGATGAAAAGCCTTGTTTAACCCTTTACTCTGTTATCACAGGACTAAATAAAATTTCCATGTGTTCCTATCATAACAACAATCAAAAATAAAAAGAATACTTTTAAGAATCTGAAGTCATTTTTTAAATTACTGCTTTAATTCATGAGTAATTATGGTAAGAACAAGAGAACGACTAACATAATTAAAATATTGGCATGTGTTATAGAATTACCTTATATTCATTCAACCACACAGGGATGATCATTGTTAACGTTTTGTTTATAGTAGAGCTCCAGTTTACTTCACAGGTATAGAGAGACTTTATAAACCATTATAAATGGAGTTTTAACTTAAATCCTACTTACATTTTCTTTTTTTTAAAATTCTCACTGAATATGGGGACCAGCAGTTAGCGTAATGGCTATGTCGCTGGACTCCCACATAGTCGACCGCCGTTCGCGTCCCGGACCCGGTGGCTTAAAACTCACGCCGGGCGCGTGTGCGTGTGTGCCCAAGATCCCGAGAGGAGAATGGAGAAGGGATTGCGGTGTGGCCATCCCCCCTGGGGGGTGATTTCTCGCTTTCTGTCTCTCTGTCTCTCTCTGTCTGTCTGGCGAGTGCACATGCCCTATAGCGAAAAAACCTCTCCAAAAAATAAAAACCATTAAAAAAATAAATTCTCACTGAATACATATTTATGTCATAACTTATTCTTACAAATTAATCTGTATCAACTGGGCATTTGGGGTGTTTTTACTCTGATTAAAATATTAACATGATATAGTGCAGGAGCTCATCAAGGGGGTTGGGTGCCTGTTTTCCAATAGCCTTGGAGAAGGTCCAGGTCTTTGCCGATTTCCACCAGGCAGTTACTGCATGGATGTCTACTGGACTTATCTGTTTTCCAATGTAAAGGCAAGAAAGGAATCCAAAGGCTGATTTCCACTTTGAGGTGCAATAAAATCTGGGGCTGCTGATCCTAGGAACTTTTGCTGATATAATTGGGGCAAATGGATAAGGAATAGAGAGGGTCCAGGAAGAGAAGTTCTTTTCATCAAGTGATTTTTTTTCCTGATATCATATTTGTTCCTAAGCTAAAAAACAAGATGCCCAGGTGGATTTTATCTAAGATGAACACACCAGAATAAAATAAAAAGAAAGAAGCTTTTTTTTTCCCTATTAAGTTTAGAAATCTCCTTCTTGCATCAGTTTTACAGGGGATAGTTATTGATTTGTAACATAAAATAACATAAAAATTACACTCCTATAACTGAAAGTTATAAATAATAAAGAAAAAAGCAATGATTAACAAGATAGGTAAGGGCCTTTCTTTTATTAAAATTTGAGCCTAAGACAAGTACAAGACTTTTATTCAATAAGATATTTTTATATTATTTTTAATATTATTTATACATTCAATCATTATACATCATTTAGATTGAAAAGATATTTTAACCAACATGATATACACCACACAGCAGGTGATTTAAGAATATTATACATGACATCATTAATAGGCAACAAACCATATATATGTCCCACAAATGTCTTACATCTCCATTTTCCCCCAAATTTCCCTTCCTGTACTCTTCCCCCTCCCACTCTCCTTCCATTTTGTCCCCAGTGTTCATAGCAATTTTCAATGCATTTATGTCCTCCAGTCTTTCAGCCTCTACTACAGAGTGTAGACAGTCGGTATATATTAAATGGAGCCATACAATGATTCTGTTTCATGGTCTGACTTGCTTCACTCAGCTATAAATCTTCCATATTCATCCACTTTCTATGAAGATATTTTTTATTTATTCTCATTTATTAACTTATTACTCATTGACTTCTGCATGTTATGACAGACATTTATAGGGTGATACTAGTACATAGGAATGACAAAAACCAGGTGGGTGCAATTCTATAAAATTCCCTCTGGTTGAGCAACTGTATTTATAAAGCCCACTTTTTATTAAATTGGAAACTTAATGAGATCATGTAGAATTGACAAAATTAGTGTTTTCTATAACCCATAGTATCTTACTGAGGGATATTAATGAAAAGAGAAGACATGTACAAAAGGACTCTGTAAAGCAACACAATGAGCCTATTTCTACTACTCCTTAGTTTAGGATTGAGACTAAGACAGCAATTCTTGCTCATTACACCCAATTTAAGCACAGTGATAAATAAATAATGGAAAATTCCTTGAAGGTTGTATTGGTGAGACTACAGGAAACTATGTCAAAGTATGTGAACTTCAATTCTCAGAATCATTGAATGTTTTTAAATGGGAAACATGGTTTTACCCAGAGGACAATCTAACGCTGACTGCTTTTTTCAGAGTACCTTTTACATCCTTGTTCCTTAAGCTATAAATTAGTGAGTTTAACATAGGAATGACAACAGTATGAAAAACAGAGGCGATTTAGTCTGTGTCCATTGAGTAACTTGAGCTGGGTCAGAAGTACATGAACAGGAGTGTGCCATGAAAGGTGGCCACGGCCATTAAGTGGGAGGCACATGTAGAGAAGGCTTTGCATCTGTCCTCTGCTGAGTTCATTGTAAAGATGGTGGTTATGATGTAGCTGTAAGAGAGAAGAACCGTGACAATGCTGCACCCTACAACACAGCCAATGAAAGCGAACATCATTATCTCATTGATGGATGTATCTGAGCAAGAGAGAGCCAGCAAGGGTGGGATGTCACAGAAAAAGTGATTAATGATCATCGAAATGTGCAGCAGGTGTGGATTGCAGAATCCACCAAGCCTACAAAGTAGGCAACAGCCACTAGCTGGGTACAGAGTCTCCTGGACATAGTAATTGTATAAAGAAGTGGACTGTAGAAGGCTACATAACAATCATAGGCCATGGTAGCCAACATGAGACATTTCACATCTGCAAAGGCTCCAAAGAGGTACATTTGAATGTCACATAAATCATATGGAATCCTCTTTTGCTTAGATAAGAAATCAGTCAGCATTTTGAGAGATACAGTGGGAGAATAGCAGATGTCACAGAAAGACAAATTGTTCAAGAAACAATACATGGGTGTGAAGTCGTGTCCATCTTGATCAGCAGGACCATCCCCAGATTGGCAATCACAGTTAGGACATAAACCAGGAGGAAGAGTGCAAAGAGCCCATACTGCACATCCAGTCTGTCAAAAAGTCCTAAGAACACAAAGTCTGTGAACACAGTCCAGTTCTCAACAGTCATCTCTCAGATCTGGAAATCTCTGCTTATGAAAGAAGGAAATAGAAGCAGAGAGTTAACATTATCTCTGCTAATAATTAAACAGCTGATTTTTCTTTCTTTGTATTTAGTAATTTTCAAATGTCATAATTGTTCAAATGAAACTGCTGCTACTTAAATGTGCCTAATTTGGGATCAGCATATAGTATAGCAGTTATGTTCCTGGACTCCCACATGACCAATCGTGGTTGGCATCCCAGACCTGGTGGCTTGAAACTCATAACGGGTGCATGATCCCAGGTGGAGAATGGAGAACAGACTGTGATGTGGCCATCCCCCTGGTAGGTGATGTCTCACTTTCCCTGTCATTGTCTCTGTCTGTCTTTCTCTCCAACAAGTGCACACCTCCAAAAGTAAAAACCTCTAAAAAAAATAAATAAAATGCACATAATTTAATTTAAATGAAAACTATTATGGTAATAATATTTCTTACAATTAAATAACATTTTACAGGGAACCAGCAGTTAGTGTAACGGCTATGTCGCTGGACTCCCACGTAGTCGACTACGGTTCACATCTCGGACCCGGTGGCTTACAACTCACGCCCGGCGCGTGTGCGTGCGTGCCCAAGATCCCAAGAGGAGAATGGAGGAGAAGGGATTGCGGCGTGACCATCCCCCCTGGGGGGTGATTTCTCACTTTCTGTCTCTATGTCTCTCTCTGTCTGTTTGGCGAGCGCACGCGCCCTATAGCGAAAAACCTCTCCAAAAAATAAAAAAAAAAAAAAAAAAAAAATTTACAGAAATTGTAGCACACTTTTGCCCAAATTAAATTGTACTATTTCCATTCAACCTACATAGAACTTACACTGGCTTTTGCACTTCTATCTTATAGATTTAAAAAAATAGATATAGAAAGGAATAATTAGGTGAGAAGTGTAGGTCTTTACTATATCCCATTATTTTCCCCTCACCATTCAGAACCATGGAGCAGCAGAGCTGTGGTAGGTTTCTAGATGTGATATTCCTCCACTTCCCCATTAACTCTCAGGTCTCATCCAGCTTTGATATGAAAGCCTGCATCACATTGCCACCAGCATGAAGAGAGTGTACGGTTCAGCATCCTCTGAAGCAGTGATCATTGCTTCAGAAGTGGTTGGAAGGGTCTCTATGATCAAGAAATTAAAGTGGGTAGACAGGAATATGCCAGGAATAACCATGCCCCTTTCAGAAAGTTGCTGTTGCTTAGGGGAGGTTAGAAGAACATTTTCTGTTTTTAAATTTATTTATTGGGTTGTAGGAAAAGCCATGATGTATTTTTCTATGTGTTTCTGTGCAGAAATGCATCATGACTTTTCCAATAACCCAATATTTTATGATTTCTTATTTCCATTCAATCATTGTACATTTCCGCAGTGCATGACACGGTTCTTCAAAGTATTTTTGCAGTGGCAATTGAGCCAAAGATATTACCATCTATATCATTTTCAACAGAGAGCTTTACATTCTTGAGTCTGCTAAGTGTTTCTTCTCTGAGCTCCTCCCAGGGTTGTAGAAATAGGCTCATTGTGTTGATTTACAGAGTCCTAGTCACAGGTTATTGACAGCACAACTGACAGATAGGCAAGAAAAGGAGTGTGGTTTAATGTGCGAGCCTCTCTAACCTAATCAACTAGAATCCATTCACCAATCATGTGTAAGGTACATGATAAAAATGCCCATGTCCACAGTCCTGCTACCTCGAAGAGATCTGTTTCTTAACTCATACCAGTTCTCTGCAAATTGAATTGTAATAGTTTTTTTCTTCATTCTATTTCTCATGTATACTTCTGAAATACAATGGTCTTTCATTACAAAACTCAGTGATCCTTGAGGTCAATTGAATTCTAGGTCTTACTGTTATACTTTATCCAAATCAATTATATCATAAAATATTATACTCATCCCTCTCCATTCTATAGAGAAAGAAGAAAATTGGAGGTGAAGGTAGATGAAGAGCAGAAAAGAGATGACATCTGAATAATGGTATAATGATCAGTGTGCAAGTTCCAAACCTTGGGGTAAAAATATTCAAATATCTATCCCTGTAGACACATCTTTAGAAATAATTATTTCCTTGGGACCAGCAGTTAGCGTAATGGCTATGTTGCTGGACTCCCACATGGTCGACTGTGGTTCGCGTCTCGGACCCGGCGCCTTAAACTCACGCCAGGCGTGTGTGCGTGCATGCCCAAGATCCCGAGAGGAGAATGGAGGAGAAGGGATTGCAGCATGACTATCCCCCCTGGGGGGTGATTTCTCGCTTTCTTTCTGTCTCTGTCTGTCTGTCTGGTGAGTGCACGTGCCCTACAGAAAAAAACCTCTCTAAAAAAAAAAAAAAAAAGAAAGAAAGAAAGAAAGAATTATTTCCTTTATAATAACTTATTAAAATATGTAAAAGTATAGGTAAGAGTTTAAAAAATGATAACTGATATCTGACTACATCTATGACCCATGCTAACATTTTATTGCATTTTTCAGCTAAGCGTATGCCCATTAAAATAATAAATAGGTTAATTTTATTAAAATAAATGTCTGAATTATATTTCATAATATCCTTTAATTTTATAACATGCTTTTAGTAGATAAGATAAAAGAACCAATGAAGTATGTTATTCAATAAGAAAAACAAATGAACAAAAATATATTAGTACCTGACCTGGACTGCTGACTCTGTTAGATCCAGTTCTGTCTGCAGGATAGTTCAACATTATCTGCTGACTGACATAGATTATATAACCATCTCTGTGCCTGGTCCCTGAAGGTTGAAACCTTGGTCTCTCAGGGATAAGGGGATGGTTTAACACTCAATATTTCAGAAAGGTAGGGTGACTGAGAAGAAAATATGGATCTTTATTCAAAAATCTTCTTTTGTTTCTAACTTAATACCCAATATTATAACCTAATTACAATAATAAAATGATTCTGGTCAATCAGCACTAATATTTCCAGTTCAGTCTATACAGAGGCATTGTGTTTTAACTGCATAATGTACAAAGCCACTGGACACCTCCCTGTCACATACTTACACAGACATACACATATTAGCATTCTTCCTTAAAAACATTCACAAAAATAAACTTTTTAGTAAAGGCAGAGAAACTAATCAAACTCACACTGCCAAGAGATAGCCATGTTTTATTTTCTAGTTAGAACCGTCAGAATTCTATTTTTAATTTTTTTAAAGAATTATTTATTATTTTATTCTATTTATTAGTATTATCTTTTAATTTGACCAGAAAGATAGAGAAAGAGAAAGGGAAAGTGAAAAAGCAATCCAACAGATCCAGGACTCAAACTGCGGTCCCATATGGGAGTCCAGCGCCTTAACCACCATGCCACCTGCCAGCCCCCCGAACTCTTAAGTTTTCACCAAAATTAAGGTCAGAAGAAAACACACTTCATATGTACATAAATACTTTGTTTAGAGATAATGTATTTCTTTCTATTATGTACATTATTTAGTTTATCCTTTCCTAGTTGCCATCGAATAATTATACAATTCAGGGTATCACAAAATGTCTGCTATGAGTAAAATTATGCATACATAATTTATCATATGCAAGTGTATCTTTAAAACAAATTCTTAAGAATGTCATTTAAAAGCAAGGAGGTATGATCTTAAATTAGGGTAGTTTTGGCCTTCTTATCATAGTCATGTGTTTTATATTATCTAATTATTACCACATAGTGTTATATATTATCTTGCATGTCCTGAATTTTCTCCAGCAAGCTCATTATATGATGCTGTAACCCAGAGTCGACATACAAACTTCTGAGTTTCATAGACAGTAAGGTGTTTTTAAATCCATAGGAATCATTCACAGTAGATTCCTAAATAAACTGTAATAAGACAGATTTGTCTTAAAAAATGACTTTCTTGGACCAGCAGGTGGCATAATGGTTATGTCACTGGATTCCCACGTAGTTTATGGAGGTTTGAATCCTAGACGCAGTGGCTTAAAACTCATGCCTGGTCGGTGTGTGTGCATATTCAAAATCCCGAGAGGAGAAGAGATTGTGGCATGGCCATACCCCTGGAGAGGATTTCTTTTTTTTTTTTTTTTTTTTTTTTGAGAGACCTTTTTTGCTATAGGGAGTGTGCTCTCACCAGAAAGACAGAGAGATAGAAAGTGAGAAATCACCCCCCCAGGGATTCTCCTCTTGGGATCTTGGGCACGTGTGCACACGTGCCCGGCATGAATTTAAGCAACCGGTCAGGGACTTGAACCCAGGTCGGCTACATGGGAGTTCAGCGACATAGCCATTATGCTAACTGCTGCCCCCCCACCAGGAGGATTTCTTCTTTCCTATCTCTCTGTCTTTCTGGCAAGCTCACATGTCCTATAGGAAAAATCTCTGAAAAAATAATCTCTTAAATAAAATCATATGATGTTATAGTGTGTTTATGTTAAAGTGATGTTTGAAAATTTACAAAATTAGTGAGTCATAGACTTCTCAGAGGTCATTCAAGTACCACTTCTCCTTAGCAACAGTGACTGAGAACAGAAAGGAAAAAGTGGGAAGGGCGGCCACATTGGGAGCTATATGTTTTACTTAGGTCTCCTAGACACTTGAACGTTGCTAATTTTGCTGTTAATGGAAAGTGATATCGAGGACCATTGCATTGCACAATTTTAGGAAGTAGATAAAAAATAAAACAGTGCCCTTGGAAGATGGCAACCTTAGGGTTTTCCTCCCATTGACCATCTGTTGAGGAATATTTTATAATGTACACTTAAAAGCACAGGTTGCTATGTGATCTTCAAATGTTCACTATTAATTGTTATTTCAAGTAAATGTATAGTATGCATGTGAATTAACTGTTCTTGAGTCTTAAAGTGGTTAGTTTAATACTACACGTACTTTTATGCAAAACTTGTGAAAAGCAAAAACCAGGAAAATGTATGAGATATGTGACTGTTTAGGGATTCCAGTACTTAAACTAGCCTCATATTTCTTTCATAATCTCCCCTGGAATAAACTGTCATAGTTTTTATTGTCATTATTTTTGTTTGATGTTATGGAGTTTCTCCTTGTTTTCTATAAAGTTGGAATACTCAAGTGAAGTTCAGTAGAATACATTTTTTTTTATTTTTGAAAAAGAGGTTATTAGTGGAAATTTTTAATGCCTTTTTATATTTTATTGTCATTGTTTTGTGTAATGATCCAAATACTAAAATACCAAATACCCAATGTATTCCTGTGGGAGATACTGTTGAGACAAAGCTCAAACTACCTAATTACCAGTAATTTTCCATCAAGTAAACTCAGAGAAATGATATGTTTGTTTTTCCCAAGAGCTTTGCTACCATTATCTACTTCTCGGTGCATATTTAGGGGAGGTGTTATCATCCTTAGATACCTTCTGATTTCTTTCCAAACTCATGTCTCCCTCAGGTGCTTCTCAGTCTCCGGGGATGACAAAAACCCTCAAGCTACACTGTTTAGGCAGGACCTCGATTTTAACCTTATAACCAGAGCTTCCTTTCCAGATCATGTAGTCTCAATCCCACTCTTTATTAATACCAAATATTGAGGAGAAATATCTTGCCCAAAATTTAAATGACCTCCCAACGGAATGGTGTTTTACCAGAGAATGAGAGAATGGCTTTTTTTTTTTTTCCAATCTGGGGAGAAAAACAAAACTTAAGGTAGAATTCAAGACGTCAAAGACAATTGAGGAACAATAGTAAAATCAGCTGTGTCTCACTGCCTTTTCTGATGTCACTGGTGTCCCTAAACATAATACATAAGCAACTGTCTACTTTTAAAAGCCCTCCTTCAGAAAATGGCTGCCTAGTGCTGACTCATGGGCCAGTATCAAAAATATTTGCTTCATGATCCTGAGACCAAGAAAAAGCAGATTCATTAATATTTTTCTCATTGCAAATGGGAAAAGCAGTGTCTGATCGCAAATATCTCTTTCATAAGCAATGTGACTCATTTTTCATAACATAAAAGATAATTATTTATTTTTTGGGGAGAGAGATTTTTGCTAAAGGGTGCATGTACTCACCAGAGAAACAGAAAGTGAGAACGTGAGAAATCACCCTCCCTGCCCCCCAGGGGAGCTGGCCATGCCACAATCCCTTCTCCTCCATTCTCCTCTTGGGATTTTGGGCATGGCATGCAGGCACATGTGCCCAGCATGAGTTTCAAGTCACTGCCATCTGGATTTTAAACCCAAGTGGGAGTCTAGTACCTTAAAAAACTATGCTACCTGCTGGTCCCAAGGATAATTACAGAATAAAATATTTTCTTTTTTCTTTTTTAAGGTTTTTGTCATAGAGTGCCAACTCATTCCAGAGAGAGACAGTGAGAAAGTGAGTAATCACCCCCCGCTGGAGGGGATGGCCATGTTGCAGTCTTCTACTCCATTTGCCTCCTGGGATTTTGGGCATGCATGCACATGTGCCTGGCCTGATTTTTCAAGATGCTGGGTCCAGGACTGAAATTGCAATTGGCTATGTGGGAATTCAGTGCCTTAACTATCACACCACCTACCGGCTCTAAATAAAATATACTCTCAAAATTAAAGTTGCAGTGATTATTTCCTCCATGAGCAAGAGAGACAGAGGGATAGATAGCATTCCCAGTGCAAATGAGTCATCTACTCCCAGCCTTAACCAGGCCTGGGTCCTGCGTAGACCTGTGCCTGGCATACTCAGAGAGAACTTGACATGAACCTGGAACCCTCATATGTGGGTCTACCTGACAAAGCATCATATTTTGTATGTATGCATGACCCAGCCCCCTGTTTACTTAAGTGTTCTATGAGACTTGTGCACTTATTAATTTTATAAACATACTTTGAAAATATATTGTGTGTAAAAAATTTCTAGGGTTTTTAAAATTAATTTTAAAAACTCCTGCAATTGCCTAAAACTGAAACTAGTCTTTGTCTTTTGAAAACTTTTTGAAGTGTGTGCACACGTGTTTACATTTATATACATATATTCTCACTCATATATACACATATATGCATATATATGTATAAACACTAAATGAGTTTTTAAAAATCAAAAACATTTTTATACATAGAACCCACACCAAAAAAATAAAAAGACAGAATTTAACCAGTATTTCAGAGACTGTTCGTTGACCTTAACATAAATTGATGTTTAATATAATAGGTTAGTTTTTTTAAGTTTCTTTCTTTCTTTTTTGGGTGGGGACAACAAGGGCTTGTCATAGCACAATGTTCCCTCCTCCCCAACCCTGCAGACAGCTAGGATCATGGGTGTGACTGTGATGTCCTTGTGAGCACAGCCAGCATGTTCAGACCAGAGCAGGATCAGAACCCTGGGCTGTCCCATCTGGCCCAGGTATCCTACTGCCTGTGCAACAGGGTTGGAACATTTTTCTATGTTTTTTTTTCTTTTTTAAGTTTATTAATTTCCTTCTTCCTGAGAGAGAGAGAAAGAGAAAGTCTCTGGCAGCAAGCTCCTCATTCCTGATCCCATCCCAGCCTCTGCCAGTCAGGATCGGTCATGAGCATGTGTGCCTCCCTGCAGTGCCCAGGGAGGTCTTGGAGAGAACCCAGGACCTTCTCAGATGTTCTCAGTATCATTACCACTGTGCCCCCATAGCAGGCCAATTACTGTATGTTTTTAAAAACCATATAGAATTGAAAGCATTCTGCTTGTATTCTTTTATGCCTGGATTCTTTCATTTCTTTTATGTGAGACTCCTTCATACTCTTGCATGTGACAGCAGTCCATTCATTTCCATCTCTACATAGCATCCTGATGAATAAACATACCATGCTTTACTTGCAAATTCCAAAAATGCTATTGTGATTATTATTCTTATTGTATAATTTCTGATTTATATTTAATTATACATCTTCATCTGGTACAGTGTGATTTTTCAAAGCATAATTCAATGTGTTATAATCAAATCAAGAATATTAAAATGCTCATCATCTTCAACTAAGGACATTACCACATTATGTTGTTCACTTTGATGTTCATCCTACTAGTTTATGTCTACTTGTATAGTTGACAACACTTTGGTTTACTCTGTAGAGGTACGCTTCTCTACAATCTTGTGTTGGTTACATGGTATGATTATGTGATCATTTTTGTATAAGCTTTGGATGTACATATCCTCTCAGTTCTATTGAGTACAAAACAAGGAATGAAATTTTGGGGTCCTAAGGTACATGTATATGTCTAGTTTTAGTAGGTGCTGACAAACAAATTTCCAAAGTTCAAAGCAAAATCTTGCTTGTACTACAGATGTGTGAAAGCTCTCACTGTTTTACATCCACACCAGTACTTGATATTTATATTGTCAATCATTTCATCTTAAATCATTCTTTAGGTTAGTCATGGTACTGCATTGAGGGTTTTTAATTTTTATTTACTGAACACTAACAAAATTGTATAGCACTTCTGTAGCTGTTTATTATGGTCCGAATGCAAAATGGGAAGTCGATTAAAGGGATTTTTCTTTAAGTATGTGGACTTCCACAACTCACACTCTCTAATTGATGTGATTGTCATTGCTGTTTTAGGTCCAATTAGGCTCTAGAAGCGATGCAATTCTTTTGTACAAAAATAATGCCACTCATTGTTTTGTTGTAGTTGTCATTTTTAAAAATATCTACAATAGTGGGGATAGGTTTGCACAGCAATAAGACTATAGACATATAGAGACAAAATGTGGCAACTGGACAAAACCATAATTATAGATAACCTAGTGTAAGTCCCTATTTTACAGAAATGAAGACAGACGTCTAGTGAAGTGTGACTTATTAAATACCACAGTGGGGCTGCTCCACCACATAGCACTAACATGCTGCTCAGGAGAAGCTAGATTCCTGGTAACTAAAGTTTGAGTCCCTGTCCCAGACAGCCTGAAGCATGCTGTGTACAAGACCTGGTAGGCTGGAGGACTGTAGGAAACAGATGATGTTATGACCAGACCCTCTGGAGGATGCTCATCTCTCTTTCTCTCTGGCTCACTTTCACTCTTGCTCTTGTTCCTACTCCTGTATGCACACACTCTACCATTAGTAAAGGAAAAAAAAATAACCACAATGAATTAGGGTTGCATGGGGTGCTTAGCTCATAGCATGTTGCTAGCCAGAGATGTTAAGTGATGTTAAAAATTGTTGACTCTGGTTTTAGCACAGGACCTCCACTTACTGGGTTATTGAGCATCATTACTGCTCTGTGTCAGCAAATGTAGTTTTACAGCATATCCCCAGGGTATCTGTCTATCCACTGTATTATGTGTGTGTGTGTGTGTATTCAAGTTCATCATTGGGACCACAGTTAGCGTAATGGCTATGTCGCTGGACTCCCACGTAGTCGACCGTGGTTCGAGTCCCGGACCCGGTGACTTAAACTCACGCCGGGCGCGAGTGCATGCATGCCCAAGATCCCAAGAGGAGAATGGAGGAGAAGGGATTGCGGTGTGGCCATCCCCCCTGGGGGGTGATTTCTCGCTTTCTATCTCTCTGTCTCTGTCTGTCTGTCTGGCGAGCGCACGCACCCTATAGCAAAAACCTCTCCCCAAAAAAAAAGTTTATCATCACTATGACATTATTATGGTTAGATATTTCGAAGAGATAAAGGAATCAAGATATAGAAATAGGCCCATACCCTTAACACACCATGAAATCGTTGGAATATCATATCTGCACAATGCTAATTTCCATCAGTCCCTGACATGTATGTGAGAAGGATATGATGTAGAAAGACAGAGTGGAATGGAAAGGTAAAGATTGTAGTGGACAGCCTAGACCAGATTAAAGCCTTTTGAAATATGTTTTCCCTATCTCTATAGAATCCCAACATCCCTACATGGAAGGGTTGAGTCAGGCTATCTGCCACAGATTTCTCTTTAAGTCATGAATTTTCAAAGGAAGGAACCAGAAAGTGATTTTTCAAAACTTAATTACAAAAATTTAGAGAGATGACTCCTATAATAAATCAAGTTGAAGGCATACATTTCAGTTTTAGGCATACATTTTTGGAACTTAAGATGCAACATTTGTTGGAGATAAAATTTTCTTCTCTTTAGTTTACATCCATTAAATGTAATTAGAGGAGCAAATAGGCAGGTAAGATCAGTATTTCCATGACATAACTGTCATACATCTTATGAAAAAAATATGACACATTATATTCTCCAAATTAGCAACAATCCGCCAACTCTCCAATTTGTCCAGATTTTAATAACATTTGAAATAACCTCTTCCCTAATATTGGTGCTTGTAAAAAAATTAACCAAGGACCATCGGTATATTAAGAATATATGGCAAAAATAGAAACCCTTAAAACTCATTTTCAGAAAAAAAATTCCCAGTTTTTCAATAACTTGCTTTTCTATAACCTGTCACAGTGTCCCACAAATGCCCATTTGAGCAGAAGAAAATCTCTTGGTCTTTACTTCTATTCTAAAATGTTTTCATACAAGATTTTATGATGGCAGCTGGAAATATACTGGAAATAAAAACCTAATTCAATGTCTTTCATTTTATACAATTGTAATGAATAATTAAGAGTGTCATTTAGTTTTGTATGATGTTCCAAATATATGCCATATCTGTTTGCTCAACAAGATTTCCCCAGTGTTTAGACATCACAAACTTAAGCAGACGAAGTAAAAAGCAAGAAGTATCAGGGACCAGCAGTTGGCGTAATGGCTATGTCGCTGGACTCCCATGTAGTCGACTTGGTTCGAGTCTGGACCTGGTGGCTTAAACTCACGCCAGGTGCATGTGCGTGCCCAAGATCTTGAGAGGAGAATGGAGGAGAAGGGATCTTGGAGTGGCCATCCCCCCTGGGAGGTGATTTCTCGCTTTCTGTCTCTCTGTCTCTCTCTGTCTTTCTAGCGAGTGCATGCACCCTACACCAAAAACCTCTCAAAAAAATAAAAGCAAGAAATATCTAGATAAATGAATACTCTTCATTTCCATGTAAGTAATATTTACATTGTTGTAAACTCATTACCTTATTATCGACACCATTTTATTTACTTTCAAGAAAACTATAAAATATTAAGTTGTCGGGAAAGTCATGACATAATTTTCTGTGCTTTTCTATGCAAAAATGCTTCACGACTTTCCTGACAACCCAATATACATTCAAAGCAGATAGCATAAAGCATAAACTCAATTGTACTTTGACTGATATCTTATAAACATTCAAGACAGTTGGATTCATGTGAACTTTTATTTATTTGGTTTTCCATTTTTTTGTATTAGACATGATGCAAGTGCCAGGATCGTAGCTTGAAATATGAAGTCTATGAACAACAAAATCTTGCACCCTCATATTGGAAGCAATGTTTAGTAATCTGAGTGATGGATAGAATAATACCTTTAAGAGGGTTTTATTTATGAACCATTAATAACAACATTTAAATATGACTGAGAAGAGGAAGAAGATTAGAAAGGCTAAGTGGAATTACCTGAGTTGGGAATTTCAGCACAAGGATGGTTTCTACTGCAGACCTTCACTTTTCTTTTTAATCATATATTTGGGCTTCCTCTCCTCTAATGAGGCACCTTTCTCAGGTCTTTCTTCCTTCCTTCCTTCCTTCCTTCCTTCCTTCCTTCCTTCCTTCCTTCCTTCCTTCCTTCCTTTCTTTCTTTCTCTCTCTCTCTCTCTCTCTCTTTCTTTCTTTCTTTCTTTCTCTCTTTCTTGAGAGAGAGAGAGATTTTGGCTATAAGGTACATGTGCTTGCTGGAGAGACAGAGAGGCAGAAAATGAGAAATCACCC
The DNA here is from genome assembly GCA_026018925.1 of Tupaia tana. Classification (NCBI taxonomy): domain Eukaryota; kingdom Metazoa; phylum Chordata; class Mammalia; order Scandentia; family Tupaiidae; genus Tupaia; species Tupaia tana. Next base: position 8,092,187 of record JAKSZU010000025.1, on the reverse strand, counting down.
CCAGGGGAGATGGCCACACTGCAATCCCTTCTCCTCCATTCTCCTCTTGGGATCTTGAGCACACACGCACACATATCCAGCGTGAGTTTTAAGTCATCAGGTCCAGGACTCGAATCACGGCTGACTATGCGGGAGTCCAGTAATATGACCACTATGCCACCTGCTGGTCCCAAAGATTTCTAATTAACAGGGTCTCTATCCAACCTTTGGATTTCTACTCATTTTTTAGATCTAAAACTAACTGCTCCTATTTCAAGAGTTCTTTTACCTGCACTCTAGATTTAAACATTTCAGCCATACTTAGAATTCCCTCCTTTACACCTCACGGCATTTTGTAGTTTATTATGGATTATTTGTAAGTTTAGTTAATTAATGTTTCTAGCTTGCATTACATTATGAAGTTCATTCATATACGACCTAGAGGATTCATGATAAAATGTAAAGTACACAGCAGAGTAAAAAGCTAAACACTAAATAACCTTTAGCATAGTTAAAATTAGTACACAAAGCAAATATCAAGCAAGAGAAACTCTGGCACACTAAGTCACAGATTGGAATTTTTCTTTATTATTAATAGAGTGCCTTATTTGAATTAAAAACGTACAATGAAGTATAGTATAGTTTAGGGAATTCCAAAATATTGATAGTTTCAAGCTTAGTAAAATATGTATCATGTTAAATTTAGATCATTGAAACTACTTCAAATTATACAAACTGAGGAAAACAATAAGAGCATGTATCTTTTTGTATTTATGTGTGTGTGTGTGTGTGTGTGTGTGTGTGTGTGTATTAAATTTGCCAGAGTGAGCATGTGCTCATTGAAGAGAGAGAGAAAAAGACAGAGACAGAGAAGCACCTTCTCATGGAGGATGGTCATACTGCATCCCTTCTCCTCCATTTCTCCCTTCTTTTGGGATTTTGGGATTTTGGGCAAACATTCACAAAGCCAGGAGTATACTTCAAGTTGCTGGGTCAGAATTTGAACCAATCAGTCAACCATGTGGGATTGAGTTGCATTAACCATTAGTCATGCCCTGGGCCTATAGATACATATTTATTTGTAGTATATACACATTTACTTAATACAAAACTTAGTTTTCAATTTTGCCAAGGCCTCTTTTGCATCCTTGTTCTGTAAACTATTTATCAGAGGGTTCAACATGGGAATCACAAGGGTATAAAACAAGAAAGTCATTTTGTCTTGATCTAGAGAATAGGAAGAACTTGGTCGAAAATACATGAAGAGCATTGCTCCCTGGAAAATCGCAGCAGTAGTTAAATAGGAGGTGCTAGTGGAGAAAGCTTTGAACTTCCCCTCAGCAGACTGGATCCTTAGGATGGATAGTATGATATAACAATAAGAAACAAGAATTCCTGAAATGGCGCTCAGTTCAATTAAACCAAAAACAGTGAATATCACTAACTCATTGACCTGTGTATCTGAACAAGATAATAGAAGGAGGGACCAGCAGTAATGGCTATGTCACTGGACTCCCATGTAGTCGACCACAGTTTGAGTCCTGGACCCAGTGGCTTAAACTCATGCCGGGTGCATTGCGTGTGTGCCCAAGATCCCGAGAGAAGAATGGAGGAGGAATTGTGGCATGACCATCCCCCCTGGGGGGTGATTTCTCGCTTTCTGTCTCTCTGTCTCTCTCTGTCTTTCTGGCGAGCACATGCACCCTATAGCAAAATCTTCTCCAAAAAAAAAAAAAAAAAAAGATAATAGAAGGGGAGGAGGGATATCACAGAAGAAATGATTAATCTCATTAGACCTACAGAAACATAAATGGAATGACAGCATTGTATGTATTAAAAAATCAGTCATTCCAACCAGATAAACCCCAGTTAAGAGCAGGAAGCACACCCTGTTGGACATGTTGACTGTATAGAGCAAGGGGTTGCTGATGGCCTTGTACTGATCAAAGGCCATCACTGTCCATAGTAGATACTCAGAATATACAAAGATACAGAAGATCGAAAATTGCAGAGCACAGCCAATGAAAGGGACTGATTTGTTCTCAGCAAGTAGGTTTACCAGCATCTTAGATCCAATTGCAGTGGAATAGCAGAGGTCACAGAAAGACAAGTGACTGAGGAAGAAGTACATCGGTGTGTACAGCTGGGCATCCATTCTAATTAGGATGATCATTCCAAGATTAGCCAGGAGATTAATGAGATAAACAACTAAAAATGTGGTGAATAGGGTCATTTTTATTCCAGGCTTACTGGTAATTCCCAGGAGAAAAAAAATCAGTTAATGAGGAACAATTTCCCCTGTCCATTCTTCTTTGCTTTTATTCTAAATTGTTACAAAAATCACCAAGAAAATAACAGATTAGGATTTGACTTTTATGTGTATCCATAAATATTACTTAGAAGGCAAACATGATATTTTGCTTTAAACTCTCTTCTTTACCCTCAGAAAATAGCCTGGTCAAATGTCATGTAGTGTGAAAAATACTAAAAATGTCAAGCATAAGAAGCTGATCTTCTTTTATTCTAAATAATACATTTTTCTTCAAATACATGATTTTTCTTGGCCTCTATTGCCAGATGTTAGGCAATAGATTTGAATACACTAAAAGCTTGTTCTCAATCTAAAAATAAGCTTTGAATATAGTGTCTTTAAAGTTTAAAGAAAAATTAAACGTTTCATTAAACTATTCTCACCACTGATAAGTCACAGAATTTATAGCCTATTTGCATGACTCATGGTTCTAAAGACAAATATCCAGAGAAGCCAATGAAAAGTGGTAAAAAGAAAGAGTATAATAAAGATATTTGATTATCATCATATTATTTTTAATAATAAAAGCATAGAATTCTTTATCTTTTAAGTTGATTATTTTAATGGAATCAAGATGAGAAAAGGAACAGTCATTGTTTTGAGGATATACAGGCTTCTGTTTATTGTGTCTGTATGGACATTTATGTGTGTGTGAGAAGGATCCTGTGTATGTACCTGTTGATATATGAAAATTGCATTATGGATAGTGGCTATATTGTTACTTCTTGTAGACTTATGGTATGCAGTCCATGTGGACTTGAATTTACATGGATTGGTATTTGTAATGCTGTACCTCTACTTTTGTTAGAATAAAACTAGAACAAAGCTTAAATTTACATGTACAGTGATATTATCACTTGCAGTGTGATAAAAATAATTTTCTTATAAATCTCAATGAAAACATAAATAAGCAAAATCTTTTCAGTATTTATACAAGTGGCAAAAGAGTCCAGTCAAGTTCACACAGGTCTAACAAAGAAATACTATTAGTTATTAGACTGCAGATTTTATTTAACTGAGCAGAAGTTATAAAATCATTTATTTAAAAATTTCTCAGCACTTGAGTTTTCAATTTGGCACAAAACGGTAAGTTTTACCCTTATGTTTCTAAAATTTAGCCATTCAGAAACCTACCTGAGACGAGCAAGTCTTTCTGTCCTTATCTGGTGTATGACCAATAGGTAGATCACATTATATTTTTACCTAATGACAGCTGGGACTTAAATCTCTTAAGCCTCTGTATTTACTCTGTTATTCAAACATGATTAATTAGATTCTTGGTTTGGTATTTTCCCTTGTGAATGCTGCAACAGCTTTAGCAAAGACTAAACTTAATTCCTTACCTTATTACCAAATTGATCAATGTTAGGAATTTGCCATAATTTATTTAACACTGTGAAAAATTAATGAAACTACAGCCTCCTCCAGTGAATCCAGACATCTAATGAAACTTGAATAGATTTTCTTTCTTTTTTTTTTTTTTTAGAGAGGTTTTCGCTATAGGGCGCGTGCGCTCACTAGACAGACAGAGAGAGACATAGAGACAGAAAGCGAGAAATCACCCCCCAAGGGGGATGGTCACGCCGCAATCCCTTCTCCTCCATTCTCCTCTTGGGATCTTGGGCACGCATGCACACGTGCCCAGTGTGAGTTTTAAGCCACCGGGTCTGGGACACGAACTGCGGTCGACTATGTGGGAGTCCAGCGACATAGCCATTACGCTAACTGCTGGTTCCCACTTGAATAGATTTTCTGCTTAATAATGTTCATGTTCTTTTAATTGTATATTTTGTTTTTGAAATAGTCTACCATGTACAAATATGGTAATATTATATGCTACATTTTTCATTATTCATTGTCTGATTCTTTTTCCTCAGCTACATATCAACCAGACACACTTCAATTATATTATGATTGTTTAACATCTACTATATCTGGTATATTCTTTCTCAGCTTTATTTATTTTTTTCTACAGGGAGCATGCTCTTTCCAGAGACACAAATTGTGAAATCATCTCCCAGGGGAGGATGGCTACACTGCAATCCCTTCTTGTCGATTCTCCTCTTGGGATTTTGGACACACATGCACAACATGAGTTTTAAGCTGCCAGATCTGGGACTCGAACTTCAGTTGACAACATGGTGGTCCAGCGACATAACCATTACACCACTGCTAGTCCTGTAACTATTTTTTTAATCTATTCATGCATTTGCCTGTCTATATTTTCAAAATTCATAGCACCTGCTAAGTAAATGTGTTCTTTTTAAATATGTTCAGGTTGTTAGACTAGTGGATGTTTAACAATAAGAAATAACCTTCGAGGCCTGTTTCTACTGAGTTCTTAAGTGCAAAGATAATTTTTATAATGATGCTTTCAAAAAATAGTCAAATTCTGTTCATTTCCCAAATAATGTTTGTGTACTATTATTTATAATAATCACTTGATAATTGAAAGATTTGAAAGTGTGAATTTTGTGTTTGCTCCAATCTCTCTCCACTAGCTGCCAATCTAATACTGTACCGTCTCTCAATCTTGGTATAGCATCTTGGTTACTGACTTCATTTGGGAGCTAATCTTGTATTCTAATTGTTCTGACCATAAAAATATCTCTACCCACACTTCTATAACAGTGTTGTTTTGAAGTGTCTCTTTATTCAGCATGGACTTCTTGAGGTAATGGCTATGAATGTAAATACAGACAACTGTGGATATTTTACCAGATGCCTTGTGCTTTTTCCTTGTTTGTTTTAGCTTATCCTTCTCTGTATTTTCAATATTACCTTATGCTTCTACCTTTAACAACCTCATTACACAGATACCAAAAGAGAGGTCCAGAAGGATTCAGTAAACTGGTGGAGTCTCACAGGTATTGTTTGTCTGGCTTCCAAGTATCTGTTCTCAATAAATTTTTTACTACATTTAATTTTTTTATCATATTTGAAAACAATTTTCTCCTGGATACTCTCATGAAATGCTATAATGTGTTTAAGGGAAATAGTAAGCTACAGATTCTTAGAGTTGTACATGTATGGAATATTCATCCAAGTCCTATCTTTTATTTTATTCTATATTTGTTTTATTGTAAAAGAGTGTTTGCATTGGCCAGAAACAGAGGAAGGGAGGGAGTGATAAAGCACTCCTTAATGAGATGTGGTCATGCTGCATTCCTGTTCCTCCATTTCTCCATCCTGTCAGAATTTGGGACGTCATGCATGCCCATACACACTCATCACATTTTCAAGTTGTCAGGGTCAGCATTCCAACTGCAGTCACTAATGTAGGATTTAGTTTCTAATACATAGCCCTTAATCTCTGCACTACTTCCAAGTCTCATTTCCAAACAAGTGATGAGGGCAGAGGAGAGGGACAGGAAAGGAAGCCAGATTGTCACATACCTTGTGTATCTTACCTGGACACTTCAACATTATAGTGGGCATGCAAAGGGCTTCTATTTTATGCAATTTCAGGGAGCTCATAGAATATAAGTAAAATAGTGCCTCTGAGACTGGGCAATACAGTAGCTTTGGGGGAACCCTTCTGTATTAACCATGTTCTGAGTGATATTTTATAATGTGTGAATCATTACAGGATGCTTCCATGCATAAATTTCCATGTGTTCATGGGGACCAGCAGTTAGTGTAATGGCTATGTCACTGGACTCCCATGTAGTCGACTGCAGTTTGAGTCCCAGACCCGGTGGCTTAAAACTCACGCCGGGCGCGTGTGCTTGTGTGCCCAAGATCCCAAGTGGAGAATGGAGGAGAAGGGATTGCGGCGTGGCTGGGGGTGATTTCTCGCTTTCTTTCTCTCTGTCTCTCTCTGTATATCTGGTGAGTGCACATGCCCTATAGCAAAAACCTCTCTAAAAAAAAAAATTTCCATGTGCTCATGAAAGTCTACTGTTTACTATAATGTACAATAATGTATTTATACTTAATGTTAAATAATTTATTTTATAACAAAACACGTAAATAAAAAAGTTGTACATATATTGGGACCGTATGGTGTAATGGTTACATTGCTCAACTCCCATGTAGTCGACTGCTGTTCAAGTCCCAGCCTCCACTAGACAGGGTAGGTCATGAGCACATGTGCTCCCTGCAATCCCCAAGGAGATCTCAGAAAGAGAACCCAGGGTCTCCTCATGTGTTCTGAGCATCATTACCACTGTGCCAACATGGCTGGTCAATTTTTTTTTGTTTTTAAAAACCACATAGGGACCAGCAGATGGTTTAATGATTATGTCACTGGACTCCCATGTAGTCAACCATGGTTTGATTCCCACACCCAGCGACTTGCAACTTATGCTGGGTGCACATGTCTGTGTGCCCACAATTCCAAGAGGAGAATATATGAGAAAGGAATTGCAGCATGGCCATCACCCCTGGAGAGTGATTTCTCACTTTCTATATCTCTGGCATGTGCAGACACTTCATCATTAGTGTGGGCATGCAAAGGGCTTCTGTTTCATGCAATGTCAGGGAGTTCATAGAATATAAGTAAAATAGTGCCTCTGAGGCTGTGCAATACAGTAGCACAAAGCAAAAATTTCTCTCTGAAAAAAAATTGTACATATATATGTGTGTGTGTGGATAATAAGTGAGAAGGCACACACCAGTGTAGGTATGCCAACACTCCAGGTAATTCTTGTGTCTTCTTAGACTGTATCTGGGAGCAGAAAAGACATAGACTTTATTTAAAAGTTCTAAAATAACTAGACTATATCTTAGGTTAAAATAATTTATTTTTATTTTTATTTTTTTGGAGACTTATTTTTTCTCTTTTGCTATATGGTGTGTGCACTCGCCAGAAAGACAGAGAGAGACAGAGAGACAGAAAACGAGAAATCACCCCCCAGGGGGGTTGTCCACACCGCAATCCCTTCTCCTCCATTCTCCTCTCGGGATCTTGGGCACGCACGCACATGCACCTGGCGTGAGTTTTAAGCCACTGGGTTCAGGACTTGAACTGCGGTAGACTACATGGGAGTCCAGCGACATAGCCATTATGCCAACTGCTGGTCCCAGGTTAAAATAATTAAAATAAAGTATTTTCAATTGGGGGAAAATTGTTTCTTAGTGATACATTTCCATGTCTTTCATATTTTATTGTCATTGTTTGGGTGATGGTGTTGATACAAATATACTCAATTTACCTCTGTAAGAGATACTGCTGTGGTCAGACTGACTGAACAATTGTAATAATTTGCCCACCATGACACCCAAGACACAAGCATTTGTGTTAGGAGCTTTAGCATCATTATCTACTTCTCTGGTGCATATTTGAGGGAATAAGAATAATCATTGATCCAAATATATTTTTCCATTAGGTGAGATTCCCTGTCTCCAGGGATAATAAATCTCTTTAGGTTGTGCTGCTTAGGAAATACACAAATTTAGCTTCCTAATCATGACTGCTCTCACAAGCCAATTAGACTAACTTCCCTCCAACCCTTCCCATTACAAATCTGAGCTTACATGGCTACAGTATTAACATTTGGATAGCTAAATTCCTAAATGAATTTTCATTTAATTCAAGATAGTTTTCTTAAATTATGGGAGAAAATGACTTAGGTGGCATTCAGGACATTAGAGGTAAGCAATTAAAAATTTTAAACTCTGTTTGTGAACAACTTTTCTATTGTCACTAGTATCCCGAAACGTAATACTATATAAGAAACTGTCTGCTGGGACCAGCAGTTAGCGTAATGGCTGTGTTGCTGGATTCCCACGTAGTCGACCGTGGTTCACATCCCGGACCCGGTGGCTTAAAACTCACGCTGGGCGCGTGTGCGTGCGTGCCCAAGATCCCGAGAGAATGGAGGAGAAGGGATTGTGGAGTGACCATCCTCCCTGGGGGGTGATTTCTCGCTTTCTCTCTCTGTTTCTCTCTGTCTGTCTGGCGAGCGCACGTGCCCTATAGCAAAAACCTCCCCCCCAAAAAAAAAAAAAAAAAAAAGAAAGAAAAAAGAAACTGCTTATAAACTTTTCCTTTCAGAAAGTAGTTGTTTGATTCTAAGTCATGAAGCAATATGAATATATGCAGGGCATGATACTTCTCCCAAGAAGTACTGAATTCACTAAGCTTTCATTTTTCAGGAGATAATATTAAAAGTCCTTGTGGATTGAGAAAAACATTTTTGTTTCATTTTAAAAAGTCAGCAATTTTGCTAACAAGAAAGGATAAATGTTCACTGTAATATCCCATAGACGAAGCACCATTTATCTTACAAAAACATGTGAAACACTATTGTATATAAAACATTACCTGAGATAAAAATTTATGATAATTAAATTTTGAAATTATTACAGTCTTACAGTGAATAGATTTTACCGTTGGAAGACCTTTTTATGTGTAATGTACATTTAGAAAATACTTAAATAATAAGAATACAACTACATGAATTCTCAAGAAATATTTAAAATTCCTGTAAAATCAGCACCTAGACCAGGAAACAGAACATTACCAGACTCTCCCAAAGTTTTCTACACGCTTCTGACACACTCACTCTGAAGGGATAAATTACTTTTTTGACATTTATCAGGATGCAGTAGTTTCATTTTTTTTTAGCAGTACATAAGTAGGTGTAGACAGTTTGTAATGTTTTACTCTACAATATATTTGTACAATCCTTCCAAGTTGATGCACGTAGTTGCAGTACATGCTTTATCACTGTTATGCAGTATTCCTTTATACAAATGTATCAGTTACTTCTCTATGCCAATGTTGCTAGGTACTTGAATTATTTTGTCTTTTACTATTATCAATAATTGCATTTCAAACATGCCTATACATGCATTTTGGTATCAATATATATTCATTCCTCTTATATACAAAACCAGAAGGTGGAAGTGTGTGTGTGTGTGTGTGTGTGTGTGTGTGTATGTGCATTTAGATTTAATAAATACAATAATACAGTTTTCCAAAGTGGTAGGCCAATGCACACTTCCACCATCATACTAACAATGTATAAATCCCCTGGATGTTTCACAACATTATCAATGCTTAAGGCAGTCTGTCATTTTAATTTTAATCATTATGTATGGTATATTATTTCCCTACCAATAGCATTGGATATTCATTTTCATGAAGCTTCTTTTAAATTCAAAATGCACGCTAGATGGCCAAATTAGAAAAGACAAATACCGTATGTCCCTGATTGACATATACTTAATTCTACATTCAGGCATAAACTGAAGGACTCAAAAGAATAGAAACAGAGACACTAATGGTGGACACCAGGAGAGGCTTGGGGGAAGGTGAGGCATAGTTCATGAGAAAATTTATAATGAGCATGAGAATGCAGATAAAGCAAGGGAAGAGTACGGTCAACGTACCACAGCAGGAAAAATAAAAAGTATGGACAACTTAATACGTATTAAAAAATAAGTACATAGAGTAACACATGCACGCAATCATGCAATGTTCAATGTTGAAGAGGATGAATATGAGCGTATTTTTCATTTAATTATTATAAACTGTATGCAGGACTTAGAAAACATTCTGTAGCCTACAATAATATACATGGATTACATGTACGCTGATAAAGAAATATACTGACATAAAAGGAAAGAAAGGTAACTGGGTACAGCTTAATGGTATCAGGGCTCCTAAACTCATACTGTCTAGCTATCATCATTTTTATAGCCATTCACATTAAATTGGCCTAGAAATGCAATATAGCACTTTTATTTGAATATGTTCTAACCCCATGGTGTATTTTTAACCTCACCAAAGATAGAAGGGTATGTGCATTGACAGAATCATATATAGCCGGGGAACATAATAAAGATTTTCCAGTCCAGGCTATTTTTATGACAACTGGGCAACTGAGGCCAAAAAGGAAAAGTTAAAGGTCACAGTTGCTGTAAACTGAGAATAGAGATTCAGACCAATTTATTGTCATTGCATCTCCAGTTCATAGAATATTTCTGCATAGGATTTCAAGAGAGGTAAAATGGGCTCTTAAGTAATAGCCATTTGCTTGTTAGCTTAATGAACCTTATTCTCCTCTTGTGTTAACCTATTTTTCTGATCAGTTTTTCAACAGTGTGCAGCTTATTGTTGACACTGTTCACATATAGCCTAATGTGTCATCACTGGTTAGGCTTATGTTTGGGGATATCACTGCTTAGGAAGAAAGGAAACAATAGCAAAGGAACTGACCTATAACACACACAAACACACACACACACACACACGCACACTTAAAATATCTTTTTTATTATTGTTATTATTTTTTAAATATTTTTTATTTACATTTTTTAATACATTCAATCACATTATTTAGCTTACAAGGTGATCATTTCAATATGTGAACATTTCTCCCCGGTCCAATTGATCAAAATATAACAACACTACCTCCCTGTCTCAACAATGCTGTCTCCGTATCCCTTCCCCAAATCACATTTATAATATCTTAGCCAGATATTACTGTTTGCCACTTATTGGTAGTGGCTATATTATGAGGAGAATATGAGTTAGAGAGATTGAAAGTAAAGAGAATTATTAGGTCTAAATTTCATAAGGTAGGATAAATTATCTTCGTTTCAGCTTTTACTGACTTTCCATAGAAAAATCAAGAAAAAAGCAAAGACTCTTGCATGTCATTAGCCTAATTCCCTACTTGAACCCTATTTGAATAATTTGATGAAAAAGACAGACAGAGAGGGAAAGTGAGAAAGCAAGTCACCAGGTCCAGGACTCAGTGGTCAGCCGTGTGGGAGTCAAGTGCCTTAATCACCATGCCACCTGCCGGCCTCAGTATTTTATTTTTGAATATCGCAATTACTTGAGCCATTCCACATTTGATGGACATTAGGCTTGTTTCTACCTTTTGGATTGTGGATAAAGATGTTAACTGAGACCAACAGATGGCGAAATAGTTATATTACTGGACTCCCACAGTCGACCACAGTTTGAGTTTCAGATGAGGGGTTTAAACCTCAGGCCAGGCATATGTGCATGCGTGCCCAAGATCCTGAAAGGAGAATAGAGAAGGGATTGAGGTGTGGCCATCCCCCCAGGGAGTGATTTCACGCTTTCTGTTTCTTTCTCTCTTTGGCGAGTGTCCTATAGAAAAATGTCTCTCTCTTGAAAAAAAAATATTATTAACAGGAGCCAGCAGATGGAGTAGTTGTTACATCGCTGAACTCCCACATGTTCAAGTCTCAAACCTGGTGGTTTGATAAACAACTGGACATGCGTGGATGTGTGCTCAAAATCCCAGGAGGAAAAATGATTGATTAGGGATTGTGGCAAGGTCATCCCCCCTGGGTGTGTGTTAGGGGGGATTTTATATTTCCCCTCTCACTGTCGTATTCTCTCTCTCTCTTCAGGGAGCACACATGCCCTATGGCAAAATCTCTTTAAAAGAAAATGTTATTAACATTCAGGTTAATGTTAATACTAACTGAAAAGAACTCTTGGTTCACCAAGTATTGTCTTACTCCGTCTACCAATATGTGTCATCCAGTTACATTGTATTCTAAATTCTTTACACTTAATATATTTTTAGTAATAGTTTCTGTACTATATTTAAGGATTTGGGAATAATATAAGTGTTTATTTTTCATATTCCCTAGTACAAAGGGAAACATTTGCAAAGATAATTGCTTACTGAATATTTATAGTTAAGTATTTTAGGTTAACTTAAAGTGCAAGGTAGTGAGCAAAGAGCAGAAATATGTAACCTGGGATTATTTTCTTTTCTATTAATATAACTCATACATGTAAGAGTGATGCATTTAAAACATGTTTATGCTTGATGCTGTTTCTAAAATAAGCAGAATTCCATTTTTTTCTCAGAATTATAGTGTCCTATTGCCATACTAGTTTTCTGAAAAATTGTGAAGGCCTGAATTTTATTTCAATATCCTCTCTAAATTCTTACAAATTACATTTTAATGTGAATGGCTAGTTATTGAAACATTATTGAATAGTGGACACTTGCATTTGTTGCAATTTCTGGTCAATAAATTTTAATAATCCATCTTTTTTCTGTAACTTTATAAAAAATATTTACATCTGAAAGTGCAAGTCTCCCAATGCTAGTTTGTTTTATTATTTTTTTCATTTTTTAAAGTAAATTATATACCTTGGACTTTTGTTTCAACACATACATTTTAACTCAACAGACTAGATTTTAAAAAGCTGTTGACAGCTCAGGTGCAGTGATACAGGTGGTAGAATGCTGTTTCATGATACTGGATCCGTATGGGAACCCTGAGTTCAGTTCCTGGCTTGACATGAACACGAGGTACATGCAAGCATGTCCATGTGCCTGACTAGATGGGAGCCTGGGCTAATGACAGCTGTGTGATGAGACCTTGCTGAGGGTACTTGTCACTTTCTCCCCCTAACTAGCAAAATAAAAGAAAGAAACTTAGAACCATTGAAGGGGCCAACAAGTGGCATCGTGGTTAGGGGGTTAATTTCCCCCATGACTGACCATGGTTCAAATCCCAAACCTAGAGACTTAATTTCTCACTTTCAAAACTCTCTCTCTCTCAACTACATATGCCCTGTAGGAAATTTTTAAAAAATAATGATAAATAAAATTAAATAGATAGGCTGGCAAGTGGTGTGGTGGCTAAAGACACTGGATTCCCACATTGCAGACTGAGGTTTGAGTCCCAGAATTGGCGACTTGCTTTCTCCCTTTCCCTTTCTCTCTCTCTCTCTTTCTCTCTGATCAAATTAAATAATAATTCTAACAAAAAAATGGAATCAAATAAATAAATCTTAAAAAATAGATACATCTTTAAAAAAGAGAAACCAGTGATAACTTTTTGTAATTGCATTGATATTATCAGCAAATTTGAGAAGAATTAACATATTTGTGATACTGAATTTTTTTAACCTATGTATATATCAGCCTTATATTCATTTGGTGTTTTTAGTGTCCTTATTTTATGAAAAAAAGTATGAAAATTTATTTTATATACATATTTAAAATTTCTTCTTAGATCTGAAAGTCTTACTGAATGTAGATTTTTATCATTACTTACACTATTTCCACTATGTAGGCATAATTATATCATTCTCTAAGTCAACAATTTGCATTCATTTTGTTAAGAGTAGATATTTGTGCCATTGATTGACATTTTTATGAACTGCCTTTTCATACAATTTATCTAGTACATTGGTATATACAAAACATTGTATTGCCTTATATGAGATTCTATATATTCTAATACAAAACTTAAACCTTTTTATAGTGGTGTTTTTGGTGTGTTAAAGGGTAATACTTTTAATGTTGTTAACCACATTTATTAGAGTTCTTTATTTTTTACTTCAATATTATATCATGATAGATATTTTTTTCTTCATGTTCACTTGTTTAATATTTAAAGTCTTGCATGTAGACACGTGCCAATATATTTGTGTGCAAGATTTTAGAGAAAGGGATAAGACATGTGTATGTGTGTTTATTTTGTATATATGTGTGAGTAATAATGGTTACCAAATAGTTTTTTGTTGTCTTAAAACCAATGTTCTAAACACATCTACTAAAAATTGCACCTCATTTTTTAATAGTATATGCCATTTTTATTATATTTAATGTTCAAATATTTGTGTATTTACTGTTATACTTTTATTAATTGTTTTAAAGGCAATGATCATTGTTTTAATTCCTGAATGCAGAGTACAATATCCAATAAAAGGCTTAATTAACATTCAATATTCATCAGAAGAACATTTTCTGTTTTGATTATTCCTGCATTATTAGTAGAATAATAAATCCTACAAAATTTTGACTGACAATATATTAAATGCATGATTATTTCCAAAAAGTCTTTACATTGACTGTAGAACTATTCTGAGAACATGAAACCCCTGGTGATTAGGTCCTTGAGATTTTTTTAGTAATTATGTTTTGCTTGTATATATAGGTTTTTTTCTTCTCTTTTCTGAGCTTATTTCCATGTGTTTTTCCATGTAAGTTACGTTAACTAAAGATTATATCTTCTAAATAATAATATAGCTAATGTGAAGCAAGTTCACTGTGTACTGGTTATCAATTTGCCTGTGTCCTGTGAGGCAGATACACCTACACAAGTAATGAGTTACACGAACTAGATTTATTATTACAGATAGTCAGTAAGAGATAACAGAAACCTAGGATTCATTGTGATCAGCTTGGTCCAACCAGGCTTAGGAAAGCCGTCCAGTGTGGAGGAAATCTTGACCAACTGCAGGTATTCTACTTGCACCTTGACTAAGGGACCAAAATATATTATATATGCATATATGTTTTAATTTTCTTATTTTTACAAAGAAAAAAAATACAGAAATAAGAAAGAAAAGAATGGAAAGATTCCTGGAGAAAAAGATGAAGAGATGATGGTTGAAAATTATAAGACATATATGCATTTTACCAGGACAGTTTCCACTGATCTTTATAACCTAACCTTATTATACTTCCTTACTTCTAAAAAGGCAATTTTAAATATATTATCTGCACTGTAGAGATGTATAATGATTAAATTCAAATAGTTGTAAAATAAAAATAAATAAACAATAATAAATTTTTAAGTGTTCTCTTAACAGAAAACAATTTACATCATATGGAAAGTTGGATCTTCTTAAAATAATTTAGAATAGTTTAAATAAGATATTTTCTTTTACCTTAATTCTTTGAAAAAAAATCCTTAAAAATTAAAAATAGTGTATCACAGAGTTAAAAAAATAACATAAACCAGTCTACCTTAAGATTGCTCTAATTGCAGAACTTCCACATAGAAATGTATACATTCCTTAACTTGTGTTGTTGGGTTTTGTTTTTGTTCTTTTTATTTTATTTTTTTTAAATTTATATATGAGAGTGAACCTCTTCATCCAAGGAAGTATTTATCCTGCATATTGGATATATAAACTTGGCCCTGGATTTACAGTTCATTGTAATTTTACATCAGGAAGAAACTGAGGATTATTATAAACTCTTTGACTACTTTGTCAATTAATTTCAATTATTTCCACTAGATAATAGGATCCATTGCCAGATTCACCATGAAATAAATTTTAAAAACCCAAGTAATTGTAAAAAACTGCTTATTAAATATTCAGTAAATAGTAGTATATTAAAATAATGCTGGAGTAAAAGGGTGAACAACTAAAAAAATTGGCAAAATTAAAAGCAATGGGAAAGCTTTCCGAATACAAAGAGCACTATATACAAATTCAAGACACATTGGGAAGCATAATATGTCTGGGGAACTACACTTACAATTGGCCTTTAGTAAAAGTATATATTTTAATTAATTAAAGTATTTTCTACAAGTTTATATTTCATGTATCATACTAAATAATTTTATGGTGACATTCACTGCATGTGCACATGTGTGTACATATAATATAAATATTTAAAACCATATTTTGTTTTTCAGTTTTTCCAAGGCCTCTTTCACATCCTTGTTACATAGACTGTATATCAGAGGGTTCAACATGGGAATCACAAGAGCATAAAACAATGAGGTCATTTTACCTTGATCGAGGGAGTAGGAAGAACTGGGCCAGAAATACCTGAAGAGCCTTGTTCTCTGGAAAATTGCAAAAGCAGTTAAATGGGAGGTGCAGGTGGAGACAGTTTGGAATCTCCCTTTAGTAGAATTTATCTTTATCACTGCTAAAATAATATAACAAATAAGAGACAAGAACTCCCAAAATGGAACTCAGTTCAATGAAACCAAAAAAGATGAAAACTACCAGCTCATTGACAAAAGTATCAGAACAGGAAAGGAGGTAAAGAAGAGGCAAATCACAGAAGAAATGATTAATATCATTGAACCCACAGAAACATAAGTGAAAGGCTAATGTCACATGTATAACAGCATCTGCCATTCCCATCAGGTAAGCAATACCCATGAGCACTGAGCACACCCTAGTAGACATGTTGACTGTGAGAGCAAGGGGTTGCTAATGGACTTGTACCGATCAAAGGCCATCTCACACCCAGTAGTAGACACTCAGAATCTGCAAAAATACAGAAGATCAAAAATTGTAGAGCACAGCCAATGAATGGAATTGATTTGTTCTTGAACAGTAGGTCTGCCTGGCATCTTAGGTCCAATTGCAATGGAATAGCAGAGGTCACAGAAAGACAGGTGACTGAGGAATAAATACATTGGTGTTTGCAGCTCGATATCCATTCTAATTAGAAAGATCATTCCAAGATTAGCCAGGATTCCAAGATTACCAGGCTTACTGGTAGTTCCAGGAGAAAGAATTCAGTTAATGAGGAACAATTTCTGCCATCCATTCCTTTTCAATCTTGTTTAACTTTCTGTTAAAGAAAATGTTTATTGCAAGTTTAACTATTTTAGACATTCACACTGCATTTGTAAGGCAAAACATAGTATATTTCTGGTCTTTTTTATTCTCAGCAAAATAAAGTCATATATTGTTTTCTAAAAGATGTATTATTATTTATTTGACATGAATATAAAATATCTTGGATAGCAAATTGAGAAGCTATTATCTAAATTTAGTCGACATTCAAAAATAATGTGACTTTCTGCAAGTTCTTTAAATCCTCTGGACTTTAACTTCCTTCTTCTCTTCTGATCCCTTTCTTTCTTCCTTTCTCAATTGATTTCTTCCATGACTAGAAAAGTCAGAAAAAGAGAGGGAGAACTACATCACTCCCAAAAGGGTCTTGACACCACAATCCACCCTAAGCCTCCACCAGTCCAGGATCAGGTGCACACATATATCCAGCATACTCAGAGAGGTCTTCAGAAGTGAATCTGGTAATTACCAGCCTTATAGGATATCACATTTTACTGCTGCTCCAACTGTTTGGCCCCTATCTTCTATTTTCAATGAATAGATCTAGATGATCTTAAGTCTCTTTTCATAGTGAAAATAATATGGAAGAAACATGATGTTACAGAAACCAGGCTGTACGATACAGGGTTAAGCATTTGCTATGCTTGAAAACATTCACATAAACACAAAAAAGATTCCAATGTTTATGTCCTTCAAATATTATAACGAGCTTGACCCAGCCATGGTGTGTGTGTTAGGGTGCCCTCTGCAGCACTGGAGCCACATAGAAGACCATGGTTCTAGACCTGGGTTGACCTAAACACTCTGAGCAGGCATGTGCTGGTGATTGTGACTGGCCAGAAGGTTGAGGTGGAGACTGCCATGTGACAAGACCCAGTTCAGAGTGCCTGTATCTCTCTATCGCTCTCATGAAAGATATAAAATAAATACACTTCATTAAAAATCATGATTGACTTAGAAGACATTTGTATTAGTTATAGAGACAATAAGCAAATCACTGGAAAGTAATAATGAAAATTCCAGTGTGCTGGAATTCTTGACTGTCTTTATACTGGTGAAACATGTAAGCTAAACAATGCGATTGAATGTATATACAAAAAAAGAAATAAATTATAAAAAAAATAAATAAACACTATTGACCTATTAATGTAATACAACTGCCACAAGACCCATTACCTATTTGTAGGAGTGGTCTGGTGCCAAGGAACTGTTAAAAATGAAACACAATAAGTTAACAGATATATTTTCATTATATGAGATTTGAAATGATTTTCATATTTTAACAAATAAAAAGAACAACAATAAACAGTACAGATACACATAGGCTTCTCTTAGATGTGTATGTGTGTATCATGTATTTACATATATGAATGTGTCCTTGTTAAGATATGAGAATTGGGGACTAACAGCATAATGGCTATGTCGCTGGACTCCCATGTAGTCAATCGCGGTTGGTGTTCCGGACCCAGTGGCTTAAACTCACGTTGGGTGTGTGTGCGTGCGTGCCCAAGATCCTAGGAGGAGAATGGAGGAGAATGGATTGCGGCGTGGCCATTCCCTCTGGGGGGTGATTTCTCACTTTCTGTCTCTCTGTCTCTCTCTGGCTTTCTGGCAAGCGCATGTGCCCTATAGCAAAAACCTCTAAAAAAAAAGATATGAGAACTGGAATGTAGGTGATGAATATTTTGTGGGGGCTAAGTTAATATGGAATGTGACTCACAGAGAGCTGAATTTTAACTACCATTATTTCTAAAGTGGTACCTCAATTTTTTTTATTAAAAAAAAAAACAGAAAAAACTTAAAGTTATATACACATATGCAAATAATAAAGGCAACATATGCTTTCTTCTGTACCTAGATTAAGATTCATTAAAATAATTAGTTAAAATGTTTTTATATAAATACTAATAAGTTCATTCAGATAATTTAAGTTCTGAGGAGAAAATATAAGTTTTAGTCCCTAGATTATAGTTATTGAACTAAGTAAATTTGGCACAGACGATTACTTTTAAAATTTCTTATATTCTTTTCCAAAACAATAAGTTTTTTTTTCCCACCTTATGTCTCTGGAAACCCAGAAACATACCTGAGGAGAGTAGGTCTTTCATGGCTAAATACTAGGCAGGTAGTATTTTATTTCACCAAGTGGACTTAAATCTCTGAAGTTCCTTCCCTCAGGTTATGCAATCGACCATGGTTAATTATATTTCTGGTTTTGTGATTTCTTTGAGAATACATCAATAACTTTGGGTAATTTGAAACAATTATCCATTATTATCACCAAATCGATCTATTTCAGGATAAAACAGCAAACTAATTTTATAAAATATATCTACATCAATATCTATATATCGTCTATATATCATTATTATACTATAAAACATAACCAATATCAGGGATTCCCTCAACTCCAGAATGCAGACTAGTGTCAGTTCATCCCCTGTTGGATGCTCCACCTCCGCTATGCCTCAGTTGGTGAGTGACAGGTGAGTGAGCAAGGCTTTGTGTGTGTTTGCAGCTGCTCTCCATCATTTACTCTGCTGCCTGAGCCCTGTTTCCAGTTCAGTCAGCAGCCATATTGGATTCACATGGGAGTATGAACTCTATTTTGATGCGACTGTTTCATTGCATATTGCAATGTGGTAGTGGTGGAAATAGGGTGCATGGTGTGCTCTTGGATCATCCTAGTACCAGCATTCCACTCCACCCTGTCCATGGAGGGACTGCCTTCCGTGGGGCTGGTTCCTGGTGCCAGGAAAATTCAGAACCACTGACCTATATTACACTTCCCTAACTAAAGCAAAATACTAATGAAACTCAGAAATATCCCCTGCCACTTAATCATTTCCAGTGATTTTCTGTTCATTTTTCTTCCATTCTTGAAACATTCTCTTTTACCACCTTGTTAAAATATTGCTACCTTACAATAATTATTTTTGTTGAGATATAATTCAAATACTATAAAACCTATTCTTCAAAAGTCTAAATATTTTTGGTTTAGTAAATTCACAAGGTTGAATAGCCTTTACCACATCTATTTCCAGAACATTTTTCATCACCCCGGTAAGAAGTACATCCCCAGGAGCAGTTACTCCCTTCCTCCCTTCTCCCCAGGACCTGGAAAACTAATCTATTTTCTGACTTATATACCTATTCTGGAGATCAAATATAAACAGAATTATATACCATTTGGCCTTTTGTGTATGTTTTCTTTCTTTTAGCATAGTGTTTTAAAGATTCATCCACATTGCAACAAATGCTAGAATTTGTTCCTTTTTATGGCTAAATAATATTTTATTTAATGTTTTTTTATTAATTAATTTATTTATTTTTGTATATACTTTCAATCATATTGTTTGGCTTACAATGAGACCATTTCGATATGTGAACATTTCTCCCCAGACCCGTTGATCGAAATATCTTCAACAGATAACACCACACCTCCCCATCCCGTCAATGCTCTACCTCTGTATCCTTTCTCCAAATGTCTTTCGTTGGGCCCCACTCCTCCACATACACCTCATCTGACATTCACACCCATCTCTTGTGTTTGTTCAACTGTTAGTCAATCAGTTTCAGACATAGAATGCAGACAAACGGTATATGTTAAGTGGGGACATACAATGTCTCTCCTTCATAGCCTGGATTGCCTCACTCAGCAGTACATCTTCCATATTCTTCCACTTTCTGTCAAAAGCCAGGGCTCTGTTGGTTTTTATGGCTGAGTAGTATTCCATAGAGTATATGTGCCACAGTTTTTCAATCCATTCCTCCATACGGGGGCATCTGGGTTGGTTCCATGACTTAGCAATTGTGAATAGTGCCGCAATAAACATCGATGTGCAAGCACTTTTCCAATGAAGAATTTTTCTGTCCTTTGGGTAGATACCGAGGAGTGGGATCTCTGGATCATATGGCAGATCTATCTGTAGATTTTTGAGGAATCTCCAAATTATTCTCCACAGTGGTTGGACCAATCTACATTCCCACCAGCAGTGTAAAAGAGTTCCCCTTTCACCACACCCCCGCCAACACTTATCATTTTTTTTTTTTTAATATTAGACAATCTGACTGGGGTTAGGTGGTACCTCATTGTTGTTTTTATCTGCATTTCCCTTACGATGAGGGAGGTTGAACATTTTTTCATATGCCTTTTGGCCATTCGTATGTCATCTTTAGAGAGTGTTTTCTTCATCTCCTTCTCCCATCTTTTAATAGGGTTGCTCATCTTTTTTCCAAACACCTTTTTTAGTTCCTTGTGTATTCTGGTTATCAGTCCCTTATCTGATGCAACATTTACAAAAATATTTTCCCATTCTGAGGGCTGTTGATTCACACTAACTACTGTGTCTTTGGCCATGCAGAAACTTCTTAGTCTGATGTAATCCCACTTGTCTATTTTGGGGACGATGGACTCTGCTTTGAGGGTCTTCTTTAGGAAGTCTTTCCCTACACCAATGTCTCCCAGAGTTTCCCCAGCATTCTCCAGGAGCAGCTTTATAGTTTGAGGTCTTAGACTTAGATCCTTGATCCACCTTGACTTGATTCTTGTCAAAGGAGAGAGGTAGGGGTTCAGATTCATCTTTCTGCAAGTGGAAGTCCAGTTTCTCCAGCACCACTTGCAGAAGAGGCTTTCATTTTCCCACTGGATTGACTGGTACCCCTTGTCAAAGATCAGTTGACTGTATGTTTGGGCACTTATTTCTGGGGACTCTATTCTGTTCCATTGGTCCACATGTCTGTTTCTGTGCCAATACCATGCTGTCTTTATTACCACAGCTTTGTAATATATTTTTGGATCGGGGATTGAGATGCCACCCACTACATTCTTCTTGTGTAGAAGTGCTTTGGCAATACGGGGACTTTTATGATTCCAGACAAATTTTAAGATTGTCTTTTCTAGATCTGTGAAGAATGTGTCTGGTACTTTGATTGGCATTGCATTAAATAGGTAGATTAATTTGGGTAGAATTGCCATTTTGATTATATTAACTCTTCCAATCCAAGAACATGGGATGTCCTTCCATTTTTTTGTGTCATTTTCAATTTCTTTTTTTACCTTCTCGTAGTTTTCCTTGTGGAGGTCTTTAACTTCTTTGGTTAGATTTATTCCTAAATATCTTATACTTTTAGTGGCTATGGTAAACGGAATAAGTTTTTTCAGTTCTATCTCGGTCTGCCTGTTATTCGTATATAGAAATGCTATCGATTTCTGTATATTGATTTTATATCCTGCAACTTTACTTAATTCATTTATTACTTCCAGTAGTTTTTCCATGGAGACCATTGGGTCTTCTATGTATACAATCATGTCATCTGCAAATAGAGAGAGTTTCACCTCTTCTTTTCCTATTCGAATGCCCTTTATTTTTTCCTCTTTTCTGATTGCGTTGGCGAGGACTTCCAGTACTATATTGAAAAGGAGAGGAAAAAGTGGGCATCCTTGTCTTGTTCCTGTGTTTAGTGGGAAAGCTTTCAGCTTTTCTCCATTCAGGATGATGTTCGCTATGGGTTTTTCATAGATGGCTTTTATTGTATTGAGAAATGGCCCTTCTATGCCAATTTTGCTGAGAGTCTTGATCATGAAGGGATGTTGTATCTTATCAAATGCTTTTTCTGTATTAATCGATATGACCATATGGTTTTTGTCTTTCTTCCTATTAATATGGTGTATTACATTTATGGTTTTGCGTATGTTGAACCAACCTTGCATTCCTGGAATGAAGCCTACCTGATCATGGTGTATGATCTTCTGTATAAGTTGTTGAATACGATTTGCTAGTATCTTGTTGAGAATCTTTAAGTCTATGTTCATCAGAGATATTGGTCTATAGTTTTCGTTCCTTGTCCTGTCCTTATCTGTTTTGAGGATGAGGGTGACAGAGGCTTCATAGAATGAATTAGGGAGAGATTCACCCTTTTGGATCTTTAGAAATAATTTGAGCAGAATGGGAGTTAACTCTTCTTTGAAAGTTTTGTAGAATTCAGAGGTGAATCCATCGGGGCCAGGGCTTTTCTTTGTTGGGAGGTTACTTATTACTGATTCAATCTCCTGGCTTGTTATGGGCCTATTCAGACTTTCTATTTCTTCCTGGCTCATTCTTGGTAGATTATATTTGTCCAGGAATTTGTCCATCTCATCCAGATTATCTTGTTTCTTAGCGTATAGATGTTCAAAGTATCCTCTAATGATGTTTTGAATTTCTACTATGTCTGTTGTTATGTTACCAACCTCATTGCAGATTTGATTCACCTGGTTCCTTTCTCTCTTCTTCTTAATAAGTCTCGCTAGTGGGGTATCAATTTTGTTTATCCTTTTAAAGGACCAGCTTTTGCTTTCACTTACTTTCTGTATAGTACGTTTATTTTCTATTTCATTTATTTCTGCTCGGATCTTTATCATTTCCTTTCTCCTGTAATTTTTTGGATTTTTTTGCTGTTGCTTTTCCAATTTTCTAAGGCTTGATGTTAGGTGATCCATTAGCCTTTTCTCTGTCTTCCTCTTATGTGCACTAATTGCTATGAACTTCCCTCTTATGACTGCTTTGGCAGTGTCCCAAAGATTATGGAAACTTGTATCTTCATTGTCATTGGCTTCCATGAATCTTTTGATTTCGGACTCTATTTCTTCGGTAATAGTGGAGTCATTCAGGAGTAGGTTATTTAGTTTCCATGTTTTTAGGTATTTTTGAGGATTTCTCTTGAAATTAAACTCGAGTTTAATTCCATCATGGTCAGAGAAGATGCTGGAAATAGTTTCTATGCCTCTGAATCTGCAGAGGCTTGCTTTGTGTCCTATGATGTGGTCAATCTTCGAGAAAGTTCCATGTTGGGGTGAGAAAAAACTATATCTTGTGGTTTTGGGGTGGAAAGTTCTATAGATGTCTGTTAAGTCCAATTGATTTATGGTATCATTTAGATCCTTGATCTCTCTACCTATTTTTTGCCTAGATGATCTGTCCAGAGGGGATAATGCGGTGTTGAGATCTCCAACAATTAGTGTGTTGCAGTCTATCTCCCCTTTCAGATCTAACAATCTTTCCTTCACATATTTGGGTGCTCCTGTGTTAGGAGCATAGATATTAATAAGCGTTATATCTTCTCGATCTATAGAGCCTTTTGCTATGATATAGTGCCCTTCTTTGTCTCTTCGGACACTTTTTGTTTTAAAGCCTATTTTGTCAGAAATTAGTATTGCAACTCCAGCTCTTTTTTGGTTCCCAACTGCATGGAAAACCTTTTTCCAACCCTTCACTTTCAGTCTATATATGTCTTTTTCCATGAGGTGGGTTTCTTGTAGGCAACAGATAGAGGGTTTCTTTTTTTTTATCCATTCAGCCAGTCTGTGTCTCTTGATTGGAGAATTTAACCCATTAACATTCAATGTTATTATCGATGTTATAGGATCTGTACTGACATTTAAGTTAGCCATTGTCTTAGTTGCCTGTTATTTCTTTGTTTCTGGCTGTTGCGTCTTTAGTTTTCCTGGAACAGTACTTTCTTCAGGATTTCTTGAAGAGCTGGTCTGGTGTTGGCAAATTCTTTCAGGTTTTGTTTGTCTGAGAAGATTTTAATCTTTTTTTCCCAAATGAAGGATAATCTTGCAGGGTATAATAGTCTTGGCTGAAATTGTTTCTCTCTTAACACTTTCAGTATGTCTTCCCATTCTTTTCTTGCTTGCATTGTTTCTGATGAGAGGTCTGGTGTTAGTCTTATGGGATGGCCTTTGTAAGTTATTTCTCGTTTCTCTCTTGCCAGTTTTAGTATCATGTCTTTTTCTGTGACGTTAGACAGCCTGGCTAAGATGTGCCTTGGGGAAGATCTTCTGGGGTTGATTCTATTTGGGGTCCTTTGTATTTCCTGGGTCCGGATGGTTCGGTGCCTCTCTAGACTTGGGAAATTTTCTTCCAAGATGTCATGGAATAGATTTTCCATTCCACTATTAGTTTCTTCACCTTCTGGGATGCCGATTATTCTGATGTTTGGGCGTCTAATAGAGTCTAGTATTTCTCGTATATTATCCTCATGTTTTTTAGTTATTTTTCGATCTTTTTGTAGTTTTTTTCTAGATCAGAGGTTTTATCTTCTACATCAGAGATTCGATCTTCAGCATGGTCTAATCGGCTCTTAATACTTTCCAGAGAGTTTTTGATTTCTTGTATTATAGACTTTATCTCTAATAGTTCCACCTGATTCTTTCTCAGAGTATCCATTTCTTCTTTCATATCCTGGAAGGACTTCCTAATTTCCTGTAGTTCGTTGTCTCTTTTTTTTTCCAATTCACAGAATTTGGTCACCATGAATGTTCGAAATTCTGTGTCTGTCATTTTGGTAACGTCCTCCATATTTACGAGACATGGAGGGGCATTTTCCTTTGTTGGAGACATATTTTCTTGTTTATTCAGACCTGAGGCTCTTTTTCTACTTTTAGCCATTGGAAGATTACTTCCCTTTTAAAGACTTCTTGGGAGAACTTTTGTCCCACGAGAAGTAAGAGTCTTTCCTTTTTGATGGGAATAGCTCTTTGTTGAAGTCTCTCTTCTGTTGTTTTTACCAATGTGTTTTCAGGCGGGGAACTCTACAGAAGTGTCTAACAAGCAGTATCTCCTTTTTCAAAGAGGATCAGTACTAGGGAGGATCCCAGAGACACTTACCTTCCTAGGAAATTTCAGATATATGATTCTAGACCTGTCTAGTCTGTCTGGCACGGTAAAAAATAAGGAGGAGAGGACAATATGCAACGAAAGGAAAGACAACACAGAAAAATAAAGAAAAAGTCGCGCGCCGCGCGTTAGCGTGGCACGCGATTTCGCCAGAGGCTTGCAGGAGAGCCTATTGCCTGCTGGCAGTCCAGGAAAGTCTGGGGGGAGAAGGAGAGCTAGGTGTTAACAAGAGAATGCAGGGGGTTCAAGAGAAAAGAAAAAAAAAACCAATCCTGGCTACCTACCTAGAAGGTGGAGTCTGGGGCCTGGGGGTCTGGAAGTGGGGTGGGGGTCAGAGGTGACCCTCCCTCAGTATCCCTTGCTGGCCAGAGGCTTGCAGGAGAGCCTATTGCCTGCTGGCAGTCCAGGAAAGTCTAGAAGGTGGAGTCTGGGGCCTGGGGGTCTGGAAGTGGGGTGGGGGTCAGAGGTGACCCTCCCTCAGTATCCCTTGCTGGCCAGAGGCTTGCAGGAGAGCCTATTGCCTGCTGGCAGTCCAGGAAAGTCTAGAAGGTGGAGTCTGGGGCCTGGGGGTCTGGAAGTGGGGTGGGGGTCAGAGGTGACCCTCCCTCAGTATCCCTTGCTGGCCAGAGGCTTGCAGGAGAGCCTATTGCCTGCTGGCAGTCCAGGAAAGTCTGGGGGGAGAAGGAGAGCTATGTGTTAACAAGAGAATGCAGGGGGTTCAAGAGCTTATTTAATGTTTTTAACACATTTTGCTTCTCCGAGTATCAGTTATTAGACATTTAGGTTGTTTCTACTTTTAGGCTATTATAATTAATAATGATATGAATATTCATGTCAGTAGAAAGCTTAAAATCTACTTTCTTCACCAAACATTACCACATGACAACCCCCAATCACACGTCATTCATCCATTTTTAATTGATTTTGTTTTTTTTCCATTTACTTATTTATTTATTTATTTTTTTTGGAGAGGATTTTTCTACAGGGTGTGTGCGCTCACCTGAAAGACAGAGAGACAGAAAGTGAAAAATTATACCCCGGGGAGATGGCCATGACACAATCCCTTCTCCTCCATTCTCCCCTGAGGATTTTGGGCATGCCTTCATATGCACCCTGCATGAGTTTAAGCCCCTGGGTCTGGAACTCAAACCACGGTCGACTACATGGGAGTCCAGTGACATAGCCATTACACCAACTGCTGGTCCCTGATTATAGAATTATGTCCTATTATCTATACTCAGTACACTAATTTCTAAATAATATTTATTCTAATCACCTAAGAATTTTCCTTTTACATTTAAGCTTCAGCAATAACATTTGTGGTAGGGCCAGAGGTGGTGTGCCAGTTAAGATACTGGACATCCACATGGTTGACCATTGTTCGAATACTGGACCTGGTGACTAGAAAATCACCCTGGGAACACGTGTTGTGCCCCAAATCCTGAGCGTATAAAGAGGGAAAGGCAGCATGGCCATTCACTCTGGGAGACTGATTTCTCACTTTCTCTGTCTCTATCTGATGAGTGCACACACCATATGGCAAAACAAACAAACAAACACACACTAAAAAATAAGTATTTGTGGGTTTATTTATTTTTTGTATTCACTGCAGACCCTAGTAAAAAAAAAAAAAAAAAAACACAGAGATAATTGCTTGCTAAATTTTTATTGTTGCTATTTTATGCCACTTAAAGCACATATTAGTGAACAAATAGTAAAAATAAACCACCTTTGGTCTTTTTTTTACTAATACAGCTCATGTGTGTAAGGATGACTCATTTAAGAAATATGTGGAAGATAAAATTTTTGATAACATAGACATAGTGAATGGGGTGGAGGTACTAGGACGCTGTATGGGACAGAAAGGATAGGTAGAAGTTTGGTAACAGATATTAAAAACAAACAAACAAACAAACAAAAAATCCCAGGACATCACTGTTAAATTCTTTCAAGTATTTAATGAACTAATACCAATTTTTTGTGAACATTTAAAAAAAAAACTTGGGAGTGGGTATATTTTCAAATTCTTTCTGTTAAACCAGTACTACTCTGATAGTAGAGTCAGAAAAGTACATCATAGGAAAAACAAACACACACACACACACACACACACACACACATATATATACACACACACATTGCTCTCTCTGTTGAATATTAAATCTTCAGTAACATATTAGCAAACTAAAGTCATTGACATATTAAATGTATCATTTACAATAAATACCAACCAAGTGGGATTTATTCCTGGAATTCAAGGATGGCTCAACACTTGCAAACCAATAACATGATAGACTACATTAAAAAAAAAAAAAAAACTAAAAAATCATATGGTCATTTCATTAAATGCAAAAAGAACATCTGATAACATTAACATATTTAATGATAAACACACTTAACAAATTTAGCATAAAATGAATGTACATCAAAATAACAAGTCATATAATCTTAGAGTTAATAGCTTACCCAGTGATGAAAAATTGAAATCCTTTTCTAAAAATAGGGAGGCAAAGCATTAACAGCACAAAGAAATGTGGTATTATCTGTTGAAGATATTTTGTAGTTCTATCAAATGTACTAGGGAGAAATATTCACCTGTTGAAATATCCATTTTGTAAGACAAATAATAATGTCATTGAATGTACAAAAGAAAATGAAATGAAAAAAATTAAAGGAAAAAATCGAGAACAAGCATGTCTACTCTTACCACTTCTGTTTATTGTAGGAGTGTAGGTCCTTGCCAGAGTAATAAAGGAAGAGCAAAACTTAAAAGCTAGCCAAATAGGAAAGAGTGAGACTTACTATACCCTGAATGTATGATCTTATATATAGAAAACTCTAAAGATTCCATCAAAAAGCTGTTAGACCTGATGAACAAACTCAGTAAATTTTCAGGATAGAAAATCAACATGTGAAAATCAGTACCATTTCTCTACAAATAATGGACTTTCTGAAAAAGAAATCTAGAGAGTAACCCCATTTATAACAGCTATAAAAAATAAATACTTAAGAATAAATTCAGGACCAATCAATAGTGTGGTGGTTTGGGCTACTGGATCCCACATGGCAAAAGCATGGTTTGAGTTCTAACCTGGTGCTTTGAAAAATACACTTGAAATGTTTGCATGCATGCCCAAAATCTTGAGAAGAGAATGAAGGAAAAGGAATTATAGTATGAGAATCACTCCAGGAGGCATTTTCTTACTCTCTTTCTTGTGCGCGCTTGAGTACATGTGACGTATGACATAGGAAGTTTGTTAAATGTCTATCTCAATATTTTAACAAGCTACAGGATATCAAAGGTAACATGTGACTTAGCTTGAAAAATTCTATACCACCTAAGGTGGATGATATGCTTTATGTATCTTTTTTATTTTCAGATATATACATATATATATATATATATATACACACACACACAAACATATATATATACGTGTATATATATACACATTTATTTTCAGATATATATGTGTATATATATACACATATATACATATATATGTTAGAAGTTTTATATATTTTATATATATGTCAGTTTTATATATATGTGTGTTATATATGTTATATATATATATTTGTTATATATATATATATATATATATATATATATATAAAACTGAAATATATTTTGCTATTTTTTTAATTTGAGGATTAAACATGGTTAAAAATTAAAAAGTTGTAGGTAGTTTATATATTCCTGTCATGGTTATGAATGGGAACACAATCAGTTAAAAAATCTAAATCCTGGGTCACAATCAGTTAAAAAAAGTACTTTCATTAGTTTGGATATATCTCTTATTCCCATAATATTTACTGGATTTGGCTTGTATTTCTGAAATGGGTATTAAACAGCTTTCAGTAGCAGCACAAGGTCCATACAGGCTGAAGCAAGGACCCCAGAGGAAGGTCTTACTTAGTTGACTTAAGGGCAAGTGGGTGGCCTCAGAAAATCCTGGCTGTGCTGGATCCAAAACACAAATTTAGCTAGCCATGGCATTGTAGCAAGTGTATGAATGCTAAGGTGATTAAATGTCAGGGATAAGGAGAGGAGGGTTCACATGAAGAATACAGAGTGCAAGTCATCTGGAAAGTTCAGCAGATGTTGGCAGCCTTCCAATAGTAGGAAGCAGTCACAGCAAGGGAAGGAGTTTTAAATGCTTCTCCAAATTTACATTGGAATCACCCATGGACTGGCAAATATACTGCCATGCTCAATTTGACTAATCTCGTTAAAATAGCCATATTTTCGCATAGGTGATAAAGTATTTGGTGATGTAATTACTAAATATAAAAGGGCAGTGGTGAGAAAGTGATGTAGTGATAATGTGCTGCTCAAGGGAAGGAAGACCCCACAGGATTTGTTATTCGAATTCCTAGTGCTAGGGACCAAGTGAGTGCCCAAGATCTGATGGGCTGGAGAACTAGAGGAAGGGGACTGTGGCGTGACCAGACCCCATAGAGAGTGTTCATCTCTCTCGTTTTCTCTCTTGCTCTTGTGCACAAGCACATGCTTTTATATGAGAAAAAAAAATAAAATAAAATGTAAAGGTAATTATGTAGTGAAAATAAGATTTTCATAAGAAATGTGATGCTATTCATTATAGGTATCACTAATTGATGCTGACACACATATCTTAAGGATCCAGGGCATGTAAAGTCATATTAAGATATACTGCACCTAAACTGCTCTGCGTGATTCTCTATAACCTTGGCTAAGTGAATCTTGGTCAAATATGACTAAAACTTAATTTAATATTGGAGTTTGTAGGTGTAATTCTGTTGCTCTGAGTGCATGAGTTTCTTTCCTACTAAATGAATCAACATAAATGCTTAAGAAAAAACATTTTTTATTCAAAATACCATGAAAAGTTTCTTATGAGAATTTAAGGTTGACCAAAAGAAGAATTTGAGCTGTACATTACATGTTATTGTAACAAGAATTACATGGATTTAAATATACTTTTAAGTTCTGATATTTCTAGGTCACAGCTTATACTTATTGTCATAAAATAAAATTATATATTTCAAAATAATGGATTACTAAATACAGTTTGCTATGATACACTTCCTCCAAGTTGAATCTTCAAACACACATTCTGTGTAGTGTTTTTCTGTTTTTTTTTTTCCTTCTTCATTAGGTTGATCTCACTAGGAGGATCATGTGATAAATTAGATAGCTTATTCTGCTTTTGAGATTCCAGAGAAGGGTGATCCACACATTCAGTAATATTTGGTATGTTAAAAAAAAAGATAGAGGAAAAAAAAGGTTACCTTGTAGTTAAACTATATTGTTCAGGCTGCTGTTAAAAACAAAATGAAACAAAACAAAACAAAAAAAAACACCTTTCAATTTGCTTTGGAATAGACTGGGTGTAGAAGGTTGTCAACGTGTCTTTAAACTTTAAACTGCACCTCAAATCTTTATTTGATTTTTGGTTGTCAGTTTCTTAAAATTTTGGCTCTAATCACCTTATTATACTATATGCATTTTAGTTCTTTGGGTACTACACGAGACATACAATGACAAATATCTATCAAGTGCTGAAAATATCCAAAGACTATTCTCATCACTTCTTTTTTTTTTTTTTTTTTTTTTTTTTTTTTTTTTTTTTGGAGAGGTTTTTGCTATACGGTGCATGCACTTACCAGAAAGAGAGAGACAGAGAGACAGAAAGCAAGAAATCACCCTCCGGGGGGATGGCCACACTGCAATCCCTTCCCCTCCATTCTCCTCTTGGGATCTTGGGCACGCATGCACACGCGCCCAACATGAGTTTAAGCCACCGGGTCTGGGACTCAAACCGCAGTAACTATGTGGGAGTCCAGTGACATAGCCATTACGCTAACTGCTGGTCCCTCATCACTTCTCTTTTAAAATTTATTTATTTAATTATTTATATTCAATCCCTGTGTTTATTGCAACATACTAAATGAATTTTTCCATCATGAATACACTGCATTTTGGTTCAGTCAAAAAAAATTATACCATACACATCATCATCAACACTGAACTATTAACTCTGCTCACTTTTCAGCAAACTCTGATTGGTTTGGATATTGTATTCTCCCCATTATGAATATTAACTGTGGCATAATAAAAATAACTTGTTCAAATTGACATCATTACCGAGGCTAGACCTTGAATATATGCAGATATAATTTGGATTCTTTATTTATCTAATAATCTACATATGTAAAAAATATACTGTAAACACAC
The DNA here is from genome assembly GCA_026018925.1 of Tupaia tana. NCBI lineage: Eukaryota > Metazoa > Chordata > Mammalia > Scandentia > Tupaiidae > Tupaia > Tupaia tana. Next base: position 8,060,724 of record JAKSZU010000025.1, on the reverse strand, counting down.
ACACACACTTTTCTGAGATATTTACTACATCACTTAAAATGGCATAAAACAACCTACTTTAGCATAAACTCCAATCTCATAACCATTAACAGTTATCCATCACATAGCAGCAATTTTGAAATATTTTAAGGTTTGCTTATATTTGCAAGTTACAAAATGTATTTGGCTGTGTTAAAGAGAATCTTTTGGGGGCCTGCAGGTGGCATAATGTTTAAGAGAGGACTCCCAGATGGTCAACTACAGTCCAAATCATGGACCCAGTGACTTGAAAATCATGCCATGGGCATGTACATGTGTGCCCAAGATCCCGGGAAGAGAATGAAGGAGAAGGAATTGCAGTGTGGACAACCCCTGCGGGGGGTGATTTCTCACTTTCTTCTCTCTGTTTCGCTCTCTCTTCAGCAAGCACACAAATCCTATGGCAAAAAAAAAAAATGCTGATAAAATTTCTAGTGTGAGAAGTTGTGTTTGCTGGTATGTGGCTTCACAATTAAAATTTATAACTGGGAAACTACATCAATCTTAGATAGTTACATTTCATGAACACTCTACTTTGATCTTAAAGCTTTCTTAGCTGCATCTTTTACACCTTTATTTCTCAAACTGTAAATCAATGGATTCAGCACTGGAATGGCAATGGTGTAGAACACTGAGATAATCTTATCAGTGTTGGGAGAATACAGGTAGCTGGGCCGTGAATAAATGAAGAAAAGAGTCCCCTCATAGATTGCCACAGAAGTCAGGTGAGAAGAACATGTAGAGAAGGTTTTCTTCCTCCCACTGGTAGAGCGGATCTTTAAGACTGAGACAAGTATAAAAGAGTATGAGACAATGATGATGATAAAACAGATAATCTCCACTGAGCTTCCATATGTGGAAAGGAGCCACTCATTAACTGAAGTGTCTGTGCAGGATAGCTTAAGCAGAGGAGGGAGATCACAGAAAAAATGATTAATAACATTCCTGTCACAATATTTCAAAATAAAGGCAAAGGATGTGTGAACCAGGGAACTCGCATTGCCTCCAACATATGACAAGGCTATCAGCCACACACAGATGCCCTGAGACATCACAACTGTATACAGTAAAGGGTTACAGATGGCCACATAGCGATCATATGCCATGGCCGCCAAGATAAAGGATTCTGTATCTGCAAAGGCACAGGAAAAATAAAACTGCAGGGCACAGCCATAATAGGAAATAGATTTTTTCTCTGTGAGAAAATTAATCAGCATTTTTGGAACAATGACTGAGGAATAACAAAGGTCTACAAAGGATAGGTTACTAAGAAAAAAAGTACATGGGCGTTTGGAGGTGCGGATCAATTCTAATCAATATCATCAACCCAATGTTGCCCATTAAAATTATACCGTACAATGTTAGAAACAAGAGAAATAGCACAATCTGCAGTTCAGGGCGAGTTGGAAACCCTAATAGAATAAATTCTGTCACCAAGGTGTAGTTTCCTTCTGTAAATTCCATCTTCTGTGTTGTTTTTCTTCTATGAGAATTATAATATCCTAAAATGTTGCATAGATGAAAAAAAAAAGGAATAGGTCAATGTAAAGTTATTGTATTGTTTTTAAAAGCAACAAACAAAAACCAAACTACACTAAAATTCTTGCACTTCTAAAACCTGAGAAACATAGTTAAGTTAGTAGCTATTTTTTTTCAGTTGATTTTATTTTAAATTTTTTTATGTATTCAATCACGTTATTTAGCTTACAAAGTGAACATTTCAATAAGCGAACATTTCTCCCCAGTCCAGTTGATCAAAATATCTTCAACCGATAACAACACACCTCTCCATCCCATCAATGCTCTGCCTCCATATCCCTCCTCCAAATGTCCTTCCCCAGGGCTCCTCCACACACACCACATCTGGCATTCACACCCATCTCTTGTGTTTGCACATCTTTTAGTCAATCAGTTTCATAGAGTGTGGACACTCGGTATATATTAAATGGGGACATAAAATGTCTCTCCTTCATAGCCTGGCTTGCTTCATTCAGCAATAAATCGTCCATATTCTTTGACTTTCTGTCAAAAGCCAGGGTTTTGTTCGTTTTTATGGCTATTTGATTTCATTATTGCAAGTGTTACTTGTCTAAGCAATGAATAGTTCTTCTGTTGGATGGCTGCCTCCCTGTGTGCAGGGATTAGATGTGGTTTGGCTTACTTTTTTGAACCCCAAGTATAAGACTAAGAGAATAATAAATTAATGACAAGACTGATGACAATAAAAAGAAGAGAAAATATGTATATTATTAAGAATAGGGCCAGTTCAGTGGTGTAATGGTTAAGATGGCTGGATGCCACATGGACAACTGCACAGGTTTAGTCGCAGACCCAGAACCTTGAAAAACATGCCAGGCACATGTGTGTGCATGCCCAAAATCCAAAGAAGAGAATGGGAAAGGAATTGTGGTATGGCCATCCCTCGAGACATGTTTTCTCACTCTTTACCTGTGTGTGTTTCTCCTGTGAGCATGAGTGTCTCGTAGCAAAAGAGAAAAACAAAACAAAACAAAACAAGCAAACAAACAAACAAAAAACCCTAACTTAAGTACCTAAGTAAATAAATTGACTCGTAGAGTGTTCCTTGGAATGAGGAGTATAAAGCATTTTTTTTCTATCCTGATTTCAAAGATACTAATATGTTGTATCTTTTAACAGAGTGGAAGGAGTGGTATAACAAAACATAATTTATATTTAATCAACTATGTCTTTACAGTATACATTTCTTTTGCTAGTTTTTTAACGTACATTAAAAGAAATATTGGTAAAATGAAAACAAATGTCAGTAAATAGCAGCTTTGAGCATATTTTTGACAGGAAAGAGTTTAGGATAAGTCCATAAATTCAGTATTAATTCATGCTCAACCAACCTGATAAAATCAGTTAACTATTTGTTTTAGTATCTTTGTCAGTCATCACAATCCTGATAGCTAGGAAGCACTTACTGAATATTCCATGACTGTCTGATTGATTAAAGTATGCAAAAATTCACTTATAGTTAACTTCTGATTAAATAAAATTACTCTTTACTGCCTCCTCAGTGGTTAACTGTCATCAACAGACATATTAAAGTGACACTTATTTTTTTGCTAGCATAATTCAGATTTCTGAGTCTGATATAAATGTAAATAAATATTATTTAGGGATCTCAGAATATTTCCGAGCATAGACAGAATCTTAACTTGACTTTAAAATATATGGAATTTGATCTTGATTTAGAAGGATGTACTTGGAAATATGTAAAAAAAAGTAAGTCACCCACCCAATAGGTGTGCCTTATGATAAAGTTGCTATCATTATCATCTTTTTTCTATAGATAAGGGAAGTTAAGAAACAGAGAATTTGATGGCACCAGCAGATGGCATAGCAGTTATGTCACTAGACTCCCACTTAGTCGACTATGGTTTGAGTCCCAGACTTGGCAGTCTAAACTCACACTGGGTGCATATGCATGCAAGCCCCAAACCCTTAAAGGTAATGGAGGAGAAGGAAATGCAGCATGGCCATCTCCCGTAGCGGGTGACATCTCTCTTTCTGTCTCTCAATATCTGACTCTCTGGTGAGTGCACATGCTCTATAGCAAAAATATCTCAAGAGAAAGAAAAAGAGAAAGAAAAATAAAGAAAGGAGGAAGAAAGAAAGAAAATCACACCAATGCATGTCCATACATGCCCAAAATCCTGACAGGAAAATGGAGAACAAGGGATCTTGGCATGGCCATCCCCCCTCAGGGGGTGATTTCTTACTTTTCTTCTCACTGTCTCTTATCTCTCTCTCTCTTTCTCTGGCGAGCACATATGCCTTATGTCAAAAACTTTAAAAAAAAATAAACAGACAAAAAAAACCCCCAAGTTCCACTAAATACTTCCCAAAGAAATAATTTTAAGTTAGAAAATACATTAACTCAAATCATCAGATCTAGGCAGCCATGCTTCATTTTTCTAACCTGTAACAAAATTCTTATTTAAACAAAAGGAGTTTCAGATGCCTACAAAAGATATATCAGAAAAAGTGACACAAATCAACTATTTTTGTGGGTGCAATACTGAGTGATAAATGTGACTTTCCAACTATTTGGGCACAATTCAGTGGTTCTTGACTTTATATTCAAAGCTGACTTCTTTACTATTACAGCCAGTCTAATAACCATGGAAGCTACTTACCAAGGAAGGAGCTGTTTTCTAATTGCTCCTATGAATAATTTCACCAATAGAACTGAGGGTTTTTACATACATTCTTATGTCATTGGAGACTAATAACTGAAAGAGCCTAAACATGTTTATCCCCAAGGTATTCTCAGGGAGTAGTTAACAGGGTTGTTACCATTGGGAATTTTTTCTGAAAACACATTGGTAGTTATAATGGAAATATAATTGCATAAATTTGAAGAGCTAATTTTCACTCACAGTAATACTGGGATTGTTTACAACAGCACTTAGGATTGTATAAAGAGCTTCCTTATTGTGCAGGTTCTTTGCGAAGAGTTCAACTATTTAAAAATGTAACTATTCCTATTTAAATTATTTCAGAAACCACATAAACACTCAAGAATATTAGCTGTTGATAAAGTAATTTTGTGACATTGAAAGGTGAGCCCAATGGAGGCTTCTGTAGAACTTGGCATTAACAGGCAATTTTTTTGACAACAAAGAGAGACTTACAGAGAAGTATCTTATACCAGAGAGCATCAAGACCATGGCACATTCTTTCCAGTTATTAAATACAGTTTCTCATCACAAATTTAACTACTCTGATATATATCGTATTCATAGTTTCTTTAAAACAACTATATCTGGGACCAGCAGTTAGCATAATGGTTATGTCGCTGGACTCCCATGTAGTCGACTGCGGTTCGTGTCCTGGACCCGGTAGCTTAAAACTCATGCCGGGCGCATGTGCGTGCGTGCCCAAGATCCCGAGAGGAGAATGGAGGAGAAGGGATTGTGGCATGGCCATGCCCCCTGGGGCATGATTTCTCGCTTTCTGTCTCTCTCTGTCTGTCTGGCAAGCGCACGCGCCCCATAGCAAAAACCTCTAAAAAAAAAACCTATATCTATTAGCTAGATGTGATTAGTGAAACTTTACCTATATTATAGGTTTTTGCTATAGGGCACATGCACTCACCAGAAAGACAGAGAGAGACAGAGAGACAGAAAGCGAGAAATCACTCCCCAGGGTCCAGGATGGCCATGCCATGATCCCTTCTCCTCCGTTCTCCTCTCGGGATCTTGGGCATGCACGCGTGTGCACCCGGCGTGAGTTTAAGCCACAGAGTCCAGGACTCAAACCGCCGTCGACTACATGGGAGTCCAGCCACATAGCCATTACACCAACTGCTGGTTCCAAGATGGGTTTATTAATGATGCTTATATATCGTCAGAATCTTGGAGGATATCTTCTTAAAGTGTGTAAACAATGATTCATCTCTGAATGAATACCGATTTCTGTTAGCACCTCAAAAAATGTGAGAGAGATATCATATGACAGCACAGCACTGACTTGTTTATTTTTATTTTGTCTGTTTCTAAATTAATACTGGAAAAGGATCAGCCAATCTGTTACTCTATTGTGCTGTGGTTGTCTAGAGCTCATTCCATTTATCAACGTGCAGTGTTGTATCAGTTAACCAAGTTCTCCTCTCCTCCACCTTCCTTCTTTGCCCAGCTTATGGTACCCATCCTTTCTCTTTCCCCATCTATACAGTCAAATCTTCTAGCTTCCACTAGTGAGTAAGAACATACAATATTTGTTTTTCAGTGTCTGCCTTTTTCAGATAGGTAGAAAAGAGGATTCAAATGTAAACAACATAAAATGGTGATAAATACGGGAGACAGTGAATGTGTTTATTGTGTTGGTTTGTTAAATGCACATTATATACATGTAGTCACAAACTGTACCCTGTAATATGTACAATTCTTATATGTCAACTAAAATCATAATAAACACATACTATATTTATTTTCCTTTCTTTTCAGGTCTGACAGGATACAGAATTAATCTAGGGCTGACAAAAAAAATCTAATGAAAGGAATATTTTCAAGGTGTTCTGCTTTCATAAATTTAAAATTATCTTAAATTATCACAAACTAGATGATTTAAACCAACAGAAAATTGGTATCTCATGGTTCTCAAGTCCAGTGTCCACAATCATTGTGTTGGCAATGCCTCACTCCATCTGAAGGTTTTAAAGAAAAATTATTTCTGCCTCTTCCAAATTTTTGTGGCTATTGGGCATCCCATGTTTGTGACAGAATCACTGCAAATTCTTTCTCCACTTCACAAGATGTTCTTTTCTGTTTCTCTGATGAGTCTGTTTTCTACATTTCTTCATCTCTCTATTTCTCACAAAGACACTTATCATGGGTATAGCACCACCAAAAACCACAGTGATCTTATTGCAAAATCCTTATGTTAATATTATCTGCAAAAACCCTTTATATCTAAAGATGGATGCATTTGAAGATATCAGATAGAGAAATATTTTGAAGAATAATTAGTTAATGATGAGAATTTTAAAAGCTTCCAGTACTTAGTCGACATTACCGAGGTACAGTCAGAGGGAATCACATTTCCAGATTAACTTCAAGATCTGCACAATAGAGTAGTGCAACTATTAAGGGTTTGTAGTCTTCAAAGGACAGGGACAGTGATAAGAGAGAGGTAGGAGAAAATACTAAGAAACCCTGATTCCCTTTCATCGACTTTGCTACTTCTGGAGTGTCTCACTAGTTAAATCCAACCACAGGGTCAGAGAACACCAGAAAATGTATCTGAAGAAATGGGAGTGTTGGGACCAGCAGTTAGTGTAATGGCTATGTCGCTGGACTCCCACGTGGTCGACCACGGTTTGAGTCCTGGACCCGGTGGCTTAAACTCACGCCAGGCACATGTGTGTGCGTGCCCAAAATCCGGAGAGGAGAATGGAGGAGAAGGGATTGCGGCGTGGCCATCTCCCCTGGGGGGGGGGGGTGATTTCTCGCTTTCTGTCTCTCTGTCTCTGTCTGTCTGTCTGGCAAGCGCACACGCCCTATAGCAAAAAATCTCTCCAAAAAATAAAATAAAAAAAAGAAAGAAATGGGAGGGTTAAAAAAATTATCACTGAACGTGACCCTAATCGTTGCTATACAACACATGCAGATAACCTGTGTTCAGTCAGTCAGTCTCAATCCAATACGTACTCTTGAAGGAGAGACTGATCTTCAAATTGAGATCCTTACACTGAGTTTATCTGTATTCTGATTACACTGGGGCACTTAAATAAACTCTGTGAAAGCAAGCTCTCATTACACAATGTGAGGGCTTCATTGTAATTTTATCATCATAGTTTAGAAATATAAAAACACAAAGCTAAATTCCATCATTGTAGTGATACTTGAATTTTCTGCTTTAATTTGTTCTTTATCTGCAGGTATGGTAAATTAAAAATAAGTAACTAATTCACATGTTGACATACCTTTTCGCCTTATGTTAACTGGAAGAGAAGCATGTCCATACATAATTTCTCAAATTATTTCTACCATTACTAGGAAATAAGATTAGTATTACTATGTAATGAGATTAGAAACTTCATAAAGTAATTGGTAATAAAATTGAAATCAGGGACCAGCAGTTAGCTTAATGGCTATGTCGCTGGACTCCCACGTATTCGACCGCGGTTCACATCCCGGACCCGGTGGCTTAAAACTCACTCCGGGTGTGTGTGCGTGTGTGCCCAAGATCCCGAGAGGAGAATGAAGGAGAAGGGGTTGTGGCATGGTCATCCCCCCGGGGGGTGATTTCTCGCTTTGTATCTCTCTGTCTCTCTCTGTCTGGCGAGCACACGCGCCCTATAGCAAAAAGCTCTCAAAAAGAAATTGAAATCAATTCAAAATGTACAATTCTAATGTATTTTATAGGTCTGAAAATACCAGAGGTACTGAGAAGTGTGCATTATTTAGAGGATATTGAAAAAGAAATAATCTTTTTATTTCGCCATTAAGAGTGGATTTAGGTATAAAGCCTACCTGATCGTGATGAATGATCTTTGTTATATGTTGTTGCATACGATTTGTGAGTATCTTGTTGAGAATTTTCGCGTCTATATTCATCAATGATATTGGTCTATAGTTTTCCTTTTTTGTCATATCTTTATCTGTTTTGGGGATGAGGATGATGGAGGCTTCATAAAATGAATTTGGAAGGTTTCCTTCTTTTTGAATCTTTAGAAATAATTTTAGTAGGATAGGGGTTAACTGTTCCTTAAAAGTTTTGTAGAATTCACAAGTGAAGCCATCTGGGCCTGGCCTTTTTTTTGTTGGGAGGTTATTTATTACTGATTCAATCTCCTGGCTTGTTATGGGTCTATTCAGGTTCTCTATGTCTTCCTGATCCAATCTTGGTAGATTATATGCATCCAGGAATTTGTCCATCTCCTCCAGGTTATCTTGTTTGTTGGCGTAAAGTTGCTCATAGTATCCTCTAATGATTTTTTGTATTTCTGCTATGTCTGTGGTAATATTGCCTGTTTCATCACATATTTGATTAATCTGGTTTCTTTCTTTCTTCTTCTTGATCAGTCTAGCCAATGGTGTGTCGATCTTGTTAATCTTTTCAAAGAACCAGCTTTTGCTTTCATTTATTTTCTCTATGGTTCGTTTATTTTCTATTTCATTTATTTCTGCTCGAACCTTTATTATTTCTTTTTGCCTGGCATTTTGGGGGTTTGTTTGTTGTTGTTGTTCCAATTCTCTGAGGCATGATGATAAGTTATCTATTTGCCATCTTTCTATCCTTTTCTTATGCGCACTAATTGCTATGAATTTCCCTCTTATGACTGCTTTTGCCGTGTCCCATAGATTCTGGACACTTGTGTACTCATTATCATTAGTTTCCATAAATTTTTTTATTTCAGCCTTAATTTCCTCAGTAGTGAAGAAGTCATTCAGAAGTAGGTTGTTCAGTTTCCATGTGTTCGTGTATTTTCGGGATTGTTTCTGAGAAGTATTTCATGATGGGCAAAGTATTTGTACAAGCAAAATGAGAAATAGCAATTGACTGTTTTAAAAAATAATTAGAATAATAATAATAATGACTGGGGAAAACATAGAAAAGATATTGAATGTTGAAGTGGGGAGATTTATGTCTCTGTACTGACTGACATGCATGGCATTACCTTTTGAAAAAGCAATGTAATACACTGTAAAGTTATATGTAATTCAATGTAATATAAAGAAGAATATGATGATAATAAAAATTTTTAAAAAAAGATATGACTGAAGAAATACAAAGGACCTAAAATAGAATCAACCCAAGAAGATCTTCTCCAAGACACATTATAGCCAGACTGACTGAAACCACAGACAAAGACAAGATACTAAATGGACAAGAGAGAAGCACCTAACAAAGGATATTTCATCAGACTAACAGTGGACCTCACATCAGAAACAATGTGATCAGGGAAAGAATGTGAAAATATATTAAAAGTGTTAAGGGAAAAGCAATTTCAACCAAGAATACTGTATCCAGAAAGATTATCCTTCATATGAGAAGAAAGGACAAGAACATTGTCAAATGAACAAAACCTGAAAAAATTTATGATCATCAGACCAGCTCTCCAAGAAGTTCTGAAGGGAGTGCTATACCAGGAAAATTAAATACAGGCACACATAAATAAGAGTTCAAAAACAACTAAGAAAATGGCCAACGTAATGGTAGGGACAAATCTGGAGTTGAATGTTATATTGCAGAATTTAAACGGGAAGATTGGACCAAAACAGAAGATAAAGTACATGAGACTGAACTGATGAAATAGAATCTTATGACTTTTGACTAAAACACTACTGATTTTTTTCTATGCTTTGTTTTCCAGGTTTAAGGATTTTTGTTTTGTCTTGAGCAGCCAATCGGTTCATGTTACTGTTTGAACAGAATCCTAACCTGTTTCCTGGCTTCAAGGAAGGTTTTTTTTGAAGGTTTTTGCTATGGGGTGCGTGCGCTCACCAGAAAGACAGAAAGAGACAGAGAGATGGAAAGTGAGAAATCACCCCCCAGGGGGGATGGCCACACCACAGTCCCTTCTCCTCCATTCTCTTCTCTGGATCTTGGGCATGCATGCACACGCATCTGGTGTGAGTTTGGGCCACCAGATCCGGGACTTGAACTGTGGTTGAATACATGGGAGTTAGTGACATAGCCATTATGCCAATGGCTGGTTCCCCTGGCTTTAAGTTTTAAGCAAAGCTCTCTTAGCTTTTTTTTCTTTTTATTCTGATTTATTAAAGTTAAAACTGCTTTTCTTGAAATTAAAAAATACATTTTAAAATACCTATTTAATGACCACAGTAAGCTATATAGCATCAGCTACTTTATAGTATATTCATTCTACTCAGAGTTTCACACCTAAATTCAGACGTGTTCACAGATATTTATGTATTAGCTGAACTTGCTATTGAAAGTAGTTAGATAAATTATTTTGTGAATCAATAAAATGTGTATGGGGGAAAGGAATGGAAAGCAACTGTATACACCAGAGACAGTGTGGGAGGAGGATGGGAAATGGGGAGAAAATATATATATATACACACACATAAAACAAGAAATGGAAAATTATTGATGATAACATGTATGATTAAGCCACTATGCAGTGTATTCTGGATGGGAAATCACATTTTGGATGCCGTGATGATGCTCAGTGAATGAATGTAGAATAAATTAATTAATAAAAAAGAAAAAAAAAGAGTGGATTTAGGGTATAGGCTCTTTCTACTACTTTGTTTTATTTTATGTATATAGATAGTCATATTTCATGTTCTTTCAACTGAAAGAAAATATTTTCCCTCCAAGTTTCAATTTACTGTTTATTCAAATAGTGTTTCTTTTAGTAAGTTTTTTTTTTTAGCCATAGGGCCCATGTGCTTGCTAGAGTCAAAATAAGTTTTAAGTTATCTCTTTTATACTACAATGAGAATCACTTTTCTTAAACTGTGGAAATAAATGTATGCATTATTACTGTAATTGATGTATCTCTCCCCTTACTTATACTGAATATGAAAACAATAATCCCAGCATGCTGTTCATCAACTTTACTCATTAACACTTCTATATGGTTTGTGATAAATATTAATTATTATTTAACTTAAACAAGAAATATTACCCGTACACTGAAATATTTGTTATATATTTCTCCTTATCCACATGAGATTCTTTAAAGACATATAATTCCCTTATAATCAAATGCAACTTCCTTTCTCTATTTTCTTTTCATAATGTTGCCTTATAGAATTATTATTTTGAGTAAGCCTATTATTTATTTTGGCCACACAAGTGGTCAAAGCATATAAGTGGCACTGAAAAACAAAATAAAGCAAAATCATTAAAGACAGCCTGTCTCTGGAAGCAGCAGGTGCCATAGTGGAATTTCAGTATGCCAACTGCAGTTTGAGTCCTGGACCCAGCGGCTTGAAACTCACACTGGGTATGTGTATGTGTGTGATGAAAATCTCAAAAGGAGAATGGATGAGAGGGGATTGCAACATGGTCATCCCTCCTGGGAGGTGATTTCTCATTTCCTTTCTTTCTCTCTGTCTCCATAAATACATGTGCCCTATAGTGAAAATAGCTCTCTTTAAAAAACAAACAAAAAACCAAAACTTTATAGCTGCTACACTTCATGTCATCTGATATAAAGTTGGCAAGTCAGCATAACTTGGTGATGCCCATTACAATTTCTTTTTTCTTTTTTTGGAGAGTTTTTTGCTATAGGGTACGTGCACTCACCAGAAAGAAAGAGACAGAGAGACAGAGAAAGCGAGAAATCACCCCCAGGGGGGATGGCCATTCCACAATCCCTTCTCCTCTGTTCTCTCTGGATCTTGGGCACACATACACACGTGCCTGGCATGAGTTTAAGCCACCAAGTCTGGGTCTAGAACCGTGGTTGACCACATGGGAATCCAGTGGCATAACTATTATGCCAACTCCTGGTTCCAATGCCTATTACAATTTCTTTGTTTTCCAAATTTTCAAAACAAGTATTTGTGTGTTTTTCTATCTCCTCAGACCTACTTCACTGCACACCTTCTAGGCCCATCAGCTGATGTTTTTGAATTATTACATTGGTCAATGAAAATAATCAGACAAATATTCTCTCATATTCACATACTTCCATTAGTAATAGTTATCAAGTAAATTAATTATTATTATTGATGTCATTATTATTATTTGACATAGATCTGTTTTTATTTAATTTTATACTAAAGTTAAATGCTATGTGACATATATTAACTCATTTTCAGATAAAGTTCTCAGGATTTCATGCTCATGTTATTTGAATCTTGATCCTCAAATTTAGAAATAACCTCAACATAGTCTAACAGCACAATTTTAACTTACCTTCATGGGTTTTCATGGTCTGTGTATAGAGAGTAGGTCATTTTTGCGCTATTAACTTTTCTGTAACTTCTATTTCTCAGAAAGTCACTCTGTCTACAGTATTTTTCGCTTGGTTCAAATACCAGCTGCTCTTAAAAAGGAACAGTCAATCTCGCCCTGGCGGATGTCTCTTGTGTATGAGTTTAGTTTCTAGAAGACTTCTGCTGCTGAGCAATCATTCTGGATGCTTTGCAAAACTGCATTTGTTTGGATAGACTCATGCACCTCTGCAGTCCCTCATCATCACAGAGCTCCCCATGGTGGACAGAGTGTCTTGGCAGGGAAATACCACTTAATCGTGGACAACTAATTTCAGAAAAAGTTAAAATATCTCTGACTACTAATTTAAGGTCTTTGATAATTGATACAGATTTACCTTTCTTATTTTTACTCCCAGAATTCAACCAGATTCAGAAGTCTGAACCTTAAGAAAAACATGTCATGTGACAAACATGCTATGTTTGCAGTGTTCGGCATACTTGGTTGTGAGATCCTTATTCAGAAAGGTAATGCTCTGTTCCTAGGTAAACGTTCATGGAAATTAAAGCATGTCATTTCTGCTGACAAACATCTCTACCTCATTGGAAATGAAATAGAAGGCACCTCAAAAATAAACATTTAAAAGAACAGTATTTACTACAACCACTCTTCATTTAAAGACCTACTTATTTAACAGCCACTCAGACTTAAGACCAGTTCTACTGGGCAGGGATTCCCCTTCCTTGGTCTGTTTTTGTTTCTGGAATCTTCTTACTTACTCTTTGTACTGTTCCCACAGTCAGTCAGTACTTACTACACGACGTGTTCTCATTCACACAAAACTACATATTTTGTTTAGAAATTTGTGCTTTCTTGTGCACCCACAGTAGTATTCAAAATAAATGAAAATGATAACAACAAATTTAAATGACTGTGTTGTGCTATCTCTTGTCACTCTCTGAAACTTATCTAATGGATACTTTTATTTATTTTCTTTTAGAGAGAGATTTTTGGTATAGGGTATGTGTGCTAGCTGGACAGAGAGAGAGAGAGTCAGAACCCCCCCCCCCAGGGGGGCTGGTCACACCACAATCACTTATCCTCCATTTTCCTCTTGGGATTTTGGGCACACACACACACACACACACACACACATGCATTCAGTATGTTTCAAGCCACAGGGTCCAGATCTCGAACTACAGCCAGTCACATGAGAGTCCAGTGTCTTAACCATTATGCTCCTGCTGGCCCCATAAAGTATGCTTTTTGTATAACATCGATAATGTCATCCAAAGTTATAGAGTGCTTTCCTTCAGGGTTTCATGAACACACAGTTATGATTGATTAATATATTTATAGTCTTTTTTACAGGTTAAGAAAATAAAAATTTCTTTAGTAGAGCTGTTTTTAAGGCCCAGCAGTTAACATAATGGCTATGTCGCTGAACTCCCATGTAGTCGACTGCGGTTCGAGTCCCAGGCCCAATGGCTTAAACTCACACCGGGTGCATGTGTGTGCGTGCCCATGATCCCGAAAGGAGAATGGAGGAGAAGGGATTGCGGCGTGGCCATCCCATCTGGGGGGTGATTTCTCACTTTCTCTCTCTCTGTCTCTCTCTGTCTTTCTGGTGAGCCCATGTGCCCTATAGCAAAAACCTCTCCAAAATAAAAAAAATAAAAAAAAAAGTAGAGCTGTTTTTAAACAATGTCTTAAGTGGTTATGAAACATCACGAGATATAGATGTGCTCCAGTATCTTAATAAATGCTGAGACTGCCTTTTCTTGGCTAGTCAGTTTGTTTTGTGTTGCTTAAGCAGTACAAAAGAAAACAAAAAATGTTATAAACATACTTTAAAAACATATGTCCATAATACTATGCAAATATTCTTTCTTCAAAATGAGGTTTCATTGATCAGGTTTGTAAAGTGGAAGGATAAGTATTTTTATTTTCCTTACAAAAGAAAAAAATGTTAAATTATAGCCCAAAACAGTTACAACAAATGAAAGGGAAGAGGAATGATATAACAGCTGGGTTCTGGCAGGGTACAGAATTCATTTAGAGATTAAAAAAATATATTAATGAGAAGAATATTTATGTGGTGTACGGTTTTTATAGATCTATTAATGCCTTAAGTTTCCACAAATTGGATGGCTTAAAACAACAGAAAATGAGGATCTCACAGTTTTCAAGTCTGGTGCCACAGTTATGGTGTTGGTTGTACCTCACGCCATCAGAAGGCTTTCAGAAAAAAAGTTATTTCTTGTCACTTCCGGGTATGTGGTTCCTGGACTTCCTTGCTTTGTGGAAAAAAAAAAAAAAAAGAAAACACGGCAATTCATTGCTTCCCCTACACATGATGTTCTTTTCTGTTTCTCTGAGTCTATTTTCAAAATCTCTTTATCTCTCTCTCTCTCTTACAAAGACACTTATTGGATTTTGTGCCACCCTAAACCACAATGGTCTCATTTCAACATCCATATGTTAATTATATCTGCAAAACCCTTTTTGTTCAAAGAAGGATACTTAGGAGGGGGTCAAATAAATATATTTAGAAGAGTCAAAATTCAATCCACTACTCATGAGAATGAAGAGTTGATAGTGAGAGTTTTAGAAGTTTTCAGTACCAAATTGATACTATCTAGCTACAGTCAGAGGGAATCTGGTTACAGAACAAATTTAAGATCTGCATAAAAAGGGATAGGCAGGTGGTGTGGTAGTCAAAGCACTAGACTCCCAGAACCTAACCACAGTTTAAGTTCTGGACATGACAGTTTGGTTTCTCTCTTTCCATCTCTCTCTCTCTGGTCACAATTTTTTTTTTGGAGAGGTTTTCGCTATAGGGCACGTGTGCTCGCCAGACAGAGACAGACATAGAGACAGAAAGCAAGAAATCACCCCCCAGAGGGGATGGTCACACCGCAATCCCTTCTCCTCCATTCTCCTCTCGGGATCTTGGGCACGCACGCACACGTGTCCGGCATGAGTTTTAAGCCACCGGGTCCGGGACTCGAACCACGGTCGACTATGTGGGAGTCCAGCGACATAGCCATTACGCTAACTGCTGGTTTCCTCTCTGGTCACAATTTTGAAAACAATGATAATAATTAAAAGAAATAATTCTTTAAAAATAAAAAGATTTGCACAATAAGAGTAGTTCATTCCCTTAGTATTTGTAGTGTTCAAGGGACATGGACAGAAACAAGAGATAGATAAGCAGGAAAATGCAAAGAAATCCTGATCCCCCTGCATCCCCTTTACTGCTTCTGGACTGTATCACTGATTATATTCAACAACAGGATCAGACAACAAGAGAAAGTGCATCTGAAGAAACTGGAGGGTTAAAGATTATTTATCTCAGGGCATGACCCTAATTGGTATTTATACAAAGTACAAAGCTACCTTTTATTTTTTTGCTCAGGCATTCTCAACCCAGTAGTCAACCATGAAGACAAGCAGGCCTTAAACTAACTCTGTGAAAGGAAGGTCTCTTTATGTAATGTGTGATCACAGTTACAATTTTATCATTATTTGCGATCATAGGAACAAAGCTAACAGTGTGTTTCTATACTGGCCTTATAACAAAGCTATAAACAGAGTATCTCTATAAATCATAGCTTTATATCATGCTAATAACTTAGCTAGTACTTTTCTCAGTGCCATCATGATATCTTTGTTCCTCAGAGTATATATGATGGGATTCAAAGTTGGTATCAAAATGGTGTAGAAAATAGAGATTAGCTTCCCCATTTCTTCATACTGATTTGGTTTGGCTTGTAAATAAGTAATGGTAGCTGTCCCATAAAATAACACAACTGTCAGGTGAGAAGAGCAGGTGGAAAAAGCTTTAGACCTCCCTGTGGCTGATGACAATTTCAAAATGTTGGAGATTATTTTATCATAGGATACAACAATAAGCAGAAATGGAACCATGATGAACACCACTGTAACTCCAATTACATAGAATGCTATGCCATTCACAAATGTTTCCCCACAAGCAAGCTTGAGTATTGGTGGGATGTCACAGAAGAAATGATTGATTGTGTGAGATGCGCAAAAGGGCAAAGAGAAAACCTTCCATGTTTGCCTGATGACAGCTGGAACTGCAGTGATCCAGGAGGCAGCCACCAGCTGGATGCAGACCTTGTGGTTCCTCACTAGAGCATAATGGAGAGGGTTACAAATGGCCACATAGTGGTCGTAGGCCATCACTGCAAGCAGGAGGCACTCTGTACTCCCAAGCATAAGGAAAAAGCACATTTGTGTCTTACAGGCAAGGAAAGAAATATGTCCCTTCTGAGTCCAAAGGTCCATGAGCATTATCGGTAGAATTACTGTTACATAACAGATTTCCAAAAAGTAAAAAATGACCAAGGAAAAAGTACATGGGGGTCTGAAGAGCAGGGTCAATTTTTGTTATTAATATTATAATGGTATTGCATACCAAGATAGTCAAATATATGATTCAAAATACACCAAACAGAATCCATTTGAGATTGAGTGTATAAGAAAACCCCAAGAGAACAAATTCCATCATTGTAGTGATATTTGAATATTCTGTTTTAATTTGCTCTTTATCTGCAGATATGATAAATTAAAAATGATTAATTAATTCATGTATTCAACCATATTTTCTCCAGAAAAGATACATTAATTGGAAGAGGTACATTAAAATACTTATATAATTTCTTGGGACCAGCAGTTAGCATAATGGCTATGTTGCTGGATTCCCACGTAGTTGACTGCGGTTCGAGTCCCAGACCCGGCAGCTTAAACTCACGCCAGGTGCGTGTGAGTGCGTGCCTAAGATCCCGAGAGGAGAATGGAGGAGAAGGAATTGTGGCATGGCCATCCCATCTGGGCGGTGATTTTTCGCTTTCTATCTCTCTGTCTCTCTTTGTCTTTCTGGTGAGCACATGTGCCCTATAGCAAAACCTCTCCAAAAAACAAAAAATATTTATATAATTTCTCAAATTATTTCTACCATTACTAGGAAACGAGCTTATTATTCCCAGGAACTGAGGGTAGAAACATCACAAAGGAACTGGTATTGGGGATGAAATCAATTAAAGAAGTATAATGATAATATATTTTACAGATTTGGATGTTATGATACTAGAGAGAGTATGCAGTGTGCATTATTTAGAAAATACTGTGTAGTAATAATATCTTATTATTTCATCAGGAAGAGTAGAATTATGATATGGTCTCTTGGTTTTGTTTTGTCCAGGTTCATTTTCTTAGTAATGGTAGTCTTATTTCATATTTTTTTCATTCAAAGAAAATTGTTCCCCTTAAAGTTTTCATTTAATTTTTATTCAAAAGAGTTTTTCTTTTTTAAGTATTTTTTATTGCCACAGGGTGTGTGCCTTCCCAGAGTCAAATAGAATTTTAAGTCATTTCTTTTATCCTCTAATGACAATCATTTTTCTTAAATTGAGGAAATACATGTATCCAATATTATTACTTAACTGATGTGTCTCTCCCATTACTTATACTAAATATGAAAACATTAATTTCAGCATGCTGTTCATCAATTTTACCTATTAATCTTCCCTATGTGGTTTTTAATAGATTATTAGTTACCTTTTAACTTGAACAAGAAATATTACCCGTACATTGCAATACTTGTTATATATCTCTCCTTATCCATGTGAGAGTCTTTTTTGTCATATAATTCTCTTATAATCAAATGCAACTTCCTTTCTCTATTTTCTATTCATATTGTTGCCTTATAGAAGTACAACTTTAATTAAACCTAAAGATTATTTACTCTGGTTATACCAGTGGCCAAATATATGAATGGCACTGAAAACCAAACAAAAGCATATAAAATTAAAAATAACCCCTCTTTCTGCTGCACTTCATATTTATGTCATCTGGTATGAAGTTGGCAAGTCAGCATGACTGGATGATGCCCATTACAATTTCTCAGTGTTTGTTTTCTAACATTTCAAAAAAATTTACCTATTTGTTTATCTCCTCAAATCTACTACACTATATACCTTCTAGGTCAGTCAGCTGATGCTTTGAATTACTACGCTGATAAATAATATGATCAGGCAAATATTCTCTTATATTTACATACTTCTAATAGTAATAGTTATCAAAGTTACTTTAAATTAATTATTTTTATTAGTGTTATTATTTGACATACACCTAATTTTATTTAACTTTAAAGTTAAGAGCTACATGATGGAGAACAATTTGGAGATTCCTCAAAAATCTACAAATAAAACTACCATATGATCCAGCAATCCCACTCCTTGGTATCTACCCAAAGGATAGAAGAATACTTAATTGGAAAAGTGCTTGTACATCAATGTTTATTGTGGCACTATTCACAATTGCTAAGTCATGGAAACAACCCAAATGCCCATGAACTGATGAATGATTAGAAAAACTGTGGCACATATACTCAATGGAATACTATTCACCTATGAAAAACAACAAAACCCTGGCTTTTGACAGGAAGTGGATGAATATGGAAGACTTACTGCTGAATGAAGCAAACCAGGCTATGAAGGAGAGGCATTGTATGTCCCCACTTAATATATACCAGTGTCTGCACTCTATGACTGAAACTAATTGACTAAAGGATATAGAAACACAGTATATAGATGTAAATACCAGATATAGTGTGTGTGAAAGAGGAGGGTCTGAGGAAGGACATTTGGGGGAGGGACAGGGAGGCAAAGCATTAATGGCACAAAGAGGTGTGGTATTATCTGTTGAAGATATTTTGTAGTTTTATCAACAGTACTAGGGAGAAATGTTCACCTGTTGAAATATCCATTTTGTAAGACAAATAATAATGTGGTTGAATGTATGGAGGAAAATGAAATTACAATAAATAAATAAATAAATAAATAAATAAATAAAATATCAAAAAAAAGAAAAAAAGATATGTGATAGCTTCAAAAAGTTCATGGAAACACATATTATAAAAAAACTATACATGACTTTGAAAACATTTTTATACTAAATAAACATTTTTTATTTCAAAAAAGAGCTACATGATGTATATTAAGCAACTAACTCATTTTCAGATAAAGTTTACAGAATTTAATGCTCTTATTATTTGAATCTTGATCCTCAAATTTAGAAATATCACAAACATAGTCTAACAGTCCAATTTTAACTTTCCTTTATAAATGTCCATGTTCTGTGTACAAGTGTAAATGATTTTTATGCTATAAATTTTTGGTTACTTTTCTTTCTCAAATTCTCACTCTATTTCTACAATGTTTTTTGCTTTGTTCAAATACCAACTGCTCTTAAATAGAAACAGTAACTCTTACCCTGATGGAGATCTTCGTGTATCAATTTAATTTCTAGAAGTTCATTTTCTTTAACCCCTGTCTCTATACCACTTGAGAAGTTGCTTGAGGAGAGATTATTGCATTTTTATGATGTACCATTATGCAATTTGCAGCATTTCAAATCAATCATCTCTTAAACAAGTCTCTTCCTTACTGAGACATTGATTCTACCACCCTCTACTACTTATCTCTTTCTCTTTTTTTCCCCTTTGCTTTCATTTGCAGTGTATATTACTGTGTTGAAAGCATAGAAGCATAGAAAGTAAGTTGTGAATACAGGCACCAATTTCAGGCTGGCTTATTTTGCTGACTTCATGCTGATTACGTTTTGCTTGTTTATTTAAAGTAAATTTGAAATTGTTGGTCTTTAAAAAAAAATTTCTAGAAGACTGCTTCTGTTGGGCGATCATTGTGGTCACATTTCAAAACTATATGTGTTGGGTAGACTCATCCACCTGCTTAGTCCCTCACTGCACAGAGCTCTCACAGTGGAGGGAGTCTCTTGGCATGTAAATACTACTTCATTGTGTAGAACTACTTTTAGAAAAAAGTTTAAAGCTTTCTGTCTAAGGTACTTGGAAAATGATACAGATTTATCTATCTTATTTTTATCTCATAAATCAACCAGATCCAGAAACACAAGCCTTCAGAAAAATGTCATGTGACACAACCATGCTATGCTGCTCTCTTCTGCATGCTTGGTTGTGAAGTCCTTATTCAGAAGGGTAATGCTTTGTAGGTAAACTTTCATGGAAATGAAAGCATGTCATTTCTGCTGAGAAATATCTAGGTATTTTATTGTTTTTTTCATATCAAGTTGCCTAATCACACATCAGGGAATATATCTAGCTCATTGAAAATGAGATACAGGCCGCCTCAAAATAAACATTTTAAAAAACATTATTTACTACAACCACTCTTCATTTTAAGAGCTATCTGTTTAACAGCCACTCAGACTTAAGCCCAATTCTCCATGGCAAGGAATCCCCTTCTTTGGTCTTTTTTTGTGTCTGTACTTGTCTTTATTTTTTCTTTTTTGTTTTACATTATTATTATTAATTATTATTATTATTATTATTATTATTATTATTTTACATTCAATTGCTATACATCATTTATCTTGTAGAAATAATTTATCCAACATGAAATATATCTCAGACTAGTCCAGTTGAGAATACCATATACAGCAAGTTATATACCATTTCTGTATCCACAAATGTCTTACTTCTCTATTTTTCTCCCTAATTTCCTTCCATACACTCTTCCTCTCTCCCACCCTCCTTCTACATGGTCCCTGAAATCTTCTTCTTTAGTCTTTGTATTGTTACCACAACCAATTAGTACTTACTACATGAAGTGTTCACATTTACACAAGACTAAATATTTCGCTTATAAATTTGTACTTTCTGCTAAATATTTTGCTTATAAATTTGTACTGCATCCATAGAAATATCCAGAATACATAAAAATAATTACAACACATTTAAATCATTGTGTTGACCTGTGTCTTGTCACTTTCTGGAATTTATCTAATGTATCCTTATTCTTTTGTTTTTTGGACAGAGATTTTTGTTGTAGGCTGCATGCACTCGCTGGACAGGCAGAGTTATAAAATTTGCCCTGAGGGGATGGCTACACCACACGCACATCTCCTCCATTCTTTTCTGGGGATTTAGGGCGCGCACACACACACACACACACACCCAGTGTGAGTTTCAAGCCGCAAGGTACCGCACTCGAACTGTGGTTGGCCTCATGGGAGTTCAATGCGTTTTTAACCACTATGCCATGTTCTGGCCCCATAATTTATGCTTTTTGTATGGATATAATTATTGTATTATTCTAGGTGGCATCACATGACATCTAATGAAAAATACATACTCTATGGTGCCACAGCACACCACAAGACATCTACATTTTAACTTCTCGCTTATTGACCAATTATCTTAATGACTTATACATAGGGATGGAATTTGGTCATTACATGAGGACTGTATGTCCGGGGGGGTGGGGAATAAACAACTTTTTCTCCTAACATCTTTTTCCTATTTCAGCCACTTGCAGACATGTATGGATATTAGAATAGCAGGCATAAAATCTATGACGACTATGTGTAATTATACTAGCTCCTTTCTGTATGGGGTTCAATAACTATTTGTCAGTTTTTCTAAAACTGCATTCATTTTTATTTATGTTAAATCTGCTTCAATTTGGTACAGCATGCTTCTCACACTGGCCCTCTGTCCCCTTTTTGTCACTGATTTTGTATTTGCACATGGAGCATCTTTCACTTATTTCTACTAATGAGAACTTCACTCATCATTTGTCACAAACTTGTCAGTTCCACACAGGCTGGAACAAATTCAATGTCTATTTTCCATTGTGGTAGACTAATATACTGTCCATCCTATCATTAGAAAGTAGAATTGGTTACTACGTTATCCAATTAAATATCACAATCATTGAAAAAAATCTAAAAACTGAAATAATACCTTAGGTATATCAATGGCTTAGCAAATAAAGAAGTGTCTTACACTCATGGGACCAGCAGTTAGCGTAATAGCTATGTTGCTGGACTCCCATGTAGTTGACCGTGGTTCACGTCCTGGACTTGGTGGCTTAAAACTCATGCTGGACACGTGTGCGTGCGTGCGTGCCCAAGAACCCCAGAGGAGAATGGAGGAGAAGGGATTGCGGCATGGCCATCCCCCATGGGGGGCGATTTCTCCCTTTCTGTCTCTCTGTCTCTCTCTGTCTGTCTGGCAAGCGCATGTGCCCTACTGCAAAAACCTCTCAAAAAATGTATAAGATACATAGGAATAAACCTAACTAATTAAAGTCAATGACATTTACAAAGAAACCATGAAAATATTTAAAAAGACATTTAAAGAAACATAAAAAAGTGGAAGAACATCCCATGTTCCTGGATTGGAAGAATTAATATAATCAAAATGCCAATTCTACTGAAATTAATCTACCTATTTAACAGAATTCCAATCCAAATACCAGAGACATTCTTCACAGAACTAGAAAAGACAATCATAAAATTTTTCTGGAATCATAAGAGACCTCATTTGCCAAAGCAGTCCTGTGCAAGAAGAATGGAGTGGGCAGGATCTTATTCCCTGACCTCAAAATATACTACAAAGTGCTGATAATTAAAATGGCATAGTATTGGGAAAAACAAAATAAAATAAAACAAACAAAACATAAAAACAAAAACCAGACAGGTGAACCAATAGAATAGAATAGAGACCCCAGAAATAAACCCCAAAACTTACAGCCAACTGATTTTTGGCAAAGGATACCAAACAATCCAATGGGAAAAGAAAACTTCTTTAGCAAATGGAGCTGGAAAAAACTGGGGATCCACCTGCAGAAAGATGATACTGACTCCCTATCTTTCCTCATTAACAAAAATCAACTCAAAATTGATAAAGATCTGAACCTAAGACTTCAAACTATAAAACTACTGGTGGAAAATACTGTGTAAACTCTGGGAGACATTGAGGTATGTAAAGACTTCTTAACTAAGACTCCCAAAGCATGGGCAAAAATCCCTCCAATAGACAAGTGGGATTATATTAGATTAAGAAATTTTTGCACAGCAAAGGACACAGTAATTAGTGTGAATCAACAACTGTCAGAATGGGAGAATATTTTTGTAAACTATGCCTCAGATAAGGGACTGATAACAAGAATACACAGAAAACTCAAGCAGCTTAAAAAAAAAAAAAGATTAACCCAACTAAAAGATGGAAAAATGAACTAAATAAAAATCTCTCTACGGAAGACATATGAACAGCCAAAAGGCATATGAGGAAATGTTCAACATTCCTCATCACAAGTGAGATGCTGATTAAAACCAAGATGAAATACCACCTAACCCCTGTCAGAATGGCAAAGATTAAAAATACAAAAAGTGAAAAGTGCTGGCAGGATTGTGGTAAAAGGGAAACTCTCTTACACTGTTGGTGGAAATGTAAATTTGTTCAACCACTATGGAAAACAATAAGGAGCTTCCTCCAAGATCTACAAATAGAACTACCATTTGATCCAGCAATCCCGCTTCTGGGTATTTACTCAAAGGACAGGAGAATGCTCAGTCAAAAAAGCACTTGCACGTTATTGTTTATTGCAGCATTATTCACAATTTCAAAGACATGGAACCAACCAAAATGTCCACAAACAGATGAATGAATTGAAAAAGTGTGGCACATATACCCTGTGGAATACTATTCAGCCATAAAAAACAACAAGACTCTGACATTTGATAGAAAGTGGTCAAATACAGATGATATATTGCTGAGTGAAACAAGCCAGGTTATGAAAGACAGGTATTGTATGTATCCACTTAATATATACCGACTATCTCCATTCTATGGTAGAGATTGAAATATTGGAGGGCATCAAAGCAGTTAAAATAGTTATGGATGCTGAAGACAGTGTGGAATGTGAGGGAGGGAGAAGTGAGGAGTATAGAAAAGAAAAGAGGAGAAAATAGGCATGACATTTGTGGGACACAGAAATGGTTTATTGCCTTTGATGATAACATGTATAGTATTCTCAACTAGACTGATCTGAGAAGAATTTCATGTTAGGTAAATTCTCTTTACAAGCCAAATGATGTATAGTGAGTGAGACTCTTAGAATGAAGAATTACTGGTTCTGAATTACTAGCCACAAAATCGTGCCATGATATGATGAGTGTAAGACACTTCTTTCTTTTTTTCTTTCTGTTTTTTTTTTTTTTTTTTCTTTTTTGGAGAAGCTTTTGCTATAGGACGCGTGCACTCACCAAAGAGACAGTGAGAGACAGAGAGACAGAAAGCAAGAAATCACCCCCCAGGGGGGCTGGCCACACTGCAATCCCTTCTCCTCCATTCTCCCCTTGGGATCTTGGGCATGCACGCACATGCGCCTGGCGTGAGTTTAAGCCACCAGGTCCGGGATTTGAACCATGGTTTGCTACATGAGAGTCCAGCAACATAGCCATTACGCTAACTGCTGGTCTCATGAGTGTAAGACACTTCTTTATTTGCTAAGCCATTGATATACCTAAGGTATTATTTCAGTTTTTATATTCTGACACTTCCCTGTATTCATTTATTACTTCAAGAAGTTTTTTTTTTGTAAACCTTTGAGCATTCAAAGTATATCATAATATCGTCTGCAAATAAAGATATTTTCAACTCTTCTTTGCCTATTTGAATGCCTTTTATATTGTTCTCTTTCCTGATTGCATTGGCTAAGACTTCCAGCTCTATATTGAAAAGGAGTGGGGAAAGTGGGCAGCCTTGTATAGTACCTATTTTTAGTGGAAAGGCTTTTAGCATTTCCCCATTCAGTATAATGTTAACCATAGGTTTTTTATATATGGCTTTGCTTGTGTTGATAAATGATTCTTCTATCCCGATCTTGCTGAGAGTCTTAATCATGAAGGGATATTGCATTTTATCAAATGTTTACTCTGGATTAATTGAAATCATCATATAGTTTTTATCTTTCTTTCTGTTAATATGGTGTATTATATTTATGGTCTTGCATATGTTGAACCACTCTTGCATCCTTGGAATAAAGCCTACCTGGTCATGATGAATTATCTTTTTTATATATTGTTAAATATGATTTGAAAGTATCTTTTATTTTTTTTGTACTTCTTTTATTTTTCTTTTTTTGGAGAGGTTTTTGCTTTAGGGCATGTGCGCTCGCCAGACAGACAGAGACAGAGAGACAGAAAGCAGAAAATCACCCCCCGGGGGGGATGGCCATGCCACAATCCCTTCTCCTCCATTCTCCTCTAGGGATCTTGGGCACGCACGCACACGCACCCGGCGTGAGTTTAAGCCACCGGGTCCGGGACTCGAACCACAGTCGATTACGTGGGAGTCCAGCGACATAGCCATTATGCTAACTGCTGGCCCCATTTGAAAGTATCTTGTTGAGAATTTCTGCATCTGTATTAATCAGAGATATTGGTCTGTAGTTTTTTGTTTGTTTGTTTGTTTGTTTTTGTCATGTCTTTATCTGTTTGGGGAATGAGAATGATGGAATCTTCATAAAAAGAGTTTGGGAGGTTTTCTTCTTTTTGGATCTTTAGAAATCATTTGAGTAGAATGGGGCTTAGCTCTTTCTTAAAAGTTTTGTAGGATTCAGAAGCACAGCCATCATGACCTGGACTTTTCTTTGTCAGGAGGTTATTTATTACTGATTCAATCTCATGGCTCCTTATGGGTCTATTCAAGTTTTCTATGTCTTCCTGTTTCAATCTTGGCAGATTATATGCATCCAGGAATTTGTCCATCTCCTCCATGTTCTCTTGCTGTTGGCATATGGTCACTCATAATATCCTCTAATGATGTTTTGTATTTCTTTTGTGTCTGTTGTAATGTTGTCTGTTTCATTATGTATTTGATTTATCCGGTTTCTTTATTTCTTCTTCATTAGTCTAAGTAATGGTGTGTCGATCCTGTTCATCTTTTCAGAGAAGCAGCTTTTGCTTTCACTTATTTTCTGTATAGTTTGTTTAATTTCTATTTCATTTATGTGTGCTTGAATCTTTTCTTTTAACCTGGCTTTTTGTTTTTGTTTTTGTTTTTCCAGTCCTCTGAGGCATGATATTAGGTTGCTTATTTGCCATCTTTGCATCTTTTCTTATGCACACTAATTGCTATGAATTTCCCTTTTATGACTGCTTTTGCCATGTCCCATACTCATTATCACTTGTTTCCACAAACTTTTTAATTTTAGACTTAATTTCTTTGGTAGTTAAGATGTCATTCAGAAGTAGTTTGTTTAGTTCCCATGTGTTTGTGTATTTTTGAGGATTTTTCTTGAAATTAATATTAAGTTTAATTCCATCATGGTCAGAAATTGCTGGATAGTTTCTATGCCTTTGAATATGTAAAGACTTGATTTGTCATATGGTCAGTCTTTGAAAAGGTTACATGTTGTGGTGAGAAAAATTTATATTTTGTGGTCTTAGGGCAGATATTTCTATAGATATCTGTCAAGTCCATTCGATTTATAGTATCGATTAGGTCTTGTATCACTTTGCTAATATTTTTGTCTATAAAATCTATCTAAAGAAGATAATGGGGTGTTGAGATCTCCAAAATTTATAATATTGCAATCAATCTCTTTTTTACCTCTAGCAATTTTTCCTTCATGTATTTAGGTACTCCCTAGTTGGGTGCATAGATATTTATACGCTTTATGTCTTCTTGATGAATTAGTCCATTTACTACTACATAATGCCCTTCTTTGTCTCTTCTTACAGTCTTTGTCTTAAAGTGAATTTTGTCTGAAATCAGTATCTCAACTCCAGTCCTTTTTTGATTCCTATTTGCATGGGATATCTTTTTCCAGCCCTTCACTGTTAGTTTATGTATGCCTTTAACCATATGGTGCATTCCTTCTAGGCAACAGATAGAGGGTTTTTATTTCTTTATCTATTCAGCCAGTCTGTGTCTCTTGATTGAATAATTTAATCCATTAACGTTCAATGTTATTGTCGATATTTCCAGACATGTTTCTATCATTAAGTGAGACATTTCTTGGTTGCTTATTGTTCTCTTCTATCTGTCTGTCTGATTTTTTAGTTTTCTTGGTATAGCACTCCTTTCATATCTTATTAAAGAGGTGATCTGGAATTGGTAAAATCATTTCAGGTTTTGTTTATCTGAGAATGTTTTTATCTTTTTTTTCCATATCTAGGATAATCTTGCCAGATATGGTATACTTGGTTGAAATTGTTTTTCATTTAACACTTTTGACAATATTTCCCCATTCTTTCATTGCCTGCATTGTTTCTGATGACAGGTCCAATGTTAGCCTGATGGGGTAAACTTTGTAAGTAACTTGACAATTCCTTCTTGCCAATTTTAGTATCTTGTCTGTGGTTTGGGTCAATCTGGCTATGATATGCTTTGGAGATCTTCTTGGGTTGGTTCTACTTGGTATTCTATGTATTTCTTGGTTCTGGGTATTTGAATGCCTCTCTAGGTTTGGAAAGTTTTCTTACAGGATTACATGGAATAAATTATTAATGCCCTTACTATTTTTTCCTCTTCTGGGATACCAATTATCTAGATGTTTGCATGCTTGATGGTATCTAGTATATTGTTCTATATCATCCTCATTTTTCTTGGTTGCTTTCTCAGTCTTTTTGATCATTTTTTCTAGGTCAGAGGTTTTGTCTTCTACATTCGAGATTTGATCTTCTGCACCATCTAATCTGCTTTTAATACTCTCAAGGGCATTTTAAATTTCCTGTATCTCATTGTTTATCTCGAACAATTCTGTTTGATCCTTTTTTATGGTATGTATTTCTTCTTTCAAATCATGAAAAGCCTTCCTAATCTTCTGGAATTTTTCTCTTTTCTCTTGCATCTCATTTAGTTTGATCACTACAAATATTCTAAATTGTTTATCTTACATTTCCATGAGTTCCATTGTGTTGTCTGTGGGTGAAGAGGAATTGCTGTTTTCCCTTGGGGGAGTGACATATTGTTGGTTGTTCATATTTCTTGTGCCTCTGCAATGGTTTCTAGTCATCTGGTATGTAAATGATTCTTCCTTTACTAGGATGGAGTGAGGTAAGTCACAAGCTTATCTCAAAATACCACTTTGTTTGTTGAACTTATTTCAACAAACCTGAGAGTCCAAAGGCAAGTGGACAAAACATACAAGTTTTTTAAAAACAGTTACATAAAATAAATAATTCAGAGAAAAAAGACATCTATCCCAAATTGTCAGATCAATTGCTCTAATTTATATTTGTCAGTTTATAAACTTTATGTCAACATAATTATAATTAGACTCTAATATCCTTCCCTTCAAAGCTAAATAACAAAATTTATTTTTATGCATCTCATTTTAAAGAGAAGAAATTATAGACATCCCTTTGAAGAACTAATTTCCCATAGGAATTTTTTTTTATGAATTATTTTGTTTGAAGCCTTGATTTTCTTGTGCAACAATTTCATATAAAAATCACATGATTTTTGAAGCCTAATTCTTAGTGATTTGGGAAGTGCAGCATATTTATCTTATAGTTGGACACTTGACAACTTGGGCAGATGAAGTGCTCTTATATATTGAATTCTTTATTTTTATAGATGCTATTCATAGACCAAGCAGCAGAATATAATTTAATTTCAGTTGTGGGATTTATTCGCATGGATATTATGACCTCACAAACCTCCAGGGTCTCCTACTTGTAAAAATATTACTCAAGAAAAGAGCATGAGGACCTTAAAAGTTACTTTTATATACCTTTATTTTAAGTATATTTTTAATATTTTTAAAATCTTATAGAGATCACAGAAACATATTTTCATTTAATTGATCCAATGCTATTAGGTATTTTAATATTTACATATAAAGTTACTTGTTACTGCATCACTAAGAAAGAAATCGGGGCCAACATGTGGCATGGAAGTTAAGATAATGGATCTCACAGAACTGGCCAAGTGGTTTGAGTACCAGACCCAGTGACTTAAAAATCACACTGGGCACATGTATATGTATCATCAAAATCTTGAGAGGAGAATGTAGGGGGAGAGATTGCAGTATGGCCATCCCCCCAGGGGGTGATTTCTCACTTTTCTTTTCTCTCTCTCTCCCTCACTGTCTTGTTCAGATGTTGTTTTTAGAATTATTTATTTAATTTTATTTATTCATTCATTTATTTTAATTTGACCAGAGGGAGACACACACAGACACACACACACACACACACACACACACACAGAGAGAGAGAGAGAGAGAAAGCAAAATCTACATTTTTACTTTGAACCTGTAACTTGAGGGATATTCAGTCTCTAATTTTTCTTTCCTCTCTTCCTCCTTCCATCCTTCTTTTCCTTCTTTACTTCCTCTCCCTTTCTTCTCTTACTCTCTTTTCTTCTAATTTATTTTTGGCCAGAGACACAGAAAGTAAATAAGCAAGAAAGAACTCCTCAAGGGGGATGGGTATGCTGTCATTTCCTCTCCTCCATTCTCACCTAGGGACCTTGGGCACACATACACACACAGCACCATGTTTCCAACACATCAATTCTAGAACTTGAATGGCATGATCGGCCATTTGAGATCCAGCCACATTAACTACTGTGCCACTGACTGACTTGAGAGTCTAATTATAAGGATTTTTGTTACTATTTGTGGACTGTATCATTTATCTTGGAATTATGTCACTTCAAAAGCTTTTTTATCCTAATAGATATTTGTCTTTTCAACTTAGTTTTTGTTTGTAAGGGCTTATATTATCATCGTACTATTTGGTGTATACATTTCAAATTTTCACTCTCAGGCAGTTACATTTTGACATTTATACCAGTTTCATGATTTTTTGTGTCATCTTTGTTTTGACATTTAAATATGGGTGTAGATATCTTAATCTACTTTATGTCAATTTTCTAAAAGGATCCAAATGGGTGTAGGATTTTTTATATCTTGTGAATTGGGGGTGGAAGGTTCTACAGATGTCTGTTAAGTCCATTTGATTTATGGTATCGCTTACATCCTTTATACCTTTGCTTGGTTTTTGACTAGGTGACCTGTCTAAAGGAGATAGTGGGGTGTTGAGGTCCCCAACAATTAGTGTGTTGCAGCCTACCTCTCCTTTTAGATCTAACAGTTTTTCCTACATGTATTTGAGTACTCCTGAGTTAGGTGCATAGATATTTATAAGCATTATATCTCCTTGATGTAATCAAGACATTACTACTATAAAATGTCCTTCTTTGTTTCTTCGTATAGTTTTGTTTTAAAGCTTATTTTTTTTTGGAAATTAATATTGCTACTCCAGCTCTTTTTTGGTTCCACTTTGCATGGAATACATTTTTCTAGCTCTTCACTTTTGGTTTATGTATGTCTTTAACCATTAGATGCATTTCTTGTAGGCAACAGATAGAGGGTTTCTGTTTTTTTTTTTTTTTTTTTTTTTTTTTTTTTTTTTTTTTTTTTTTTTTTTTTAATCCATTCACCCAGTCTGTGTCTCTTGATTGGAGAATTTAATCCATTAACATTCAATACTATTATTGATATTTTTGGACTTGTACCAACCTTTAAGTTGGTACCAAGCCATTGCCTTAGTTATCTTTTATTCCCTTATTTATATATATTCATTCTTTAGTTTTTCTGGAAGAAGATTCTCTTCAGAGTTTATTGAACAGCAGGTTTGGTGTTGGCAAATTCTTCCAGGTTTTGTTTGTCTGAGAAGATTTTAATCTTTTTTTTTTCCCATATGAAGGCTAATCTTGCTAGATATATTAATCTTGGTTGAAATAATTTCTCTGTTAACATTTTCAGTATGTCTTTTAATTATTTCTTTGCTTGCATTGTTTCCATTAAAAGGTCCAGTGTTAGCCTGATGTGGTGGCTTTTGTAAGTCACTTGATGTTACCCTGAAAGGGCGCTGGCCGCCTGGCTCGGCGCGCTTTCTGTCCAGAGGATACGCGACCCCCAATCAACCACAAGAGTCAGTTCTTGATGCAAAATGCAAGAGGTTTTATTTTTCCAGCCAGCTGGGGTCTAAGCAAACACCTGACTCAGCAGGCCCGAGCGAGGACCCCGTTTTTAGGGTTATAGGTCTTTTTATAAGCAGGAGAAGGTATGCGGAAGTTTAATGGGTAGTTCATTTCTAGGGGGAAGAGTGGCAGTCTTGTGACACAGGTGCATGGGTTGTCTTTCTAGTTCCTTGTCCACATTCCATTTGCTCCGTTCCTGGGGGTTTGCATAATTAAGTCTGTCGGGGCAGTTTATCACAAGGGCAGTTTATCACAAGGGCGTCCGGCAAAAGCAAAGGTTAAATTTTATCTTTACAAAGCAAAAAGGAACAATTTAAATCTATTCTTACATTCCCCCATTTTGCGTTTTTTGGGAGAAGTTTTAATCATAAAACTTATGGACCCACAAGAGCATCGGGATAATTTTCTGACTGTTGGAGGGTCTGATATTGTTGTCGGAGCATGAGTACTTGAACTGCGCTTACTTGCTCACAGATGAAAGTGACTAGGCGGTTTAAAATGCAGGGTCCAAAGGTTAAGATGAGAAGGAGTATAATTAGGGGACCAAGCAAACTAGAGACAAGGGTGGTGAACCAGGGGGGACGGCTATACCAACTTTTGAACCATCCCTGCTGGGTTTCTCGGTCTTGATGCCTTTTGTCTAGCCATTCTCGAAGTTTAGTCATGGAGTCTTTAACGATTCCTGAATGGTCTGCATAGAAACAGCATTGTTCATTTAAAGCAGCACATAGTCTCCCTTCTTTAAGGAATAGGAGGTCGAGTCCTCACCTGTTTTGTAATACTACTTCAGACAAGGAGGTTAGGGATTCTTGAAGTTTAGTTATAGAGTTTTCTATGGCCCGTAGATCTTCGTCTATGGCTGCACGCAGGCTTTCTGCATATTGGGGGGCCTGTATAAGCACAATTGTCCCGGTTCCAATGCCCGTGGCCACTCCGAGACTTAATAATACTGCCAGGGTGGTCAACGAGACTGGGTCCCTCTTTTGTCCAAAATGTTTAAGGCCAAATTGGTTTTCAAAGGTGTCAGAAGCATAATAGATGACTCTGGGGAGTACCTGTACTAGAACACAGTAGTCAGAGTTGGGGTTGAACACCGAGGAAGAGACTCAAGGGGTCAGCCCAGTAGTACAAGCCCACCAACTGCCAGGAGGGGGCACTAAGTGTGTATCAGTGGAGTGGATGGTTGAAATAGTCTTATTACACAGATGCTGGTGGTCAGAGGGCACTTTGCCGAGGCAGGTGCCCTGTCCCAAGACCATTGCGAGGGTGAGCGTAGAGTTCCAACTGCAGGAGTGGGGGGAGGGAGTGGTGTTATAAGTTCCTGGGAAAGCTATGCCCTCATAGTAGGGGGCAGTTCGAGGCTAAGCACAGCCAACAGGACTCGGTAAGGCTGGGACTAGAGGAATTGAGGGTAGAGAAGGCTCCCTGTACTAAATTGAGAAGTCTCTGCCCAGTACTGGGGGGAGTTTGGAGTACTTGGGGTGAGGGTGGACTGAACTGTGGGGCTGGGTACTGGGGGTTTCTGAGGCTATTGGTTAGGCTGTTAGCCCTCTGACTGCTTACAATATAATTCTTGTTTGTGTGGTTTTATTGTATATCACCTGTAAATGCTATGCCACATACAGAAAGAGAAAAAAAAACAAAAAATTGCAGGTCCAGATTACATCTTCTCCAAAGTGTCTTCCCCACTGAACTTTGAGGCCTGACTTCTTCCCCTTGCCCAAAAGTAATTGGCTATAAAGAAAAGTCAGTCAGAAAGTCCTTCTCCCAAGACTCCACTGCCCATGAACATGGATGACTCCAAGGAATGAACTTCCCTAACATCATGGGACTTGACTTCTAGTAATGAACCTTCCTAGTGCTGTGGTACCAATGAGCCTTCCTAGCACTGTGGAATCTGTCAATTTTGTGACCTAAACAGGCATGCAGAGGAATGATTTTTGTCCAAAAGAGGGGACTGGGGACAGAAGTCTGACTGCTTTTTCCTACTTCTTTTTTTTTAATTTAAATCTACTTATTTGCATTCATTTATTATACATCATTACAGCATACAAAATGAGATTTCCCATCCAGAATACACTGTGTATTAGCTCAATCAAGCACATCGACATACATGTTATTGTCAACAAATAATTTTCCATTTCCTTTTTCCTGTATATTTTGCTTTTTTTTTTTTTTTGCCATCCTTGATTCCCTCTCACCCTCTGCTGTGTCCCTCCCTCCTCCCACACTATCTCTGGTATCCATGGTTGCTTTCTATGCCTTCCCCCCCCCCATTTTATTGATTCTCTAATGAACTTAATTAATCTAAATATTTCCAATAGCAAGTGCAGCTGATGTATACATATCCATGAACACAAGTCTGACTTTAGGCATAAACCTCAGTGACTAGAATGAACATACTATAAAGTAGCACCTATCTGGGGCTATATACCTTACTGCAGTCGTCAAATATGCATTTTTTTTTCATTTCAAGAAAAACAGTTTTCATGTTTTCTTTTTTTTTTTTTCATTTCCTCCTGAAGCTTTTTTTTTTTAAATTAATTAACTTACATTCATCCCCTACGCATCATCACAGCGTACAAAATGTCTGGTTTTAAGAGTTTTTGTCCGGTCTTGAGCTGTCAATAGGTTCATGTACCTACTATTTGAACAGAATACTAACCTGCTTTTTTCTATTTCTAAAATCCCTTCCAGAGGGCTTGGGGTGAGTCACACCCACAATCATTAACAGACCATTGTGACTCATTGATAACAGGACCCTTCCAACACTTTGTCCTTGGGACAGTTTCCTGTGACTGTATATAAGCCCCCTTATCTCTGTTCAAGTAAACTCTTTAGTAATTCCTTCTCCAAACCTACAAGCCCTGCTTCCACATGGTCTGTCTTTTTGGGCCAGGCCAATGGAAAGCTCTTCACTAAATTCTCTCACTCTTGCTTAAGAATCTTTGCCTACACCAATGTCTCCTAGAATTTCCTGGGAAAATGAGCTGAATAAACAGCTCTCTAAAGAAGACGTATGAACAATCAAAAAGCATATAAAAAAATGTTCAACATCTCTCATCATAAGTGAAATGTAGATCAAAACCACAATGAGATACCATCTAACCACAGGCAGAATGGCAAATATTAAATAAACCAGCAAAATGATTAGTGTTGGTGGGGATATGGTGAAAGGGGAACTCTCCTACATTGTTGGTGAGAATGTAAATTGGTCCAGCCACTGTGGAGAATGATATGGAGGTTCCTCAAAGACCTTCACATAGAACTACCATATGATCTAGAAATTCCACTCCTGGGTATCTACCCAAAGGACAAGAGAATGCTCAATCAGAAAAGCATTTGCACAGCTATATTTACTATGGCATTATTCATGATTGCTAAGACATGGAACCATCCCAAATGTCCACAAACAGCTTAGTGTATTGAAAAAGTGTGGCCCATATACTCTGTAGAATACTATTCAGCCATAAAAAAAATCCTAGCATTTGATAAAAATAGGACAAACATGAAAAGTTTATTCCTGAGTGAAGCAAGTCAGGCTATGAAACAGAGACATCGTATGTCTCCATTTAACATATACCAACTGTCTATACTCTATGATAGAGACTGAAAGACTGGAGGACACAAAAGTATTGAAAATTGTTATGGACACTGGAGACAAAGTGGAAGGAGAGTGGGAGAAGGGGAGAGTACAGGAAGGGAAATGTGCAGAAAAAAATGTAGAAGTAAGACATTTGTGGGACACAGATATGGTTTATTGCCTATTGGTGATGTCATGTATTCTCAACTTGTCTGCTGTGTGGTGTATATCATGTTCCATGAAATCTCTACAAACTAAATGATGTGTAATGGTTGACTATATAAATAATATAATAAATTCACTCTCGAAATCAAATAAAAGAACCCCTGTACCATACTTGATCACCCCAGAGAGAGAGGCATGTTTTGCTTCCTCTCCAGGCCTAGGTCACTTAAACTTATGCTTAAAAATAAACCACATTAATTAATCATTTTTGCAGAGTTGGTTATTTTTGTCCACAATTATTAGAAAATTTTACTTGTACCATATTCTTCAGAGAACCCCTTCTTGAAGTTTTTCATAACCAGACAGGAGGGGATCTAATTATGTTGTATAAATAGACTGCTGAGGAACCAAACGCAGCTTGGAGAGCAAGAACTCAGGCTTATTGTGCTGGCAGACCAAGAGGAGTTTGCACTCAAAGGTCTGGGCCCTAAACCTACTATAGGGCCCAGCTTTTAAGGGTACAGAAACAGGAAGTTTTAGGGGTAGACTGTACTAGTTACAGATAATTTTGGAGCAACAAGCAGCAAAGATAATTTTTCAATTGCAGACATGGGTATAGAATGGGAGCCAAGTGGAAGCTACTTTCAGTTCCTACCACATTCCCCATCTTGAGTTCCCTTAAGTTACTTATTGAGGATAGTCAGTAGGTTGGTAGAGATGTTTTCCTGACATGGTGACTAATATTTGATGTTTAACAGCCTCTAACTTGGAAGATATGACTTGGTTCATTCTATTTATGATACAGGGGCCAAAGATTCAGAGGAAGAATATGGTAACCAAGGGACCTATCATGGAAAGAAGCCAAGGGCCCCCTTGCCATAGGCTTTCCCATCCTTTCTATTCATCTGCTGCTGCCTGCCTTTTCTTGGCCATCTCCTCGCAGAACTATTGGACCATACCTTGGACTATTACAGATTTTGTTAGCATAAAAACAGCATTCTTTCCTTACATGAGGCATTCACCTTTCTCAGCATTCAAGAGGTTTATTCCTCATCAATTTTGTAAGACCATTTTGGCTAAAAAGTCTAGGTGATCTTTGAAGGTGACCATTGTCTCAGTCACTGCTCAATACTGTCAGCCAGACCATTTATGTGCTTCATATAGTAATGGGTGGAGGAGGCTATGCCCCAATTCCTGTCTCACGTGTGGGGGTTTTGGAGCTGAGTTGACCATGACCACACAATTTCCTTGGCTCTTGCCTGATCTTGGAGTCCCCCTCCATCACTACGACCATAATGCATAGTTTTAGTAAAGCAGGGCCAATCTCACTGTGGGCAGATGTAGTCACTATGGTTCCCTTTACTTTGGACTATGCAGTAAGTCCTATTATGATCATATTCCTGGGCTATAACACGTGGACTGTATGATGGATCATGATGAAAAGACTGCCTGGAGTGTGCCCTTAACAATCATAGTCTTCATGTATCGGGAGCAGGGTGAAGCTGTCTTAGCAAAGGGAAGGACTGTCCCTGCAAGCAAAGTAAGGGTAATTTTCAACATAGTTCTTCATGTTTTAGAGGTACCGATTAAAGAGGAGACCCATAATTGCTCCCCCGACCCAGTACAAATACAAAGTAGGTAGAGGAGCACTAGGAGTAC
This sequence comes from Tupaia tana, assembly GCA_026018925.1. NCBI lineage: Eukaryota > Metazoa > Chordata > Mammalia > Scandentia > Tupaiidae > Tupaia > Tupaia tana. The sequence continues at coordinate 8,024,059 of JAKSZU010000025.1, read as the reverse complement.
TTTTTCCTATGTCTCTCAGTTGCTGATGTTTACCACTATTAATTCTACTGTAAGGCTGAGAGCTAGAGAAGCTAGGAGAGTGCGAGCTATAAGGTGATTACAATCAAAGACAACCAGGGGCTTAATAAATGCCTGCCCAGGTGAAGAGATCCTAATCTTTCACTGTGTGTATATTTATCAGCTTCCAGTGTGACTAAAGCAGGACCGTAGATTCCTCAAGCTTCCACTATACATTGAGCAGTTAACCCTGGAGTATTGCAGCAGGGCTGTAGTACTTTGTCTCCCAGAAGATCACCCTTAGGGACTATTTATTTTTCTGAGAGATTTCTGCTATAGGGCATGTGCGCTTGCCAGAGAGACAGAGAGAGACAGAGAGACAGAAAGCGAGAAATCACCCCCCCCCCCCCAGGGACGATGGCCACGTCGCAATCCCTTCTCCTCCATTCTCCTCTAGGGATCTTGGGCATGCACCCACATGCACCCAGTGTGTTTAAGCCTCCGGGTCCAGGACTCGAACCACGGTCGACTACATAGGAGTCCAGCAACATAGCCATTATACTAACTGCTGGTGCCACCCTTAGGGACTTGTCAGTATGTCTCTGCACCAACCAGGTTCCTGGCCCCTCTGGAGTTGTTGCTGGCTTGACTGGTGGATCCAAGGTGTTATACCTGCCACTTTAACTGCAGTAGAAGTTACAAGAACAATAGCAAAGTGGGAAAACCATGTGGGCTGAAGTGGCTCTCGTTTCCAAGGTTTTACACAAGACATGTCACTGCGCTCATAACTATATACCCAATTCCCTAAAGACAGAGGGAGCCTCTAAAGAGTCACCTGGACTATTTTCGTGAGGGTCTGACCTAAGGCTGTTAGTTGCTTAGTCATCTCTATTTCTTCAGTTTGTTGAGAATATCCCCTCTGGATTTGAGCAAACAATGGTAGGGGCTGCCCATAGACAATTTCACAGGGGAATTTCCTAGCTTTTGGAGAGTGCACCAAACCTGGAGCAGTGACAGAGGCAAAAGGTGGATTGAAGGCAGCCCTGTATCTTCACAGAGTTTGACCAAAACAGTCTTGATAGTACAATTTATCCTTTTGACATGTCCCGAGCTATGTAGTCAGTAAGTGGTGTGAAGCTTCCATTTTATGCCCAGTGTTTTAGCCACTCCTTGAGTCACATCTAAAACAAATGTGGGTCCATTATCTTAACCTATAGTTAATGGTAGGCCATATCAAGGAATGATTTCTTTTAGGAGTACCTTGTTAACTTTACACACCTTTTCTGTACAGGTTAGGAAGGCCTCTACCCACCAGAAATAGGTGCAGACCCATTTCAAGAGATGCTTATACCCTTGGCAGTTTTACTTCAGTAAAATTTGTTTTTAAGGCCTCAAACGGTGATATGCTGGTTGCCTGGACTCCCAGTGGCTTTGTTGGCCTCTGTGCAGGGTTGTTATTTGCACAAGTTGTGCAGAGGTGACTGACTATTACACACAAGGTCAAAGACAGTTTATATAATAGTATCAGCTTAAGGCTACTTCCAGATTTGTTTTTCCCCAGTGTGTGTAACTTCATGATATCGGTTGACTAGGGAGTACCCCAATGCCTGGGGTACAAAGATTCGCCCATCTGGTAGTATCCACCAGCCATTCTTCTGCTTGACACTTTCTAACCTTGCCCAAGACTTTCCTCAGCAGTTTAGGACAAATAGTACCAGAGTTCTGGTAGCAGCAGGATTCTATTTCCTGGAGTATTAGAGGGGTCTTCTTGGATCTGCTCATTGGCTGTTTCCTGTGCTGCCTAGTCATCAGTCAGTTGATTTCCAGAGGTAGTTGGATCAGGTCCATTTTAATGTCCTAAGAAGTGGATAATTGCCACGTCTTTAGGTTCCCAGACTGCCTCTAATAGCAGAAGTATTTCTTTTCTGTTTTTAATGGCACAGCCTCCTGCTGAGACCAGCCTTCCTCCCTTGTAGATTGCATAGCAGGAATCTGTGTAGATGTTGCCTCATTTATTGACAGCTAATTTTAGGGTATGAATTAGTGCCTATAATTGGGCTTGCTGGACTGACCAACTTAAAGCAGTGACTTGGCCTCAATGACAGAGGAGTGAGTAGTGACTACATACCCTGGCCTGCCTTCTGCACCCTGTTTGTAAGTAAACTGCCCCCATCTGAAAGTAGTTCAATCTCTGCATTGCTCAACGGCTTATCAGTTAAATCTGGGTGCCCTGAGAATACTTCATTGATAGCTTCCTCACAGTTATCATCTGGGGGCTTGGGCTCAGCAGGCAGAAAGTATGCTAGATTTAGGATATAAAGTGTCTCTAACTGGACCTGTGGATTTCCATATAATCAACCTTGATAATGGGCCATCAAAGAATCTGCCAGCCATTATATCTTCTGCTATTCATTAACACAGTCACTTAGTGTGGTACTTTGACATTGATGACTTGTCCAAAGGTCACCTTATCTACCTCTCTAACTAGGAGGACAATGGAAGTGAGTGCTTTTAAACATGGGGATCATTTTGACACTACTGGGTCGAGTCTCTTGGAGAGGTAGCAATGGGTCTCTGCCATGGACCAACTGACTGGGTCAAGACTCCTAGTGCCATTTAGCCTTTTCCCAAACAAATAAATTGAACTTATGAGTCACATAAGGAAGGTCTAGTCAGGATTTGAGTTCTAAGAAGGTTCACTCCTCTTCAGAACCCCAGTCAAAGGGGCTAACTTCTGGTCATTTAAGTTTTGCATATGAGCAGACCTTTTCAGTAAACCTTGGGATCCAGATACAGCTGAATCCTGCTGCCCCCAGGACTCTCATTGTTGTCTCTTCGTGGTGGGTTGAAGAAGGCTACTGACCACATTCTTCTGCTCATGGCCTAAAGCCTTTGTGCCTCTTAGAGATAAAACTCAAGAAATGGAACTTTAATCTGATGGATCTGAGTCTTCTTTGAGACCTTGTATTTTTCTTGTGTCAGGATATGCAGAAGCTTCTCAATTCCTGACCAGCACTGCCTCTTGGTCAGTCTCGTGAGCAGAAGGTCATCCACATATTGAATGAGAGTGCAGCCTACTTCTTGCCCTGGAATTGCTTCCAGGTCTGAGGCTAGGGGTTACCACAAAATAGTTGGAGAATCTTTGTACCCCTGTGGAAGCTAGGTCCAAGTGAGCTGGGTCTTCCTGCCCATCTTGGGGGTCTTCCCATTTGAAGGTGAATAGGAACTGGCTGATTGGGGACAATTGCAGGTAGAAGAAGGCATCATCGAGGTCCAGATAGGTAAACCACTGGGAGTCAGGGGGAATCACCTCAAGAGCATGTATGGATTTGGGAAATTGGGTGAAAGTCACAGTTGCTGCATTGACAGTCCAAATATCCTGCACCAGCCTGAAGTCCCTTCCATGCCCTTTATGAACCAGTGGAAATGGAGTGTTCCATGGGGACTGGCATTCCACCAAGAAGCCTACAGCTCTAAGTCTATCCACATGCTTCTTTATTGTAATTTGGGCTTCCTGTCATATGGGGTATTGTCTGAGACACACACATTGGGTGTTTGGCTTGAGCTTGATGAGAAGGTGTAGCTGATTTATTGCCATCAGCAATCCCTGGAGGGTTGTCTTCTGCTCTTACAGTGGGGAACTTGACTAGGAGGTCTCTTGGTACTGGGCAATCAGGCTGGGTATCAACCTTCTGGACATACATTCACCATTCTTCTCTGCTGGGAACATAGACAGTCAGGATCTGGAACTTATGGCTTTCCAGGGGCAGGATGGCAGGGCCCTCTGGAGCAATGGTGATTTGTGCCTCTACCTTAGTCAGGAGATCTAGTCCTAGAAGAGATATGGGGCAATCTGGCAGGTACAAGGACTCATGAGTCACTTCCTCACAACTGACAGGCTTGTGTTCAGAGGAAAGATATCCTGTGGTTCCCTGTGGCTCTCACAATGGTGGCTTTATGGTCAGAAGGGGGAGCCAGGAGCTCAGTCAAGATTGAACGTTCTGCTCTAGTGTCCATCAAGAAAGTCATTTTTTGGCCCCCAACCATCATCTGAACCATAGGCTACCAGAGGCCTAGAATCAGAGATTCCAATCTCTCCAAGTTGGAGTCAGTTCCAGTGGTGGCCAGAAGATCTCAAAGAGAGTCTAGCAGGAAAGCTGGGCACTGAAGACTGGTCAGGTTTTCTTTCTGTTGGTTGGCCTCCCATTGAGACATTCATTTTTCCAGTGCCCAAATCTCTTACAGTAAGCACATTGATTACACTGAAGTGGTTGTCACTTCTGGACTTGCTCCAATCCTGTAGGGCTTGAAGGTTCCCCTCTCAGTTCTCCAGTTTGTGGCAGCAATAGTGTCACATTCTGTACCATGCATTGGTTTGCCTGTTTATGAAGACTCAATTAGTCATCTCTAAGAGTTGTGTTGTGTTTGTTTCAGCTAACCCTTCAAGCTTCTGCAGTTTCTGACAAATGTCTAAAACCACAAAGTCGAGTTTACCATCATTTGGCTCTCAGGAGCCTCAGGGTTGAAGGAGTTATATATTCTAAATGCTTCACACAGCCTCTCATAGTACTCTGCAGGGAATTATTCATGTTTCTGTGTTACTGTAGAGGTTTCAGCCATGTTTGTGGGCTTCTTGGCTCCTACTCAAGCCCCTTCGATGAGGGACTGCCTGTACTGCTCAAGGTCCACTTGTCCTACTTCAGTGTTGTAGTCTCAGTTGGGTTTTACATCAGAGGTAGTGGTTCTGGCCAAACATCAGGATCCAGAGTCCCTATGGGTGCATGCTCTGTAGTTATTTCTGGGTTTCAGTCATTTCCAAGTTTTATTTCCAGCAGTGTTTCTTGGTGTTGGAAAGCATGAGGAACAATTGGCAACAATTATCCCAGGTTGATTAACACATCTGGAAGATGGACTCCATTAGATCTACTATTGCCTAGAGTTTCTCCAAGTAGGCAGGGATGTGGTATTTCCAATTCAGTAAATCTCTTGTGGTGAAGGGTTGCTAGTAGAAGGCATCTCTGCCCTCACTGAGAGCTCTGTTGAATCCAACTTGTTGGGGGACCACTTATTTCCTTAAGTGGGAGTTGAGGGACCAGCGGTTAGCATAATGGCTATGTCGCTGGACTCCCATGTAGTCGTCCACAGTTCTAGTCTCAGACCTGGTGGCTTAAAGTCACACCAGTTGTGTAAGCGTGCGTGCCCAAGATCCCAAGAAGAGAATGGAGGAGAAGGGATTGTGGTGTGGCCATCCCCCTGGGGAGTAATTTCTCACTTTCTGTCTCTCTGTCTCTCTCTGTCTTTCTGGTGAGTGCACGTGCCCTATGGCAAAAACCTCTAAAAAAAAAAATTGGGAGTTGAAAACTTGGTGCTGCCTTTTGGGAACTCTACCAGAGCCTACGGCCTCCCAGAGCCAGTAATGTAGAGGCCTCTAAAAGCTCAGGGATAGAGTATGATCCTGGGTCACTGTGGTATGGCAAGGCCAAAGATGGCAGAGTGTTGGCCACTTGATCAGCTGGGAGTATAAAACTGGTATATGGAGGCAGAAAGGCAGATGGGCCATCTTCAGGATCTCCTTGGAAAATATGTATGGTTAGCTTCTTGACCCGGCTTGGGCCGAGTGTCTGGGAGACCAAAATGGCACTTTTCCCTCTCCCTCTGCTGCTGAAGCAGGCCTACGGAGGGAGCATTGGAGCCACATCGAGCCAGGAATCTATGTAATGAAACTGGTCTGTATGTCCCAGAGTTCTTGTGATGACCTGATAAACAGGCCTAATGATGTACAGGTCCAAAGTGCCTTTAAGGGACCAGTTGACCTTGAAAGACCTCACAAAGGGTTTTCAGTCTTTCTGGGGTCATTCTTACGCTGTAATCAACTAAGAAGGCTTTCCTAAAGTTATAGAGCATGCAGTTGAGTACAGTTGGTTTGAACTGGAGGTGGTGCGTAGTGCTGGTACCAGTAACACCTTCAATAACCCTTTAGGTGGTATGTTCTGGATCAATATAGGTGCCAGTTATTGAAAGCTACTATCTCGTGACTTGCTTCATCTAAGGATGGGGTTAAGAGTTGGGTGAGATTTTGGCTCTAGAGAGTCTCTGACTGTCCAATACTGAAGCCACATCAGAAAGACAGTTATACTAGGAAAGTCCTTGTAAATCCAAGGGACCAACCTTCAGGAGGGAGTGAAGGTCTGGAAACTCTCCTTGCAGAACCCTCAATAGGAAACAAGAAAGCAGCTCTTTGGGGGTAGTTCTCTTTGTAGAATTTGGGATTGAAACAGATAGCAGGAATAGGATATGGATGGCAAAACATGTGTATGAAGAGACTGGACTTCAGGTGGAGTCTCAGAGAGCATCCAAGGAGTCAAATTAAAACCAGTTGAACTCAAAGGGGCACTCTGAGGAGCAAAGTCAGAACTATTGGAGCTCTGACCGCAGAGATCAGCAGGAGAGTTTCCTCAGTAATGGCAGAGAAGAAGGTCATTCCAAGTTTCCTGGGACACAGGAGCCTGCCTGATATCAACTATGAGCCCTGTCTCTATTCGGTGGTCTCTCCAGTGGTCAGTGTCATGACAAACAAGGGATGAGAACCTCCTCCTAAGAGTAGACCATTCAAGTGTCCACCTGGCCGTATCCTTCTTGGGGGCCTTAGGATACCACTTAGCTTCAGAGACCAGGTACAAGTCCCCCATTGGATTGAATGTGCCATGAGGGAATGAGTCCCTCAGCATCAATTTCATCTTCTAGCCTTATGAGGTCACCACAGAACCACAGGTTAGGACCCACTCAAATTCCATAGCCTTTTGGCAGTGGAATCACAGACACATTCATCCATTCATCCAGAGGTTATAACATTCCCCCTCCTCTCAGGAAAGCCCTGACTGGTGGTCTTCTGATTGAAGGAGGTTGATCAGTACACTTCTTCCGCCTGACTAAGCAGGCTTGATTGGGACTGACTGGGACTTATGCTTCCGGGAGACTTACCAGTTCCCACTGCCCAGTCTGGAAGAGTTGGTCCTTATCTCCAGCAAGTCCATGTGACTGTGGGTCAGTTTGCTGGTTGGGCACCATGAGCAGGAGAAAACTCGAGAAACGATTGGGTGGCATGCCTTTCTCTCTGAGTCAGGACAGCCACCCCATGGAAGAGTTGCTTCCTCAGCCGTGGTAGCACAATGGGCCAGTACAGTTTTGCTTCCCAACCAATGCAGCAAAATGTTGTGGAAACAGACTGCCGAGAAACCAAACATCACTCAGAGAGCAAGTAGAATTCAAGTTTATTACACTGGTGGACCCAGAGGAGTACACACTCAAAGCTCTGGGTCCTGAATTTGCTTTAGGGTCCAGCTATTAAGCGTACAGAAGTGGGAAGTTTTAGGGATGGGCCAGACCCATTACAGCCACAAGCAGCAAAGATAAGTTTTCAGTTGCAGGCATGGGTACGGAATGAAAGCCAAGTGGAAGCTACTTTCAATTCTTACCACTTGAATGACCACTTACCAGTTTCAGTTCCTGCCACAATTGGAATCAATTTCCTTTCCTGAGACAGAAGGGAAAAGCATTGAGCCCAAATATTGGGACAGAAACAAATCAACCAAGAACTCAGGGACACAGGGATCACTTAGACATGTGGAAGTATCCACCCCCACAATGTATTCCTCCAGGAGATGGAAGAACAGTTGAAGATTCACTCAGATTCTGCAGTCCAAAGACTGTGGGTTCATAGAAACTGACACACTTATACGTATTCACAAAGTCATTCCAGAGTTTACCAAAGTGTCCTACTCTCTTTGGGAGTGTCCACAGCTGGTGGCCACCAGGTGAAGAACCACAGCGACCAGAGCTGATGGGGCTCTGGCAGGAGGCTGGGCAACAACCTGAATCCAGAACTTGTGACTCCCATTGGAGAACACAGAAGGTGATTGGGTCTCCCCCCTCACCCAAATAGGGTGGGTCTGACTGAGTTCCACAGTCTCAGAACTTTACCTTCTTCAGAGGCTTCAACTGTGAGTTGACTAGATATTTTCAGCCTGCAAGTTGGTCCATCTCTCCATTGAGTCCAGCGGGGGTCTGTTGTCTATGGGGCTTCAGGGCCCCTGATGAAGACCCAGGAAAAGACCAGTTGGTGTTGCATCATTTGAACCTGGGGTTCCTTCATCCTTGAAGGCTGCTCCCACCAAACTGGTGGTTCAAGGGGCCAGTGCAGTAGGTTTCCCAGTCAAAGTACTATAAATGTTGCAGAAAAGAGACCACAGAGAAACCAAGCTCACTCAAAGACTAGGAGAACTCAGGTTTATAACACTGGTGGTCCTAGAGGAGCTCCTAATCTCAAATCTAGGGCCAGAGCCTGGAAGTTATAGGGGCTATATAGTCAGGGTCATGGACGTTGCAGATTGGAAAAGTAGCAAAAAAGCCACAAAATAGTTGCAATCTAGTTTGTAACATTTCCCTGCAGGCAATTTTAGATGGAATAGAAACAATCCTTAGGTTAAATATATCTGCAAAAACTTTTTGTCTAAAGGATGTATGAAGATGTCAGATTGAGTTATATTTTGAGGAGACTACATATATCCCACTGCACATGAGAATGAAGAGTTGCTGGTGAGAAACACAGAAGCTTCCAATACTAAATCCATATTACTAAGCTATAGTCAGAGGTAACCACATTCCTGGAGAACTTGGAGATCTGCACAATAGAGGAGTGCACCTCTTTACCATTTGTTGTCTTCATAGGACATGCACAGAAATGATGTAGACACAGGGAAAATGCAAAGAAATGCTTATTACCCTGCATCATCTTTGCTGCTTCTGGAGTTTCTCACTGGTTAAATCGAACCATAGGGTCAGAGAACATTCCAAAATGCATCTGAAGGAATGGAGGGAGTTAAGGAAAATTTATCACAAAGCATGACACTGAACTCTGCTTATACAACACATGTAGTTAACTTATATTCTATAGTTCAAGCAGTCTCAACCCAATAATTAACCATGAAGGAAAGAATAATCTTCAAAATATCATCCCTACACAGGCTTTATCTGACTCTCAGATTACAGAGGGCCTTTAAATAAGCTCTATGAAAGAAAGGTCTCTTTACACAGTGTGTGAACATCATAATTTTATCATTAGTTAAAAACATACAACCAAAAATAACTGTGTTTTTAGTATAACTATATTATTAAACTATAAACAAACTTTATAAATTTAGTCTTTACCTCATGCTAATAAGCTAGTAATTTTTTCAATGCCATCATGATATCTTTGTTCCTTAGAGTATAGATGATGGGATTCAAAGTTGGAATAAAAACAGTGTAAAAAAGAGAGATTAGCTTCTCCATTCCCTCAGACTGATTTGGTTTGGGTTGTAAATAAGAGATGGTAGCCGTCCCATAGAATAATACCACGACCGTCAGGTGAGAAGAGCAGGTAGAGAAGGCTTTTGATCTCCCTCTGGCTGATGACAATTTCAGAATGTTGCAGATAATTTTGACATAGGAGACAACAATCAACAGAAAAGGAACCATGATAAACACCACTGTAGCTACATAGACTGCTATCTCATTCACAAATTTGTCTCCACAAGCAAGCTTCAGCATTGGTGGGATGTCACAAAAGAAGTGATTGATTGTGTGAGATGCACAGAAAGGCAGCGAGAAAATCTGCCATGTTTGCCCAATAACAGCTGGAATTGTACTGATCCAGGAGGCAACCACTAGCTGGATGCAGACTTTGTGGTTCATCACTAGAGCATAATGGAGAGGGTTACAAATGGCCACGTAGCGGTCATAGGCCATCACTGTCAAGAGGAGACACTCTGTGCCTCCAAGCATCAGGAAAAAACACATCTGTGTAGCACAGGCAAGGAAGGAAATAAGTCTTTTCTTAGTCCAAAGGTCCACTAGCATTCTCGGGATAGTTACTGTTACATAACAGATTTCCAAGAAGGAAAAATTGCCAAGAAAAAAGTACATGGGTGTGTGGAGAGCAGGGTCAATTTTTGTTATTAGTATTATGATGCTGTTGCACACCAAAATAGTCAAATATATGAGTAAAAATATAACAAAAAGTGTCCATTGGAGATTGGGAGTATCAGAACACCCCAAGAGAATAAAATCCATCATAATAGTGATATTTGAATTTTCTGCTTTAATTTGATCTTTTTCTGCAGATATGGTAAATCATAATAATTAAGTCATTCACATGTCAAAACACCCTTTACCCTTTTGTTTATTTGAAGAGATGAATAAAAATACATAATTTGTTAAATTATTTCTTCCATTATTAAGTAATGAGAGTACCTTTACTAGGAGATGAGTTAGAAACTTCAGAAAGAGACTGATATTAGAATTGAAATCAATGCAAGAGGTAATAATCTAATACGTTTTATAGATTTAGGTGTAGTGATACCAAAGGTAGTGAGAAGTATGCATTAGAGAATATTGTGGAGAAATAATATTTTGTTATTCCAATATAAAGAGTGGAATTATGATACAGGCTCTTTCTGTTTTAGTGGTAATTATATTTCATATTCTTTCAATTTAAGAAGAATTTTTTCTCTGAAGTTTATATTTAATTCTTATTCAAAACAGGTTTTTAGTCATCTCTTTTATACTCCAATGAGAATCACTTTTCTTAATTTGAGGAAATAAATACATGCATTGTTATTGTTCTCTAAGTGATATATCTCTTCCATTATTCTTACTAAATATAAAAATATTAATCCCAGCATGCTGTCTATTAACTTTATCTATTAACACTCTCTAGATTATCTATGAAAAACATTAAAGAACTTTTAAGATAATCAAGAAATATTACCCATAAATTTTGATTTTTCTTATTCATGTGAGATGCTTTAGTGACATATACTTCACTATAATTGAATGCAACTCTTTTTCTCTATTTTCCCTTCATAATGTTGCCTTATAGTAGTACAACTTTGATTAAGTTTAACTGTTATTTTTACCCTAGACATACAAGTGGCCAAAGCATATAGATGGCACTGAAAACCAGAAGAAAGAAAAATTAAATTGCAAATACCCTGTCTGGTTACATTTCATATTAATGTCATCTGGTGTGAGTTGGCAAGTCAGCATTGCTTGACAATTTTCTTTACAATTTCTCAGTGTTTTTATCCTAATTTTTCAAAATAAATATTTATGTATTTCCATATCTCCTTAAATGTGTCTTCACACCTCTAGTCCCATCAGCTGATGCTTTTGAATAATCACATCCATAAATAAATATGATCAGATAAATATTCTTTTATATTTATATACTTCCATTGGCAGTAGTTATCAAGTTACTTTAAATAAATTATTTTATTATTAATATCATTATTATTTGACATAAACTTAATTTTTAAAAAGATTTTATTTATGATGGTTATTATTTTTATTATTATTTTGTAGAGGTTTTTCCTTTAGGGTGCTTGCACTCAACAGAAAGAGAGAAACTGAGACAGTGAGAGGGTAAGTGAGATATCGCCTCCTAGAGAAGTGGCCACACCATAATCCCTTCCCCTTCATTCTACTCCCAGGTTCTTGGACACACGCACACACACATACATGCATGGCATAAATTTCAAGCTAACAGATCCAGGATTCAAATCACAGTTGGTCATGTGGAAGTCCAGCAATGTAACCACTACAATTGATTGACCCCACATATTATTAGTTTTAAAAATTTGTATATGTGTTTTTAAGAGAGAGACAGAGGTAAAGAAAGAGAAAGAGAGAGAAAGAATGTGAGAAAGCAAACTGCCAGGTCTGGTATTCAAACTTTGGTGGACCATTTGAGAGTTTAGCACCTAAACCAGTATGCCACCTATTGGCCCCAATGTAGACTTAAATTTATTTAACTTTATACAGAAATTAATAACTACATTATTTATTTTAACTAACTCATTTTCAGATTAAGTTCTCAAAATTTCATGCTTTTTATTTGAATCTTGATTCTCAGATTTAGAAATAGCCTCAACAAAATCTAACAACACAGTTACAACTTACCTTCATTTATTTTCATGACCTGTCTATAAAAGAATATGTAATTTTTACACTATAAACTTGTAGGTCTCTTTTTTTCTCAGAAAGTCTCTCTAATTCTACAATATATTTGGCTTGCTTCAAATACCAACTGCTCTTAAATAGGAACAGTAAGGCTTACCTCTGGGGAAGGTCTTCTCTTGTGTATCAATTTAATTTCTAGAAGACTGCTTCTGTAGGGCAATCATTCTGGTCACTTTTTAAAACCATTTTATTTGGATAGACTCATCCACCACTGCAGTCGCTAACTAGCAGAGAGCTCCCCTGAGGGAGGAGTCTCTTGAAAGTGTAACACCACTTAATTGTGTAGCATTACTTTCACAGAAAGTTAAAATCTTTCTAGCTATTAAATTTAAGGTCCTTAATAATTGATGCAAATTTGCCTTTCTTATTTTCACTTCCACAATTCTCCAGATTCAGAAAACCCAAACTTTTAGAAAAACATGACACAAACATGCAATATTTGCTGTCTTCAGCATTCTTGATGGTGAGATCCCTATTCAAAAGGGGAATACTCTGTATACAGGTTAACTTTTGTGGAATTACGGAATGTAATTTCTGCTGACAAACATATAGATTATTTTTCAGGTGTCTTATACCTGATGATTCATCCTGGGAGGTGTCTACCTGATTGCAAATGAAATACAGATCTGTTGATGATAATAAATACTGTTATATCTTTGACTTGATTAATATGCACTGTTTTATTGTAGGAAAAACCATGTTGTTCACTGTAAAGATGTACAGTGATTAAATATAATTTTTTAAATATAAAATAATATTGTACCCACACAATCATTTTAAAATGTCATATGTTAATAAAAATATTTTTCAAAAAATAAAATATAAACCATCTGAAAAAGGAACATTTTAAACACTTAACAACCGACTTATTTAACAACTACTCATACGTTTGGTAAAGAGATATTTCTGCTATAGAGTGCGTGCACTCACCAGAAAAACAGAGACAGAAAGCAAGAAATCAGCCCCAGGGGTTGTATGGCCACATTCCAATCTCTTCTCCATTCTCTTCTCAGATTTTGAGCACATATGCGCACACACACATACGGTGTGAAATTCAAGCATCCTGGTCCTGGACACAAACCACAGTCAGTCAACTTGGAGTCCTTCAATGTAACCGTTATGCCTTCTGTTGGTCCCTACAACCAATCAGACTTAAGACCTGTTGTCCAGGGAAAAATATCTCCTTTTTGGTATCTGTATGTCTCTGGAATCTTATTACTCTTTCTTGTTTCTGCAGGCAATATTTACTACATGACATATTCACAATCACAAGAATTACAAGAAGCTACATATTTGTTTTTAAATTTGTACTTCCTTCTGTGCCCATAGTAGTATTCAGAATAAATAACAATGATCACAACAGATTTATGTTGTTGTGTTGTGGTATGTCTTGTCACTTTCTGGAGTTTATCTATGCTTTTTATATCAGTAGGAATTACTACATTATTATAGTGTGGCATCACATAATATCTATTGAAAAATACATACTTTGTGGTGCTAGAACACACCCCGAGACACTGGCTTTTAACTTTTCACATGTTGATCAATTCACTTAATGACCAAGTCGCAGGAATATAATACAGTCATTAAGTGAGAAGTGCCTGTATGGGGGAAAAAATCCCCAAACAGAAAAATCTTTCCTCTCATCGTCCTTTACCCATTTCAGCCACTCGCAAGTATATATGAGATAAGATTGGCAGGCATAAACTCTATTTCTATATGTAGCTGAGTTTGTTACTTTCTGTTTAGGTTCTATGACTATTTGTCAGTTTTTTCTAAAACTGCATTCATTTTATTTATGTTAAATCTGTTTCTGTTTGGTAAAACATGCCTGTCACGTTGGCCCTCTGTCCTCTTTTTCTCATTAATTGGTATTTTCACATGGGGCTTTTTTTCACTTATTTCTGCTAATAGAACTGCACTCATTGTTTGCTGCAAACTTGTCTTTTCTGTGCAGAGTGGGACATATTCAGTGTTCATTTCCCATTAGAGTAGAATGATCTCACTCCTGTCTATCATTATAAATGAACATTCAAATTACATTATTCAATTATATATCACAATCACTGAAAAAAAATCTAAGAACTGAAATAATACCTCAGACATATCAATGGCTTAGCAAAATAAAGAAATATCTTACACTCATATCACAGTACTATTTTGTGGCTAGTAGTTCACAAACCTTAGTTCTTCCCTCAAAGAGTCTCACTGTTCAAACGGTTATCTTTCTAGTCCCCTACTGGACTGATATTCAAAGAACTGAGCATTGAAGACAGACCATAAGGAAGAAAACCCACTCTA